>CM069528.1:3702500-3872500 GCA_035773235.1 Eospalax fontanierii
AGGGTTTGGGTTAGGCTTAGGGTGAGTGTTTGGGTTTGGGTTATGTTTAGGTTTAGGGTTAGGGTTAGGGTTAGGGTTAGGGTTTGGGTTTGGGTTAGAGTAAGGTATCAGGTTAGGGTTTGGGTTAGGTTAGGGTTAGGGTTAAGGTTAGTGGTAGGGTTAGGGGTTAGGGTTAGGGTTAGGCTTAGGGTTAGGGTTAGGTGTAGTGTTACGGTTAGGATTTGGGGTAGGGTTAGGTTTAGGGGTAGGATTAGGGTTAGGGTTTGTGTTAGGGTTAGGGTTAGGGTTAGTGTTAAGGTTAGGTTTTGGGTTAGGGTTAGGGTTAAGTTTAGGGTTAGTGTTTGGGCTTGGGTTAGGGTTAGGTTTAGTTTTAGGTTTAGAGTTAAAGTTAGGGTTTGGCTTAGGGTTAGGGTTAGGTTTAGGCTTAGGGTTAGGGTTAGGTGTAGTGTTACGGTTAGGATTTGGGGTAGGGTTAGGTTTAGGGGTAGGATTAGGGTTAGGGTTTGTGTTAGGGTTAGGGTTAGGGTTAGTGTTAGGGTTAGGTTTTGGGTTTGGGTTAGGGTTAAGTTTAGGGTTAGTGTTTGGGCTTGGGTTAGGGTTAGGTTTAGTTTTAGGTTTAGAGTTAAAGTTAGGGTTTGGCTTAGGGTTAGGGTTAGGGTTAGGGCTAGGCGATAGGGATAGGGTTAGAGTTAGGGTTGGGGTTAGTGTTTGGGCTAGGGTTAGGGTTAGCGTTAGGGTTAGGTTTAGGGTTAGGTTTAGTGTTAGGATTAGGGTTTGGGTTTCGGTTAGGGTTAGGGTTAGGGTTAGGGTTTGCGTTAGTTTTAGGGTTAGGGATAGTGTTTAGGTTAGGGTTAGGGTTAGGGTTTGGGTTAGGATTTAGGTTTGGATTTGGGTTAGGTTTAGGGTTAATTTTAGGGCTTGGGTTAGGTTTAGGGTTAGAGTTAGGGCTTGGGTTTAGGTTAGGTTGAGGGTTTGGGTTAGGCTTAGGGTTAGGGTTCGGGTTAGGGTTCGGGTTAGGGTTAGGGTTAAGGGTTAGGTTTAATATTAGTGTTTGGGCTTGGGTTAGGGTTAGGTTTAGGGATAGGGGTAGGTTGTGGTTTGGCTTAGGGTTATGGTTAGGTTTAGGGTTAGGGTTAGGGTTAGTGTTAGGATTAGGGTTAGGGCTAGGCAATAGGGATAGGGTTAGGGTTAGGGTTGGGGTTAGTGTTTGGGCTTGGGTTAGGATTAGTGTTAGGTTTAGGATTAGAGTTAGGTTTAGTGTTAGGATTAGGGTTTGTGTTTCGGTTAGGGTTAGGGTTTTGGTTACGGTTTGCGTTAGTGTTAGGGTTAGGGATAGGGTTTAGGTTAGGGTTAGGGTTAGGGTTTGGGTTAGGATTTAGTTTTGTATTAGCGTTAGGGTTAGGATTAGTTTTAGGGCTTGGGTTAGGGTTAGGGTTAGAGTTAGGGCTTTGCTTTAGGTTAGGTTTAGGGTTTCGGTTAGGCTTAGGGTTAGGTTTCTGGTTCGGGTTCGGGTTAGGGTTAGGGTTAGGGTTAGTGTTAGGGTTTGGGTTAGGGTTAGGGATGAAGTTTGGGTTTGGGTTAGGGTTAGGTTTAGGGTTTCGGTTAGGGTTAGGGTTAGGGTTATGGTTAGGTTTAGGGTGTGGGTTTGGTTTAGGATTAGGCTTAGGGTTAGGTTTAGTGTAAGTGTTAGGGTTAGGGTTTGGGTTAGTGTTAGGGTTTGGGATAGGATTAGGGGTAGGGTAAGGGTTAGGGTTAGGGTTTGTGTGAGGGTTAGGGTTAGGGTTAGGGTTAGTGTTAGGATTAGAGTTTGTGTTAGATTTATGGTTAGGGTTAGGGTTAGGGTTTCGGTTTGGGTTAGGGTTAGGCTTAGGGTTAGTGTTTGGTTTAGGTTTAGGGTTAGGGTTTGCTTTGGTTTAGTGTTAGTGTTAGGGTTAGTATAAGGGTTAGCGTTAGGGTTAGGTTTAGGGTTAGGGTTAGGGTTAGGGTTAGGGTTAGGGTTAGTTAGGGTTAGGGTTAGGGTTAGGTTTAGGGTTAGGGTTAGGGTTAGGGTTAGGGTTAGGGTTAGTTATCGGGCTTGGGTTAGGGTTAGGGTTAGGGTTAGGGCTTGGGTTTAGGTTAGGTTTAGGGTTTGGGCTAGGCTTAGGGTTAGGGTTTGGGTTTGTATTAGGTTTAGGGTTAGGGTTAGGGTTTAGGTTTGTTTTAGGGTTAGGGTTAGGGTTAGGGTTAGGGTTAGGGTTAGGGTTAGGGTTAGGGTTACGGTTAGGGTTTAGGGTAGGGTTAGGTTTAGGGTTAGGGTTAGGGTTAATGTTTGTATTAGGGTTACGGTTAGGTTTATGGTTAGGGTTAGGCTTTGGGTTAGTGTCATTATTATGTTTAGGGTTAGTGTTTGGGCTTGGGTTAGGGGTTAGGTTTAGGGTTAGGTTTAGAGTTAGGGTTAGGGTTTGGCTTAGAGGTAGGGTTAGGGTTAGGGATAGGCGATAGGGATAGGGTTAGAGTTAGGGTTAGGTTTAGGGTTTGGGCAGGGGTTAGGGTTAGTGTTAGGGTTAGTATTAGGGTTAGGTTTAGTGTTAGGATTAGGATTTGGGTTTTGCTTAGGGTTAGGGTTAGGGTTAGGGTTTGGTTAGTGTTAGGGTTTTGGATACGTTTAGGGGTAGGGTAAGGGTTAGCATTAGGTTTAGGGTTAGGTTTAGGTTTAGGTTTTGGGTTAGGGTTAGGGTTAGGGTTAGGGTTTGGTTTGGGTTAGGGTTAATGTTATGGAAATGGTAAGGGTTAGGTTTGGGGTTAGGGTTAGGTCTAGGGTTATTGTTTGAGGTTGGTTTAGGGTTACGGTTAGGGTTAGGGTTATGGTTAGGGATTGGTTTGGGGTAGGGTTAGTGTTAGGGTTAGAAATAGAATTTAGGTTAGGGTTAGGTTTAGGTTTAGGTTTTGGGTTAGTGTTAAGGTTAGGGATAGGGTTTAGGTTAGGATTAGGGTTAGGGTTTAGGTTTGAGTTAGGGTTAGGTTTAGGGTTAGTTTTAGGGCTTGTGTTAGGGTTAGGGTTAGGGTTAGGGCTTGGGTTTAGGTTAGGTTTAAGGTTTGGGTTAGGCTTAGGTTTAGGGTTCGGGTTAGGGTTAGGGTTAGGGTTAGGGTTAGGGTTAGTGTTAGGATTAGGGTTAGGGTTAGAGTTAGGGTTAGGGATTGGGTGTAGGTTAGGTTTAGGGTTTGGGTTAGGCTTAGGGTTAGTGTTTGGGTTTGGTTTATGTTTAGGTTTAGGGTTAGGGTTAGGGTTAGGGTTAGGGTTTGGGTTTGGGTTAGAGTAAGTTATCGGGTTAGGGTTTGGGTTAGGTTTAAGGTTAGGGTTAGCGTTTGGGTTAGGTTTTGGGTAAGGGTTAAGGTTAGTGTTAGGGTTAGGGGTTAGGGTTAGGGTTAGGCTTAGGGTTAGGGTTAGGTTTAGTGTTACTGTTAGGATTTGGGGGAGGGTTAGATTTAGGGGTATGGTTAGGGTTAGGGTTTGTTTTAGGGTTAGGGTTAGGGTTAGTGTTAGGGTTAGGTTTTGGGTTAGGGTTAGGGTTTGGTTTAGGGTTAGTGTTTGGGCTTGGGTTAGGGTTAGGTTTAGTTTTAGGTTTAGAGTTAAGATTAGGGTTTGGCTTAGGGTTAGGGTTAGGGTTAGGGTAGGCGATAGGGATAGGGTTAGAGTTAGGTTTGGGGTTAGTGTTTGGGCTAGGGTTAGGGTTAGGGTTAGGGTTAGGTTTAGTATTAGCATTAGGGTTTGGGTTTCGGTTAGGGTTAGAGTTAGGGTTAGGATTTGCGTTAGTTTTAGGGTTAGGGATAGGGTTTAGGTTAGGGATAGGGTTAGGGTTAGGGTTAGGGTTAGGTTTAGGGCTAGGCAATAGGGATAGGGTTAGGGTTAGGGTTGGGGTTAGTGTTTGGGCTTGGGTTAGGGTTAGTGTTAGGGTTAGGAATCGGTTAGGTTTAGTGTTAGGATTAGGGTTTGGATTTCGGTTAGGGTTAGGGTTAGGGTTACGGTTTGCATTAGTGATAGGGTTAGGGATAGGGTTTAGGTTAGGGTTCGGGTTAGGGTTTGGGTTAGGATTTAGTTTTGGATTAGCGTTAGGGTTAGGGTTAGTTTTAGGGCTTGGGTTAGGGTTAGGTTTAGAGTTAGGGCTTGGCTTTAGGTTAGGTTTAGGGTTTGGGTTAGGCTTAGGGTTAGGTTTCGGTTTCGGGTTAGGGTTAGGTTTAGGGTTAGGGTTAGTGTTAGGGTTTGGGTTAGGGTTAGGGTTGAAGTTTGGGTTTGGGTTAGTGTTAGGTTTAGGGTTTCGGTTAGGGTTAGGGTTAGGGTTATGGTTAGGTTTAGGGTGTGGGTTTGGTTTAGGATTAGGCTTAGGGTTAGGATTAGTGTAAGTTTTAGGGTTAGGGTTTGGGTTAGTGTTAGGGTTTGGGATAGGATTAGGGGTAGGGTAAGGGTTAGGGTTAGGGTTTGTGTGAGGGTTAGGGTTAGGGTTAGGGTTAGTGTTAGGATTAGAGTTTGTGTTAGGTTTAGGGTTAGGGTTAGGGTTAGGGTTTCGGTTTGGGTTAGGGTTAGGATTGAAGTTTGGGTTTGGGTTAGAGTTAGGGTTAGGGTTAGGTTTTGGGTGTGGGTTTGGTTTACGATTAGGCTTAGGGTTAAGGTTTGGTTTGTTTTAGGGTTAGTGTTAGGGTTAGGGGAATTAGGGTTAGGGTTAGGGTTAGGGTTAGGGATAGGGTTAGGGGTGGTTAAGGGCTAAGGTTAGGGTTAGGATTAAGATTAGGGTTAAGGTTTAGGTTTGGGTTAGGGTTAGGTTTAGAGTTGGGGTTTGGTTTAGGGTTAGATTAAGGGTTAGGGTTGGGGTTAGGTTTAGGGTTATGGTTAGGGTTAGGTTTAGGATTAGGGTTAGGTTTAGGTTTAGGTTTTGGGTTAGGGTTAGGGTTAGGGTTTGGTTTAGGTTAGGGTTAATGTTACGGAAAGGGTAAGGGTTAGGTTTGGGGTTAGTGTTAGGTTTAGGGTTACTGTTTGAGGTTGGTTTAGGGTTAGGGTTAGGGTTAGCGTTAGGGATTGGTTTGGGGTAGGGTTTTTGTTAGGGTTAGGGTTAGGGTTAGGGTTAGGGTTAGAGTTAGGGTTTAGGTTTGGTTTAGGGTTAGTGTTAGGGTTAGGGTTAGAGTTTGGGTTAGGGTTTAGGTTTGGGTTAGGGTTAGGGTTAGGGTTAGTTTTAGGGCTTGGGTTAGGGTTAGGGTTAGGGTTAGGGCTTGGGTTTAGGTTAGGTTTAAGGTTTGGGTTAGGCTTAGGTTTAGGGCTTGTGTTTGGATTAGGGTTAGCTTTAGTGTTAGGGTTAGGGTTAGGGTTAGGTTTAGTTTTAGTGCTTGGGTTAGGGTTAGGGTTAGGGTTAGGGATTGGGTGTAGGTTAGGTTTAGGGTTTGGGTTAGGCTTAGGGTGAGTGTTTGGGTTTGGGTTATGTTTAGGTTTAGGGTTAGGGTTAGGGTTAGGGTTAGGGTTTGGGTTTGGGTTAGAGTAAGGTATCAGGTTAGGGTTTGGGTTAGGTTTAAGGTTAGGGTTAGGGTTTGGGTTAGGGTTTGGGTTAGGTTTGGGTTAGGGTTAAGGTTAGTGGTAGGGTTAGGGGTTAGGGTTAGGGTTAGGCTTAGGGTTAGGTTTAGGTGTAGTGTTACGGTTAGGATTTGGGGTAGGGTTAGGTTTAGGGGTAGGATTAGGGTTAGGGTTTGTGTTAGGGTTAGGGTTAGGGTTAGTGTTAGGGTTAGGTTTTGGGTTAGGGTTAGGGTTAGGTTTAGGGTTAGTGTTTGGGCTTCGGTTAGGGTTAGGTTTAGTTTTAGGTTTAGAGTTAAGGTTAGGGTTTGGCTTAGGGTTAGGGTTAGGGTTAGGGCTAGGCGATAGGGATAGGGTTAGAGTTAGGGTTGGGGTTAGTGTTTGGGCTAGGGTTAGGGTTAGGTTTAGTGTTAGGATTAGGGTTTGGGTTTCGGTTAGGGTTAGGGTTAGGGTTAGGGTTTGCGTTAGTTTTAGGGTTAGGGATAGTGTTTAGGTTAGGGTTAGGGTTAGGGTTTGGTTTAGGATTTAGGTTTGGATTTGGGTTAGGTTTAGGGTTAATTTTAGGACTTGGGTTAGGTTTAGGGTTTGAGTTAGGGCTTGGGTTTAGGTTAGGTTGAGGGTTTGGGTTAGGCTTAGGGTTAGGGTTCGGGTTAGGGTTCGGGTTAGGGTTAGGGTTAGGGGTTAGGTTTAATATTAGTCTTTGGGCTTGGGTTAGGGTTAGGTTTAGGGATAGGGGTAGGTTGTGGTTTGGCTTAGGGTTATGGTTAGGTTTAGGGTTAGGGTTAGGGTTAGTGTTAGGATTAGGGTTAGGGCTAGGCAATAGGGATAGGGTTAGGGTTAGGGTTGGGGTTAGTGTTTGGGCTTCGGTTAGGATTAGTGTTAGGTTTAGGATTAGAGTTAGGTTTAGTGTTAGGATTAGGGTTTGTGTTTCGGTTAGGGTTAGGGTTTTGGTTACAGTTTGCATTAGTGTTAGGGTTAGGGATAGGGTTTAGGTTAGGGTTAGGGTTAGGGTTTGGGTTAGGATTTAGTTTTGTATTAGCGTTAGGGCTAGGATTAGTTTTAGGGCTTGGGTTAGGGTTAGGGTTAGAGTTAGGGCTTTGCTTTAGGTTAGGTTTAGGGTTTCGGTTAGGCTTAGGGTTAGGTTTCTGGTTCGGGTTCGGGTTAGGGTTAGGGTTAGGGTTAGTGTTAGGGTTTGGGTTAGGGTTAGGTTTGAAGTTTGGGTTTGGGTTAGGGTTAGTTTCAGGGTTTCGGTTAGGGTTAGGGTTAGGGTTATGGTTAGGTTTAGGGTGTGGGTTTGGTTTAGGATTAGGCTTAGGGTTAGGTTTAGTGTAAGTGTTAGGGTTAGGGTTTGGGTTAGTGTTAGGGTTTGGGATAGGATTAGGGGTAGGGAAAGGGTTAGGGTTAGGGTTTGTGTGAGGGTTAGGGTTAGGGTTAGGGTTAGTGTTAGGATTAGAGTTTGTGTTAGGTTTAGGGTTAGGGTTAGGGTTAGGGTTTCGGTTTGGGTTAGGGTTAGGGTTAGGGTTAGTGTTTGGTTTAGGTTTAGGGTTAGGGTTTGCTTTGGTTTAGTGTTAGTGTTAGGGTTAGTATAAGGGTTAGCGTTAGGGTTAGGTTTAGGGTTAGGGTTAGGGTTAGGGTTAGGGTTAGGGTTAGTTAGGGTTAGGGTTAGGGTTAGGTTTAGGGTTAGGGTTAGGGTTAGGGTTACGGTTAGGGTTAGTTATCGGGCTTGGGTTAGGGTTAGGGTTAGGGTTAGGGCTTGGGTTTAGGTTAGGTTTAGGGTTTGGGCTAGGCTTAGGGTTAGGGTTTGGGTTTGGATTAGGTTTAGGGTTAGGGTTAGGGTTTAGGTTTGTTTTAGGGTTAGGGTTAGGGTTAGGGTTAGGGTTAGGGTTACGGTTAGGGTTTAGGGTAGGGTTAGGTTTAGGGTTAGGGTTAGGGTTAGGGTTTGTATTAGGGTTACGGTTAGGTTTATGGTTAGGGTTAGGCTTTGGGTTAGTGTCATTATTATGTTTAGGGTTAGTGTTTGGGCTTGGGTTAGGGGTTAGGTTTAGGGTTAGGTTTAGAGTTAGGGTTAGGGTTTGGCTTAGAGGTAGGGTTAGGGTTAGGGATAGGCGATAGGGATAGGGTTAGAGTTAGGGTTAGGTTTAGGGTTTGGGCAGGGGTTAGGGTTAGTGTTAGGGTTAGTATTAGGGTTAGGTTTAGTGTTAGGATTAGGATTTGGGTTTTGGTTAGGGTTAGGGTTAGGGTTAGGGTTTGGTTAGTGTTAGGGTTTGGGATACGTTTAGGGGTAGGGTAAGGGTTAGCATTAGGTTTAGGGTTAGGTTTAGGTTTAGGTTTTGGGTTAGGGTTAGGGTTAGGGTTAGGGTTTGGTTTGGGTTAGGGTTAATGTTATGGAAATGGTAAGGGTTAGGTTTGGGGTTAGGGTTAGGTCTAGGGTTACTGTTTCAGGTTGGTTTAGGGTTACGGTTAGGGTTAGGGTTATGGTTAGGGATTGGTTTGGGGTAGGGTTAGTGTTAGGGTTAGAAATAGAATTTAGGTTAGGGTTAGGTTTAGGTTTAGGTTTTGGGTTAGTGTTAAGGTTAGGGATAGGGTTTAGGTTAGGATTAGGGTTAGGGTTTAGGTTTGAGTTAGGGTTAGGTTTAGGGTTAGTTTTAGGGCTTGTGTTAGGGTTAGGGTTAGGGTTAGGGCTTGGGTTTAGGTTAGGTTTAAGGTTTGGGTTAGGCTTAGGTTTAGGGTTCGGGTTAGGGTTAGGGTTAGGGTTAGGGTTAGGGTTAGTGTTAGGATTAGGGTTAGGGTTAGAGTTAGGGTTAGGGATTGGGTGTAGGTTAGGTTTAGGGTTTGGGTTAGGCTTAGGGTTAGTGTTTGGGTTTGGTTTATGTTTAGGTTTAGGGTTAGGGTTAGGGTTAGGGTTAGGGTTTGGGTTTGGGTTAGAGTAAGGTATCGGGTTAGGGTTTGGGTTAGGTTTAAGGTTAGGGTTAGCGTTTGGGTTAGGTTTTGGGTTAGGGTTAAGGTTAGTGTTAGGGTTAGGGGTTAGGGTTAGGGTTAGGCTTAGGGTTAGGGTTAGGTTTAGTGTTACTGTTAGGATTTGGGGGAGGGTTAGATTTAGGGGTATGGTTAGGGTTAGGGTTTGTTTTAGGGTTAGGGTTAGGGTTAGTGTTAGGGTTAGGTTTTGGGTTAGGGTTAGGGTTTGGTTTAGGGTTAGTGTTTGGGCTTGGGTTAGGGTTAGGTTTAGTTTTAGGTTTAGAGTTAAGATTAGGGTTTGGCTTAGGGTTAGGGTTAGGGTTAGGGTAGGCGATAGGGATAGGGTTAGAGTTAGGTTTGGGGTTAGTGTTTGGGCTAGGGTTAGGGTTAGGGTTAGGGTTAGGTTTAGTATTAGCATTAGGGTTTGGGTTTCGGTTAGGGTTAGAGTTAGGGTTAGGATTTGCGTTAGTTTTAGGGTTAGGGATAGGGTTTAGGTTAGGGATAGGGTTAGGGTTAGGGTTAGGGTTAGGTTTAGGGCTAGGCAATAGGGATAGGGTTAGGGTTAGGGTTGGGGTTAGTGTTTGGGCTTGGGTTAGGGTTAGTGTTAGGGTTAGGAATCGGTTAGGTTTAGTGTTAGGATTAGGGTTTGGATTTCGGTTAGGGTTAGGGTTAGGGTTACGGTTTGCATTAGTGTTAGGGTTAGGGATAGGGTTTAGGTTAGGGTTCGGGTTAGGGTTTGGGTTAGGATTTAGTTTTGGATTAGCGTTAGGGTTAGGGTTAGTTTTAGGGCTTGGGTTAGGGTTAGGTTTAGAGTTAGGGCTTGGCTTTAGGTTAGGTTTAGGGTTTGGGTTAGGCTTAGGATTAGGTTTCGGTTTCGGGTTAGGGTTAGGTTTAGGGTTAGGGTTAGTGTTAGGGTTTGGGTTAGGGTTAGGGTTGAAGTTTGGGTTTGGGTTAGTGTTAGGTTTAGGGTTTCGGTTAGGGTTAGGGTTAGGGTTATGGTTAGGTTTAGGGTGTGGGTTTGGTTTAGGATTAGGCTTAGGGTTAGGATTAGTGTAAGTTTTAGGGTTAGGGTTTGGGTTAGTGTTAGGGTTTGGGATAGGATTAGGGGTAGGGTAAAGGTTAGGGTTAGGGTTTGTGTGAGGGTTAGGGTTAGGGTTAGGGTTAGTGTTAGGATTAGAGTTTGTGTTAGGTTTAGGGTTAGGGTTAGGGTTAGGGTTTCGGTTTGGGTTAGGGTTAGGATTGAAGTTTGGGTTTGGGTTAGAGTTAGGGTTAGGGTTAGGTTTTGGGTGTGGGTTTGGTTTACGATTAGGCTTAGGGTTAAGGTTTGGTTTGTTTTAGGGTTAGTGTTAGGGTTAGGGGAATTAGGGTTAGGGTTAGGGTTAGGGTTAGGGATAGGGTTAGGGGTGGTTAAGGGCTAAGGTTAGGGTTAGGATTAAGATTAGGGTTAAGGTTTAGGTTTGGGTTAGGGTTAGCTTTAGAGTTGGGGTTTGGTTTAGGGTTAGATTAAGGGTTAGGGTTGGGGTTAGGTTTAGGGTTATGGTTAGGGTTAGGTTTAGGATTAGGGTTAGGTTTAGGTTTAGGTTTTGGGTTAGCGTTAGGGTTAGGGTTTGGTTTGGGTTAGGGTTAATGTTACGGAAAGGGTAAGGGTTAGGTTTGGGGTTAGTGTTAGGTTTAGGGTTACTGTTTGAGGTTGGTTTAGGGTTAGGGTTAGGGTTAGGGTTAGGGATTGGTTTGGGGTAGGGTTTTTGTTAGGGTTCGGGTTAGGGTTAGGGTTAGGGTTAGGGTTAGGGTTTAGGTTTGGTTTAGGGTTAGTGTTAGGGTTAGGGTTAGAGTTTGGGTTAGGGTTTAGGTTTGGGTTAGGGTTAGGGTTAGGGTTAGTTTTAGGGCTTGGGTTAGGGTTAGGGTTAGGGTTAGGGCTTGGGTTTAGGTTAGGTTTAAGGTTTGGGTTAGGCTTAGGTTTAGGGCTTGTGTTTGGATTAGGGTTAGCTTTAGGGTTAGGGTTAGGGTTAGGGTTAGGTTTAGTTTTAGTGCTTGGGTTAGGGTTAGGGTTAGGGTTAGGGATTGGGTGTAGGTTAGGTTTAGGGTTTGGGTTAGGCTTAGGGTGAGTGTTTGGGTTTGGGTTATGTTTAGGTTTAGGGCTAGGGTTAGGGTTAGGGTTAGGGTTTGGGTTTGGGTTAGAGTAAGGTATCAGGTTAGGGTTTGGGTTAGGTTTAAGGTTAGGGTTAGGGTTTGGGTTAGGGTTTGGGTTAGGTTTGGGTTAGGGTTAAGGTTAGTGGTAGGGTTAGGGGTTAGGGTTAGGGTTAGGCTTAGGGTTAGGGTTAGGTGTAGTGTTACGGTTAGGATTTGGGGTAGGGTTAGGTTTAGGGGTAGGATTAGGGTTAGGGTTTGTGTTAGGGTTAGGGTTAGGGTTAGTGTTAGGGTTAGGTTTTGGGTTAGGGTTAGGGTTAGGTTTAGGGTTAGTGTTTGGGCTTCGGTTAGGGTTAGGTTTAGTTTTAGGTTTAGAGTTAAGGTTAGGGTTTGGCTTAGGGTTAGGGTTAGGGTTAGGGCTAGGCAATAGGGATAGGGTTAGAGTTAGGGTTGTGGTTAGTGTTTGGGCTAGGGTTAGGGTTAGGTTTAGGGTTAGGTTTAGTGTTAGGATTAGGGTTTGGGTTTCGGTTAGGGTTAGGGTTAGGGTTAGGGTTTGCGTTAGTTTTAGGGTTAGGGATAGTGTTTAGGTTAGGGTTAGGGTTAGGGTTTGGGTTAGGATTTAGGTTTGGATTTGGGTTAGGTTTAGGGTTAATTTTAGGGCTTGGGTTAGGTTTAGGGTTAGAGTTAGGGCTTGGGTTTAGGTTAGGTTGAGGGTTTGGGTTAGGCTTAGGGTTAGGGTTCGGGTTAGGGTTCGGGTTAGGGTTAGGGTTAGGGGTTAGGTTTAATATTAGTGTTTGGGCTTGGGTTAGGGTTAGGTTTAGGGATAGGGGTAGGTTATGGTTTGGCTTAGGGTTATGGTTAGGTTTAGGGTTAGGGTTAGGGTTAGTGTTAGGATTAGGGTTAGGGCTAGGCAATAGGGATAGGGTTAGGGTTAGGGTTGAGGTTAGTGTTTGGGCTTGGGTTAGGATTAGTGTTAGGTTTAGGATTAGAGTTAGGTTTAGTGTTAGGATTAGGGTTTGTGTTTCGGTTAGGGTTAGGGTTTTGGTTAGGGTTTGCATTAGTGTTAGGGTTAGGGATAGGGTTTAGGTTAGGGTTAGGGTTAGGGTTTGGGTTAGGATTTAGTTTTGTATTAGCGTTAGGGTTAGGATTAGTTTTAGGGCTTGGGTTAGGGTTAGGGTTAGAGTTAGGGCTTTGCTTTAGGTTAGGTTTAGGGTTTCGGTTAGGCTTAGGGTTAGGTTTCTGGTTCGGGTTCGGGTTAGGGTTAGGGTTAGGGTTAGTGTTAGGGTTTGGGTTAGGGTTAGGGTTGAAGTTTGGGTTTGGGTTAGGGTTAGGTTTAGGGTTTCGGTTAGGGTTAGGGTTAGGGTTATGGTTAGGTTTAGGGTGTGGGTTTGGTTTAGGATTAGGCTTAGGGTTAGGTTTAGTGTAAGTGTTAGGGTTAGGGTTTGGGTTAGTGTTAGGGTTTGGGATAGGATTAGGGGTAGGGTAAGGGTTAGGGTTAGGGTTTGTGTGAGGGTTAGGGTTAGGGTTAGGGTTAGTGTTAGTATTAGAGTTTGTGTTAGGTTTAGGGTTAGGGTTAGGGTTAGGGTTTCGGTTTGGGTTAGGGTTAGGGTTAGGGTTAGTGTTTGGTTTAGGTTTAGGGTTAGGGTTTGCTTTGGTTTAGTGTTAGTGTTAGGGTTAGTATAAGGGTTAGCGTTAGGGTTAGGTTTAGGGTTAGGGTTAGGGTTAGGGTTAGGGTTAGGGTTAGTTAGGGTTAGGGTTAGGGTTAGGTTTAGGGTTAGGGTTAGGGTTAGGGTTAGGGTTAGGGTTAGTTATCGGGCTTGGGTTAGGGTTAGGGTTAGGGTTAGGGCTTGGGTTTAGGTTAGGTTTAGGGTTTGGGCTAGGCTTAGGGTTAGGGTTTGGGTTTGGATTAGGTTTAGGGTTTAGGTTTGTTTTAGGGTTAGGGTTAGGGTTAGGGTTAGGGTTAGGGTTAGGGTTAGGGTTACGGTTAGGGTTTAGGGTAGGGTTAGGTTTAGGGTTAGGGTTAGGGTTAGGGTTTGTATTAGGGTTACGGTTAGGTTTATGGTTAGGGTTAGGCTTTGGGTTAGTGTCATTATTATGTTTAGGGTTAGTGTTTGGGCTTGGGTTAGGGGTTAGGTTTAGGGTTAGGTTTAGAGTTAGGGTTAGGGTTTGGCTTAGAGGTAGGGTTAGGGTTAGGGATAGGCGATAGGGATAGGGTTAGAGTTAGGGTTAGGTTTAGGGTTTGGGCAGGGGTTAGGGTTAGTGTTAGGGTTAGTATTAGGGTTAGGTTTAGTGTTAGGATTAGGATTTGGGTTTTGGTTAGGGTTAGGGTTAGGGTTAGGGTTTGGTTAGTGTTAGGGTTTGGGATACGTTTAGGGGTAGGGTAAGGGTTAGCATTAGGTTTAGGGTTAGGTTTAGGTTTAGGTTTTGGGTTAGGGTTAGGGTTAGGGTTAGGGTTTGGTTTGGGTTAGGGTTAATGTTATGGAAATGGTAAGGGTTAGGTTTGGGGTTAGGGTTAGGTCTAGGGTTACTGTTTGAGGTTGGTTTAGGGTTACGGTTAGGGTTAGGGTTATGGTTAGGGATTGGTTTGGGGTAGGGTTAGTGTTAGGGTTAGAAATAGAATTTAGGTTAGGGTTAGGTTTAGGTTTAGGTTTTGGGTTAGTGTTAAGGTTAGGGATAGGGTTTAGGTTAGGATTAGGGTTAGGGTTTAGGTTTGAGTTAGGGTTAGGTTTAGGGTTAGTTTTAGGGCTTGTGTTAGGGTTAGGGTTAGGGTTAGGGCTTGGGTTTAGGTTAGGTTTAAGGTTTGGGTTAGGCTTAGGTTTAGGGTTCGGGTTAGGGTTAGGGTTAGGGTTAGGGTTAGGGTTAGTGTTAGGATTAGGGTTAGGGTTAGAGTTAGGGTTAGGGATTGGGTGTAGGTTAGGTTTAGGGTTTGGGTTAGGCTTAGGGTTAGTGTTTGGGTTTGGTTTATGTTTAGGTTTAGGGTTAGGGTTAGGGTTAGGGTTTGGGTTTGGGTTAGAGTAAGGTATCGGGTTAGGGTTTGGGTTAGGTTTAAGGTTAGGGTTAGCGTTTGGGTTAGGTTTTGGGTTAGGGTTAAGGTTAGTGTTAGGGTTAGGGGTTAGGGTTAGGGTTAGGCTTAGGGTTAGGGTTAGGTTTAGTGTTACTGTTAGGATTTGGGGGAGGGTTAGATTTAGGGGTATGGTTAGGGTTAGGGTTTGTTTTAGGGTTAGGGTTAGGGTTAGTGTTAGGGTTAGGTTTTGGGTTAGGGTTAGGGTTTGGTTTAGGGTTAGTGTTTGGGCTTGGGTTAGGGTTAGGTTTAGTTTTAGGTTTAGAGTTAAGATTAGGGTTTGGCTTAGGGTTAGGGTTAGGGTTAGGGTAGGCGATAGGGATAGGGTTAGAGTTAGGTTTGGGGTTAGTGTTTGGGCTAGGGTTAGGGTTAGGGTTAGGGTTAGGTTTAGTATTAGCATTAGGGTTTGGGTTTCGGTTAGGGTTAGAGTTAGGGTTAGGATTTGCGTTAGTTTTAGGGTTAGGGATAGGGTTTAGGTTAGGGATAGGGTTAGGGTTAGGGTTAGGGTTAGGTTTAGGGCTAGGCAATAGGGATAGGGTTAGGGTTAGGGTTGGGGTTAGTGTTTGGGCTTGGGTTAGGGTTAGTGTTAGGGTTAGGAATCGGTTAGGTTTAGTGTTAGGATTAGGGTTTGGATTTCGGTTAGGGTTAGGGTTAGGGTTACGGTTTGCATTAGTGTTAGGGTTAGGGATAGGGTTTAGGTTAGGGTTCGGGTTAGGGTTTGGGTTAGGATTTAGTTTTGGATTAGCGTTAGGGTTAGGGTTAGTTTTAGGGCTTGGGTTAGGGTTAGGTTTAGAGTTAGGGCTTGGCTTTAGGTTAGGTTTAGGGTTTGGGTTAGGCTTAGGGTTAGGTTTCGGGTTCGGGTTAGGGTTAGGTTTAGGGTTAGGGTTAGTGTTAGGGTTTGGGTTAGGGTTAGGGTTGAAGTTTGGGTTTGGGTTAGTGTTAGGTTTAGGGTTTCGGTTAGGGTTAGGGTTAGGGTTATGGTTAGGTTTAGGGTGTGGGTTTGGTTTAGGATTAGGCTTAGGGTTAGGATTAGTGTAAGTTTTAGGGTTAGGGTTTGGGTTAGTGTTAGGGTTTGGGATAGGATTAGGGGTAGGGTAAGGGTTAGGGTTAGGGTTTGTGTGAGGGTTAGGGTTAGGGTTAGGGTTAGTGTTAGGATTAGAGTTTGTGTTAGGTTTAGGGTTAGGGTTAGGGTTAGGGTTTCGGTTTGGGTTAGGGTTAGGATTGAAGTTTGGGTTTGGGTTAGAGTTAGGGTTAGGGTTAGGTTTTGGGTGTGGGTTTGGTTTACGATTAGGCTTAGGGTTAAGGTTTGGTTTGTTTTAGGGTTAGTGTTAGGGTTAGGGGAATTAGGGTTAGGGTTAGGGTTAGGGTTAGGGATAGGGTTAGGGGTGGTTAAGGGCTAAGGTTAGGGTTAGGATTAAGATTAGGGTTAAGGTTTAGGTTTGGGTTAGGGTTAGGTTTAGAGTTGGGGTTTGGTTTAGGGTTAGATTAAGGGTTAGGGTTGGGGTTAGGTTTAGGGTTATGGTTAGGGTTAGGTTTAGGATTAGGGTTAGGTTTAGGTTTAGGTTTTGGGTTAGGGTTAGGGTTAGGGTTTGGTTTGGGTTAGGGTTAATGTTACGGAAAGGGTAAGGGTTAGGTTTGGGGTTAGTGTTAGGTTTAGGGGTACTGTTTGAGGTTGGTTTAGGGTGAGGGGTAGGGTTAGGGTTAGGGATTGGTTTGGGGTGGGGTTTTTGCTAGGGTTAGGGTTAGGGTTAGGGTTAGGGTTAGGGTTAGGGTTTAGGTTTGGTTTAGGGATAGTGTTAGGGTTAGGGTTAGAGTTTGGGTTAGGGTTTAGGTTTGGGTTAGGGTTAGGGTTAGGTTTAGTTTTAGGGCTTGGGTTAGGGTAAGGGTTAGGGTTAGGGCTTGGGTTTAGGTTAGGTTTAAGGTTTGGGTTAGGCTTAGGTTTAGGGCTTGTGTTTGGATTAGGGTTAGCTTTAGGGTTAGGGTTAGGGTTAGGGTTAGGTTTAGTTTTAGTGCTTGGGTTAGGGTTAGGGTTAGGGTTAGGGATTGGGTGTAGGTTAGGTTTAGGGTTTGGGTTAGGCTTAGGGTGAGTGTTTGGGTTTGGGTTATGTTTAGGTTTAGGGTTAGGGTTAGGGTTAGGGTTAGGGTTAGGGTTTGGGTTTGGGTTAGAGTAAGGTATCAGGTTAGGGTTTGGGTTAGGTTTAAGGTTAGGGTTAGGGTTTGGGTTAGGGTTTGGGTTAGGTTTGGGTTAGGGTTAAGGTTAGTGGTAGGGTTAGGGGTTAGGGTTAGGGTTAGGCTTAGGGTTAGGGTTAGGTGTAGTGTTACGGTTAGGATTTGGGGTAGGGTTAGATTTAGGGGTAGGATTAGGGTTAGGGTTTGTGTTAGGGTTAGGGTTAGGGTTAGTGTTAGGGTTAGGTTTTGGGTTAGGGTTAGGGTTAGGTTTAGGGTTAGTGTTTGGGCTTCGGTTAGGGTTAGGTTTAGTTTTAGGTTTAGAGTTAAGGTTAGGGTTTGGCTTAGGGTTAGGGTTAGGGTTAGGGCTAGGCGATAGGGATAGGGTTAGAGTTAGGGTTGGGGTTAGTGTTTGGGCTAGGGTTAGGGTTAGGTTTAGGGTTAGGTTTAGTGTTAGGATTAGGGTGTGGGTTTCGGTTAGGGTTAGGGTTAGGGTTAGGGTTTGCGTTAGTTTTAGGGTTAGGGATAGTGTTTAGGTTAGGGTTAGGGTTAGGGTTTGGGTTAGGATTTAGGTTTGGATTTGGGTTAGGTTTAGGGTTAATTTTAGGGCTTGGGTTAGGTTTAGGGTTAGAGTTAGGGCTTGGGTTTAGGTTAGGTTGAGGGTTTGGTTTAGGCTTAGGGTTAGGGTTCGGGTTAGGGTTCGGGTTAGGGTTAGGGTTAGGGGTTAGGTTTAATATTAGTGTTTGGGCTTGGGTTAGGGTTAGGTATAGGGATAGGGGTAGGTTGTGGTTTGGCTTAGGGTTATGGTTAGGTTTAGGGTTAGGGTTAGGGTTAGTGTTAGGATTAGGGTTAGGGTTAGGCAATAGGGATAGGGTTAGGGTTAGGGTTGAGGTTAGTGTTTGGGCTTGGGTTAGGATTAGTGTTAGGTTTAGGATTAGAGTTAGGTTTAGTGTTAGGATTAGGGTTTGTGTTTCGGTTAGGGTTAGGGTTTTGGTTACGGTTTGCATTAGTGTTAGGGTTAGGGATAGGGTTTAGGTTAGTGTTAGGGTTAGGGTTTGGGTTAGGATTTAGTTTTGTATTAGCGTTAGGGTTAGGATTAGTTTTAGGGCTTGGGGTAGGGTTAGGGTTAGAGTTAGGGCTTTGCTTTAGGTTAGGTTTAGGGTTTCGGTTAGGCTTAGGGTAAGGTTTGTGGTTCGGGTTCGGGTTAGGGTTAGGGTTACGGTTAGTGTTAGGGTTTGGGTTAGGGTTAGGGTTGAAGTTTGGGTTTGGGTTAGGGTTAGGTTTAGGGTTTCGGTTAGGGTTAGGGTTAGGGTTATGGTTAGGTTTAGGCTGTGGGTTTGGTTTAGGATTAGGCTTAGGGTTAGGTTTAGTGTAAGTGTTAGGGTTAGGGTTTGGGTTAGTGTTAGGGTTTGGGATAGGATTAGGGGTAGGGTAAGGGTTAGGGTTAGGGTTTGTGTGAGGGTTAGGGTTAGGGTTAGGGTTAGTGTTAGGATTAGAGTTTGTGTTAGGTTTAGGGTTAGGGTTAGGGTTAGGGTTTCGGTTTGGGTTAGGGTTAGGGTTAGGGTTAGTGTTTGGTTTAGGTTTAGGGTTAGGGTTTGCTTTGGTTTAGTGTTAGTGTTAGGGTTAGTATAAGGGTTAGCGTTAGGGTTAGGTTTAGGGTTAGGGTTAGGGTTAGGGTTAGGGTTAGGGTTAGTTAGGGTTAGGGTTAGGGTTAGGTTTAGGGTTAGGGTTAGGGTTAGGGTTAGGGTTAGGGTTAGTTATCGGGCTTGGGTTAGGGTTAGGGTTAGGGTTAGGGCTTGGGTTTAGGTTAGGTTTAGGGTTTGGGCTAGGCTTAGTGTTAGGGTTTGGGTTTGGATTAGGTTTAGGGTTAGGGTTAGGGTTTAGGTTTGTTTTAGGGTTAGGGTTAGGGTTAGGGTTAGGGTTACGGTTAGGGTTTAGGGTAGGGTTAGGTTTAGGGTTAGGGTTAGGGTTAGGGTTTGTATTAGGGTTACGGTTAGGTTTATGGTTAGGGTTAGGCTTTGGGTTAGTGTCATTATTATGTTTAGGGTTAGTGTTTGGGCTTGGGTTAGGGGTTAGGTTTAGGGTTAGGTTTAGAGTTAGGGTTAGGGTTTGGCTTAGAGGTAGGGTTAGGGTTAGGGATAGGCGATAGGGATAGGGTTAGAGTTAGGGTTAGGTTTAGGGTTTGGGCAGGGGTTAGGGTTAGTGTTAGGGTTAGTATTAGGGTTAGGTTTAGTGTTAGGATTAGGATTTGGGTTTTGGTTAGGGTTAGGGTTAGGGTTAGGGTTTGGTTAGTGTTAGGGTTTGGGATACGTTTAGGGGTAGGGTAAGGGTTAGCATTAGGTTTAGGGTTAGGTTTAGGTTTAGGTTTTGGGTTAGGGTTAGGGTTAGGGTTAGGGTTTGGTTTGGGTTAGGGTTAATGTTATGGAAATGGTAAGGGTTAGGTTTGGGGTTAGGGTTAGGTCTAGGGTTACTGTTTGAGGTTGGTTTAGGGTTACGGTTAGGGTTAGGGTTATGGTTAGGGATTGGTTTGGGGTAGGGTTAGTGTTAGGGTTAGAAATAGAATTTAGGTTAGGGTTAGGTTTAGGTTTAGGTTTTGGGTTAGTGTTAAGGTTAGGGATAGGGTTTAGGTTAGGATTAGGGTTAGGGTTTAGGTTTGAGTTAGGGTTAGGTTTAGGGTTAGTTTTAGGGCTTGTGTTAGGGTTAGGGTTAGGGTTAGGGCTTGGGTTTAGGTTAGGTTTAAGGTTTGGGTTAGGCTTAGGTTTAGGGTTCGGGTTAGGGTTAGGGTTAGGGTTAGGGTTAGGGTTAGTGTTAGGATTAGGGTTAGGGTTAGAGTTAGGGTTAGGGATTGGGTGTAGGTTAGGTTTAGGGTTTGGGTTAGGCTTAGGGTTAGTGTTTGGGTTTGGTTTATGTTTAGGTTTAGGGTTAGGGTTAGGGTTAGGGTTAGGGTTTGGGTTTGGGTTAGAGTAAGGTATCGGGTTAGGGTTTGGGTTAGGTTTAAGGTTAGGGTTAGCGTTTGGGTTAGGTTTTGGGTTAGGGTTAAGGTTAGTGTTAGGGTTAGGGGTTAGGGTTAGGGTTAGGCTTAGGGTTAGGGTTAGGTTTAGTGTTACTGTTAGGATTTGGGGGAGGGTTAGATTTAGGGGTATGGTTAGGGTTAGGGTTTGTTTTAGGGTTAGGGTTAGGGTTAGTGTTAGGGTTAGGTTTTGGGTTAGGGTTAGGGTTTGGTTTAGGGTTAGTGTTTGGGCTTGGGTTAGGGTTAGGTTTAGTTTTAGGTTTAGAGTTAAGATTAGGGTTTGGCTTAGGGTTAGGGTTAGGGTTAGGGTAGGCGATAGGGATAGGGTTAGAGTTAGGTTTGGGGTTAGTGTTTGGGCTAGGGTTAGGGTTAGGGTTAGGGTTAGGTTTAGTATTAGCATTAGGGTTTGGGTTTCGGTTAGGGTTAGAGTTAGGGTTAGGATTTGCGTTAGTTTTAGGGTTAGGGATAGGGTTTAGGTTAGGGATAGGGTTAGGGTTAGGGTTAGGGTTAGGTTTAGGGCTAGGCAATAGGGATAGGGTTAGGGTTAGGGTTGGGGTTAGTGTTTGGGCTTGGGTTAGGTTTAGTGTTAGGGTTAGGAATCGGTTAGGTTTAGTGTTAGGATTAGGGTTTGGATTTCGGTTAGGGTTAGGGTTAGGGTTACGGTTTGCATTAGTGTTAGGGTTAGGGATAGGGTTTAGGTTAGGGTTCGGGTTAGGGTTTGGGTTAGGATTTAGTTTTGGATTAGCGTTAGGGTTAGGGTTAGTTTTAGGGCTTGGGTTAGGGTTAGGTTTAGAGTTAGGGCTTGGCTTTAGGTTAGGTTTAGGGTTTGGGTTAGGCTTAGGGTTAAGTTTCGGGTTCGGGTTAGGGTTAGGTTTAGGGTTAGGGTTAGTGTTAGGGTTTGGGTTAGGGTTAGGGTTGAAGTTTGGGTTTGGGTTAGTGTTAGGTTTAGGGTTTCGGTTAGGGTTAGGGTTAGGGTTATGGTTAGGTTTAGGGTGTGGGTTTGGTTTAGGATTAGGCTTAGGGTTAGGATTAGTGTAAGTTTTAGGGTTAGGGTTTGGGTTAGTGTTAGGGTTTGGGATAGGATTAGGGGTAGGGTAAGGGTTAGGGTTAGGGTTTGTGTGAGGGTTAGGGTTAGGGTTAGGTTTAGTGTTAGGATTAGAGTTTGTGTTAGGTTTAGGGTTAGGGTTAGGGTTAGGGTTTCGGTTTGGGTTAGGGTTAGGATTGAAGTTTGGGTTTGGGTTAGAGTTAGGGTTAGGGTTAGGTTTTGGGTGTGGGTTTGGTTTACGATTAGGCTTAGGGTTAAGGTTTGGTTTGTTTTAGGGTTAGTGTTAGGGTTAGGGGAATTAGGGTTAGGGTTAGGGTTAGGGTTAGGGATAGGGTTAGGGGTGGTTAAGGGCTAAGGTTAGGGTTAGGATTAAGATTAGGGTTAAGGTTTAGGTTTGGGTTAGGGTGAGGTTTAGAGTTGGGGTTTGGTTTAGGGTTAGATTAAGGGTTAGGGTTGGGGTTAGGTTTAGGGTTATGGTTAGGGTTAGGTTTAGGATTAGGGTTAGGTTTAGGTTTAGGTTTTGGGTTAGGGTTAGGGTTAGGGTTTGGTTTGGGTTAGGGTTAATGTTACGGAAAGGGTAAGGGTAAGGTTTGGGGTTAGTGTTAGGTTTAGGGTTACTGTTTGAGGTTGGTTTAGGTTTAGGGTTAGGGTTAGGGTTAGGGATTGGTTTGGGGTAGGGTTTTTGTTAGGGTTAGGGTTAGGGTTAGGGTTAGGGTTAGGGTTAGGGTTTAGGTTTGGTTTAGGGTTAGTGTTAGGGTTAGGGTTAGAGTTTGGGTTAGGGTTTAGGTTTGGGTTAGGGTTAGGGTTAGGGTTAGTTTTAGGGCTTGGGTTAGGGTTAGGGTTAGGGTTAGGGCTTGGGTTTAGGTTAGGTTTAAGGTTTGGGTTAGGCTTAGGTTTAGGGCTTGTGTTTGGATTAGGGTTAGCTTTAGGGTTAGGGTTAGGGTTAGGGTTAGGTTTAGTTTTAGTGCTTGGGTTAGGGTTAGGGTTAGGGTTAGGGATTGGGTGTAGGTTAGGTTTAGGGTTTGGGTTAGGCTTAGGGTGAGTGTTTGGGTTTGGGTTATGTTTAGGTTTAGGGTTAGGGTTAGGGTTAGGGTTAGGGTTTGGGTTTGGGTTAGAGTAAGGTATCAGGTTAGGGTTTGGGTTAGGTTTAAGGTTAGGGTTAGGGTTTGGGTTAGGGTTTGGGTTAGGTTTGGGTTAGGGTTAAGGTTAGTGGTAGGGTTAGGGGTTAGGGTTAGGGTTAGGCTTAGGGTTAGGGTTAGGTGTAGTGTTACGGTTAGGATTTGGGGTAGGGTTAGGTTTAGGGGTAGGATTAGGGTTAGGGTTTGTGTTAGGGTTAGGGTTAGGGTTAGTGTTAGGGTTAGGTTTTGGGTTAGGGTTAGGGTTAGGTTTAGGGTTAGTGTTTGGGCTTCGGTTAGGGTTAGGTTTAGTTTTAGGTTTAGAGTTAAGGTTAGGGTTTGGCTTAGGGTTAGGGTTAGGGTTAGGGCTAGGCGAGAGGGATAGGGTTAGAGTTAGGGGTGGGGGTAGTGTGTGGGCGAGGGTTAGGGTTAGGTTTAGGGTTAGGTTTAGTGTTAGGATAAGGGTTTGGGTTTCGGTTAGGGTTAGGGTTAGGGTTAGGGTTTGCGTTAGTTTTAGGGTTAGGGATAGTGTTTAGGTTAGGGTAAGGGTTAGGGTTTGGGTTAGGATTTAGGTTTGGATTTGGGTTAGGTTTAGGGTTAATTTTAGGGCTTGGGTTAGGTTTAGGGTTAGAGTTAGGGCTTGGGTTTAGGTTAGGTTGAGGGTTTGGGTTAGGCTTAGGGTTAGGGTTCGGGTTAGGGTTCGGGTTAGGGTTAGGGTTAGGGGTTAGGTTTAGTATTCGTGTTTGGGCTTGGGTTAGGGTTAGGTTTAGGGATAGGGGTAGGTTGTGGTTTGGCTTAGGGTTATGGTTAGGTTTAGGGTTAGGGTTAGGGTTAGTATTAGGTTTAGGGTTAGGGCTAGGCAATAGGGATAGGGTTTTGGGTTAGGGTTGGTGTTAGTGTTTTGGCTTGGGTTAGGATTAGTGTTAGGGTTAGGATTAGAGTTAGGTTTAGTGTTAGGATTAGGGTTTGTGTTCCGGTTAGGGTTAGGGTTTTGGTTACGGTTTGTGTTAGTGTTAGGGTTAGGGATAGGGTTTAGGTTAGGGTTAGGGTTAGGGTTTGGGTTAGGATTTAGGTTTGGATTTGGGTTAGGTTTAGGGTTAATTTTAGGGCTTGGGTTAGGTTTAGGGTTAGAGTTAGTGCTTGGGTTTAGGTTAGGTTGAGGGTTTGGGTTAGGTTTAGGGTTAGAGTTAGGGCTTGGGTTTAGGTTAGGTTGAGGGTTTGGGTTAGGCTTAGCGTTAGGGTTCGGGTTAGGTTTAGGGTTAGGTGTTAGGGTTAGGGTTAGGGTTTGGGTTAGGGTTAGGGTTAGGGTTAGGGTTAGGATTAGGGTTTGGGTAGGCTTAGGGTTAGGATTAGTATTAGTGTTACGGTTAGGATTTGGGGTAGGGTTAGGTTTAGGGGTTGGGTTAGGGTTAGGGTTTGTGTTAGGGTTACGGTTAGGGTTGGAGTTAGGTTTAGGGTTTGGGTTAGGGTTAGGGTTAGATTTTGGGTTAGGGTTAGGGTTAGGGTTAGGGCTTTGGTTTAGGTTAGGTTTAGGGTTTGGGCTAGGCTTAGGGTTAGGGTTTGGGTTTGGGTTAGGTTTAGGGTTAGGGTTAGGGTTTAGGTTTGTTTTAGGGTTAGGGTTAGGGTTAGGGTTAGGGTTAGGGTTAGGGTTAGGGTTAGGGTTAGTGTTACGGTTAGGGTTTAGGGTAGGGTTAGGTTTAGGGTTAGGGTTAGGGTTAGGGTTTGTATTAGGGTTACGGTTAGGTTTATGGTTAGGGTTAGGCTTTGGGTTAGTGTCATTATTATGTTTAGGGTTAGTGTTTGGGCTTGGGTTAGGGGTTAGGTTTAGGGTTAGGTTTAGAGTTAGGGTTAGGGTTTGGCTTAGGGGTAGGGTTAGGGTTAGGGCTAGGCGATAGGGATAGGGTTAGAGTTAGGGTTAGGTTTAGGGTTTGGGCAGGGGTTAGGGTTAGTGTTAGGGTTAGTATTAGGGTTAGGTTTAGTGTTAGGATTAGGATTTGGGTTTTGGTTAGGGTTAGGGTTAGGGTTAGGGTTTGGTTAGTGTTAGGGTTTGGGATACGTTTAGGGGTAGGGTAAGGGTTAGGATTAGGTTTAGGGTTAGGTTTAGGTTTAGGTTTTGGGTTAGGGTTAGGGTTAGGGTTAGGGTTTGGTTTGGGTTAGGGTTAATGTTATGGAAATGGTAAGGGTTAGGTTTGGGGTTAGGGTTAGGTCTAGGGTTACTGTTTGAGGTTGGTTTAGGGTTACGGTTAGGGTTAGGGTTATGGTTAGGGATTGGTTTGGGGTAGGGTTAGTGTTAGGGTTAGAAATAGAATTTAGGTTAGGGTTAGGTTTAGGTTTAGGTTTTGGGTTAGTGTTAAGGTTAGGGATAGGGATTAGGTTAGGATTAGGGTTAGGGTTTAGGTTTGAGTTAGGGTTAGGTTTAGGGTTAGTGTTTGGGCTTGGGTTAGGGTTAGGTTTAGTTTTAGGTTTAGAGTTAAGATTAGGGTTTGGCTTAGGGTTAGGGTTAGGGTTAGGGCTAGGCGATAGGGATAGGGTTAGAGTTAGGTTTGGGGTTAGTGTTTGGGCTAGGGTTAGGGTTAGGGTTAGGGTTAGGTTTAGTATTAGGATTAGGGTTTGGGTTTCGGTTAGGGTTAGAGTTAGGGTTAGGATTTGCGTTAGTTTTAGGGTTAGGGATAGGGTTTAGGTTAGGGATAGGGTTAGGGTTAGGGTTAGGGTTAGGTTTAGGGCTAGGCAATAGGGATAGGGTTAGGGTTAGGGTTGGGGTTAGTGTTTGAGCTTGGGTTAGGGTTAGTGTTAGGGTTAGGAATCGGTTAGGTTTAGTGTTAGGATTAGGGTTTGGATTTCGGTTAGGGTTAGGGTTAGGGTTACGGTTTGCATTAGTGTTAGGGTTAGGGATAGGGTTTAGGTAAGGGTTCGGGTTAGGGTTTGGGTTAGGATTTAGTTTTGGATTAGCGTTAGGGTTAGGGTTAGTTTTAGGGCTTGGGTTAGGGTTAGGTTTAGAGTTAGGGCTTGGCTTTAGGTTAGGTTTAGGGTTTGGGTTAGGCTTAGGGTTCGGGTTCGGGTTAGGGTTATGGTTAGGCTTAGGGTTAGGGTTAGTGTTAGGATTAGTGTTTGGGTTAGGGTTAGGGTTAGGGTTAGGGTTAGGGTTAGTGTTAGGGTTTGGGTTAGGGTTAGGGTTGAAGTTTGGGTTTGGGTTAGGGTTAGGTTTAGGGTTTCGGTTAGGGTTAGGGTTAGGGTTATGGTTAGGTTTAGGGTGTGGGTTTGGTTTAGGATTAGGCTTAGGGTTAGGTTTAGTGTAAGTGTTAGGGTTAGGGTTTGGGTTAGTGTTAGGGTTTGGGATAGGATTAGGGGTAGGGTAAGGGTTAGGGTTAGGGTTTGTGTGAGGGTTAGGGTTAGGGTTAGGGTTAGGGTTAGTGTTAGGATTAGAGTTTGTGTTAGGTTTAGGGTTAGTGTTAGGTTTAGGTTTTCGGTTTGGGATAGGGTTAGGGTTAGGGTTAGTGTTTGGTTTAGGGTTAGGGTTAGGGTTTGCTTTGGTTTAGGGTTAGTGTTAGGGTTAGTATAAGGGTTAGCGTTAGGGTTAGTTTTAGGGTTAGGGTTAGAGTTAGGGTTAGGGTTAGGGTTAGGGTTAGGGTTAGGGTTAGTTAGGGTTAGGGTTAGGGTTAGGTTTAGGGTTAGGGTTAGGGTTAGGTTTAGGGTTAGGGTTAGTTATAGGGCTTGGGTTAGGGTTAGGGTTAGGGCTTGGGTTTAGGTTAGGTTTAGGTTTTGGGTTAGGCTTAGGGATAGGGTTGGGTTTGGGTTAGGTTTAGGGTTAGGGTTAGGGTTAGGGTTAATTATAGGCCTTGGTTTAGGGTTAGAGTTAGGGTTAGGGCTTGGGTTTAGGTTAGGTTTAGGGTTTGGGTTAGGCTTAGGGTTAGGGTTTGGGTTTGGGTTAGGTTTAGGGTTAGGGTTAGGGTTAGGGTTAGGGTTTGGGTTTGGGTTAGAGTAAGGTATAGGGTTAGGGTTTTGGTTAGGTTTAATGTTAGTGTTAGGGTTTTGGTTAGGGTTTGGGTTAGCGTTAAGAGTAGGTTTAGGGTTAGGGGTTAGGGTTAGGGTTAGCGTTAGGGTTAGGTTTTGGGTTAGGGTTTGGGTTAGGGTTAAGGTTAGGGTTAGGGTTAGGGTTAGGGTTAGGGTTAGTTTTAGGGTTTGGGTTTGGGTTTGGGTTAGAGTAAGGTATCGGGTTAGGGTTTGGGTTAGGTTTAAGTTTAGTGTTAGGGTTTGGGTTAGGGTTTGGGTTAGGGTTTGGGTTAGGGTTAAGGTTAGTGGTAGGGTTAGGGGTTAGGGTTAGGGTTAGGCTTAGGGTTAGGGTTAGGTTTAGTGTTACGGTTTGGATTGGGGGTAGGGTTAGGTTTAGGGGTAGGTTAGGGTTAGGGTTTGTGTTAGGGTTAGGGTTAGGGTTCGTGTTAGGGTTAGGTTTTGGTTTAGGGTTAGGGTTAGGTTTAGGGTTAGTGTTTGGGCTTGGGTTAGGGTTAGGTTTAGTTTTAGGTTTAGAGTTAAGGTTAGGTTTTGGCTTAGGATTAGGGTTAGGGTTAGGGCTAGGCGATAGGGATAGGGTTAGAGTTAGGGTTGGGGTTAGTGTTTGGGCTAGGGTTAGGGTTAGGGTTAGGGTTAGGTTTACGGTTAGGGTTAGTGGTAGGATTAGGGTTTGGGTTTCGGTTAGGGTTAGGGTTAGGGTTAGGGTTTGCGTTAGTTTTAGGGTTAGGGATAGTGTTTAGGTTAGGGTTAGGGTTAGGGTTTGGGTTAGGATTTAGGTTTGGATTTGGGTTAGGTTTAGGGTTAATTTTAGGGCTTGGGTTAGGTTTAGGGTTAGAGTTAGGGCTTGGGTTTAGGTTAGGTTGAGGGTTTGGGTTAGGCTTAGGGTTAGGGTTCGGGTTAGGGTTCGGGTTAGGGTTAGGGTTAGGGGTTAGGTTTAGTATTCGTGTTTGGGCTTGGGTTAGGGTTAGGTTTAGGGATAGGGGTAGGTTGTGGTTTGGCTTAGGGTTATGGTTAGGTTTAGGGTTAGGGTTAGGGTTAGTATTAGGTTTAGGGTTAGGGCTAGGCAATAGGGATAGGGTTTTGGGTTAGGGTTGGTGTTAGTGTTTTGGCTTGGGTTAGGATTAGTGTTAGGGTTAGGATTAGAGTTAGGTTTAGTGTTAGGATTAGGGTTTGTGTTCCGGTTAGGGTTAGGGTTTTGGTTACGGTTTGTGTTAGTGTTAGGGTTAGGGATAGGGTTTAGGTTAGGGTTAGGGTTAGGGTTTGGGTTAGGATTTAGTTTTGTATTAGCGTTAGGGTTAGGATTAGTTTTAGGGCTTGGGTTAGGTTTAGGGTTAGAGTTAGGGCTTTGCTTTAGGTTAGATTTAGGGTTTCGGTTAGGCTTAGGGTTAGGTTTCTGGTTCGGGTTCGGGTTAGGGTTAGGGGTAGGGTTAGTGTTAGGGTTTGGGTTAGGGTTAGGGTTGAAGTTTGGGTTTGGGTTAGGGTTACGTTTAGGGTTTCGGTTAGGGTTAGGGTTAGGGTTATGGTTAGGTTTAGGGTGTGGGTTTGGTTTAGGATTAGGCTTAGGGTTAGGATTAGTGTAAGTTTTAGGGTTAGGGTTTGGGTTAGTGTTAGGGTTTGGGATAGGATTAGGGGTAGGGTAAGGGTTAGGGTTAGGGTTTGTGTGAGGGTTAGGGTTAGGGTTAGGGTTAGTGTTAGGATTAGAGTTTGTGTTAGGTTTAGGGTTAGGGTTAGGGTTAGGGTTTCGGTTTGGGTTAGGGTTAGGGTTAGGGTTAAGGTTAGGGT
Source organism: Eospalax fontanierii (assembly GCA_035773235.1). Classification (NCBI taxonomy): domain Eukaryota; kingdom Metazoa; phylum Chordata; class Mammalia; order Rodentia; family Spalacidae; genus Eospalax; species Eospalax fontanierii. The sequence goes on from CM069528.1 coordinate 3,729,303, forward strand.
TAGGGTTAGGGTTAGGGTTAGGGTTTGGGTTAGGGTTAGGGTTAGGGTTAGGGTTTGGGTTAGGGTTAGGATTGAAGTTTGGGTTTGGGTTAGAGTTAGGGTTAGGGTTAGGTTTCGGGTGTGGGTTTGGTTTACGATTAGGCTTAGGGTTAAGGTTTGGTTTGTTTTAGGGTTAGAGTTAGGGTTAGGGGAATTAGGGTTAGGGTTAGGGTTAGGGATAGGGTTAGGGGGGGTTTAGGGCTAAGGTTAGGGTTAGGATTAAGGTTAGGGTTAAGGTTTAGGTTTGGGTTAGGGTTAGGTTTAGAGTTGGGGTTTGGTTTAGGGTTAGATTAAGGGTTAGGGTTAGGGTTAGGTTTAGGGTTATGGTTAGGGTTAGGTTTAGGATTAGGGTTAGGTTTAGGTTTAGGCTTTGGGGTAGGGTTAGGGTTAGTGTTTGGTTTGGGTTAGGGTTAATGTTACGGAAAGGGTAAGGGTTAGGTTTGGGGATAGTGTTAGGTTTAGGGTTACTGTTTGTGGTTGGTTTTGGTTAGGGTTAGGGTTAGGCTTAGGGATTGGTTTGGGGTAGGGTTTTTGTTAGGGTTAGGGTTAGGGTTAGGGTTAGGGTTTGGGTTAGGTTTAGGGTTTAGGTTTGGTTTAGGGTTAGTGTTAGGGTTAGGGTTAGAGTTTGGGTTAGGGTTTAGGTTTGGGTTAGGGTTAGGGTTAGGGTTAGTTTTAGGGCTTGGGTTAGGGTTAGGGTTAGGGTTAGGGCTTGGGTTTAGGTTAGGTTTAAGGTTTGGGTTAGGCTTAGGTTTAGGGGTTGTGTTTGGGTTAGGGTTAGCTTTAGGGTTAGTGTTAGGGTTAGGGTTAGGGTTAGGGTTAGTTTTAGTGCTTGGGTTAGGGTTAGGGTTAGGGTTAGGGATTGGGTGTAGGTTAGGTTTAGGGTTTGGGTTAGGCTTAGGGTGAGTGTTTGGGTTTGGGTTATGTTTAGCTTTAGGGTTAGGGTAAGGGTTAGGGTTAGGGTTTGGGTTTGGGTTAGAGTAAGGTATCAGGTTAGGGTTTGGGTTAGGTTTAAGGTTAGGGTTAGGGTTTGGGTTAGGGTTTGGGTTAGGTTTGGGTTAGGGTTAAGGTTAGTGGTAGGGTTAGGGGTTAGGGTTAGGGTTAGGCTTAGGGTTAGGGTTAGGTGTAGTGTTACGGTTAGGATTTGGGGTAGGGTTAGGTTTAGGGGTAGGATTAGGGTTAGGGTTTGTGTTAGGGTTAGGGTTAGGGTTAGTGTTAGGGTTAGGTTTTGGGTTAGGGTTAGGGTTAAGTTTAGGGTTAGTGTTTGGGCTTGGGTTAGGGTTAGGTTTAGTTTTAGGTTTAGAGTTAAGGTTAGGGTTTGGCTTAGGGTTAGGGTTAGGGTTAGGGCTAGGCGATAGGGATAGGGTTAGAGTTAGGGTTGGGGTTAGTGTTTGGGCTAGGGTTAGGGTTAGCGTTAGGGTTAGGTTTAGGGTTAGGTTTAGTGTTAGGATTAGGGTTTGGGTTTCGGTTAGGGTTAGGGTTAGGGTTAGGGTTTGCGTTAGTTTTAGGGTTAGGGATAGTGTTTAGGTTAGGTTTAGGGTTAGGGTTTGGGTTAGGATTTAGGTTTGGATTTGGGTTAGGTTTAGGGTTAATTTTAGGGCTTGGGTTAGGTTTAGGGTTAGAGTTAGGGCTTGGGTTTAGGTTAGGTTGAGGGTTTGGGTTAGGCTTAGGGTTAGGGTTCGGGTTAGGGTTCGGGTTAGGGTTAGGGTTAAGGGTTAGGTTTAATATTAGTGTTGTGGCTTGGGTTAGGGTTAGGTTTAGGGATAGGGGTAGGTTGTGGTTTGGCTTAGGGTTATGGTTAGAATTAGGGTTTGGTTAGGGTTAGTGTTAGGATTAGGGTTAGGGCTAGCAAATAGGGATAGGGTTAGGGTTAGGGTTGGGGTTAGTGTTTGGGCTTGGGTTAGGATTAGTTTTAGGGTTAGGATTAGAGTTAGGTTTAGTGTTAGGATTAGGGTTTGTGTTTCGGTTAGGGTTAGGGTTTTGGTTACGGTTTGCATTAGTGTTAGGGTTAGGGATAGGGTTTAGGTTAGGGTTAGGGTTAGGGTTTGGGTTAGGATTTAGTTTTGTATTAGCGTTAGGGTTAGGATTAGTTTTAGGGCTTTGGTTAGGGTTAGGGTTAGAGTTAGGGCTTTGCTTTAGGTTAGGTTTAGGGTTTCGGTTAGGCTTAGGGTTAGGTTTCGGGTTCGGGTTCGGGTTAGGGTTAGGGTTAGGGTTAGTGTTAGGGTTTGGGTTAGGGTTAGGGTTGAAGTTTGGGTTTGGGTTAGGGTTAGGTTTAGGGTTTCGGTTAGGGTTAGGGTTAGGGTTATGGTTAGGTTTAGGGTGTGGGTTTGGTTTAGGATTAGGCTTAGGGTTAGGATTAGTGTAAGTTTTAGGGTTAGGGTTTGGGTTAGTGTTAGGGTTTGGGATAGGATTAGGGGTAGGGTAAGGGTTAGGGTTAGGGTTTGTGTGAGGGTTAGGGTTAGGGTTAGGGTTAGTGTTAGGATTAGAGTTTGTGTTAGGTTTAGAGTTAGGGTTAGGGTTAGGGTTTCGGTTTGGGTTAGGGTTAGGGTTAGGGTTAGGGTTAGGGTTAGGGTTAGGGTTAGGGTTAGTTTTAGGGTTTGGGTTTGGGTTTGGGTTAGAGTAAGGTATCGGGTTAGGGTTTGGGTTAGGTTTAAGGTTAGGGTTAGGGTTTGGGTTAGGGTTTGGGTTAGGGTTTGGGTTAGGGTTTGGGTTAGGGTTAAGGTTAGTGGTAGGGTTAGGGGTTAGGGTTAGGGTTAGGCTTAGGGTTAGGGTTAGGTTTAGTGTTACGGTTAGGATTGGGGGTAGGGTTAGGTTTATGGGTAGGATTAGGGTTAGGGTTTGTGTTAGGGTTAGGGTTAGGGTTCGTGTTAGGGTTAGGTTTTGGTTTAGGGTTAGGGTTAGGTTTAGGGTTAGTGTTTGGGCTTGGGTTAGGGTTAGGTTTAGTTTTAGGTTTAGAGTTAAGGTTAGGGTTTGGCTTAGGGTTAGGGTTAGGGTTAGGGCTAGGCGATAGGGATAGGGTTAGAGTTAGGGTTGGGGTTAGTGTTTGGGCTAGGGTTAGGGTTAGGGTTAGGGTTAGGTTTAGGGTTAGGTTTAGTGTTAGGATTAGGGTTTGGGTTTCGGTTAGGGTTAGGGTTAGGGTTAGGGTTTGCGTTAGTTTTAGGGTTAGGGATAGTGTTTAGGTTAAGGTTAGGGTTAGGGTTTGGGTTAGGATTTAGGTTTGGATTTGGGTTAGGTTTAGGGTTAATTTTAGGGCTTGGGTTAGGTTTAGGGTTAGAGTTAGGGCTTGGGTTTCGGTTAGGTTGAGTGTTTGGGTTAGGGTTAGGGTTAGGGTTAGCGTTAGGGTTCGGGTTAGGGTTAGGGTTAGAGGTTAGGTTTAGTATTAGTGTTTGGGCTTGGGTTAGGGTTAGGTTTAGGGATAGGGGTAGGTTGTGGTTTGGCTTACGGTTATGGTTAGGTTTAGGGTTAGGGTTAGGGTTAGTATTAGGATTAGGGTTAGGGCTAGGCAATAGGGATAGGGTTTGGGTTAGGGTTGGGGTTAGTGTTTTGGCTTGGGTTAGGATTAGTGTTAGGGTTAGGATTAGAGTTAGGTTTAGTGTTAGGATTAGGGTTTGTGTTTCGGTTAGGGTTAGGGTTTTGGTTACGGTTTGTGTTAGTGTTAGGGTTGGGGATAGGGTTTAGGTTAGGGTTAGGGTTAGGGTTTGGGTTAGGATTTAGTTTTGTATTAGCGTTAGGGTTAGGATTAGTTTTAAGGCTTGGCTTAGGTTTAGGGTTAGAGTCAGGGCTTTGCTTTACGTTAGGTTTAGGGTTTCGGTTAGGCTTAGGGTTAGGTTTCGGGTTCGGGTTAGGGTTAGGGTTAGGGTTAGGGTTGGTGTTAGGGTTTGGGTTAGGGTTAGGGTTGAAGTTTTGGTTTGGGTTAGGGTTAGGTTTAGGGTTTCGGTTAGGGTTAGGGTTAGGGTTAGGTTTAGGTTTAGGGTTAGGTTTAGTGTTAGGATTAGGGTTTGGGTTTCGGTTAGGGTTAGGGTTAGGGTTAGGGTTTGCGTTAGTTTTAGGGTTAGGGTTAGGGTTAGCGTTAGGGTTTGGATTAGGGTTAGGGTTAGGGTTAGGGTTTGGGTTAGGGTTAGGATTGAAGTTTGGGTTTGGGTTAGAGTTAGGGTTAGGGTTAGGTTTCGGGTGTGGGTTTGGTTTACGATTAGGCTTAGGGTTAAGGTTTGGTTTGTTTTAGGGTTAGAGTTAGGGTTAGGGGAATTAGGGTTAGGGTTAGGGTTAGGGTTAGGGATAGGGTTAGGGGTGGTTTAGGGCTAAGGTTAGGGTTAGGATTAAGGTTAGGGTTAAGGTTTAGGTTTGGGTTAGGGTTAGGTTTAGAGTTGGGGTTTGGTTTAGGGTTAGATTAAGGGTTAGGGTTGGGGTTAGGTTTAGGGTTATGGTTAGGGTTAGGTTTAGGATTAGGGTTAGGGTTAGGGTTAGGTTTTGGGTTAGGGTTAGGGTTAGTGTTTGGTTTGGGTTAGGGTTAATGTTACGGAAAGGGTAAGGGTTAGGTTTGGGGTTAGTGTTAGGTTTAGGGTTACTGTTTGAGGTTGGTTTAGGGTTAGGGTTAGGCTTAGGGATTGGTTTGGGGTAGGGTTTTTGTTAGGGTTAGGGTTAGGGTTAGGTTTAGGGTTTAGGTTTGGTTTAGGGTTAGTGTTAGGGTTAGGGTTAGAGTTTGGGTTAGGGTTTAGGTTTGGGTTAGGGTTAGGGTTAGGGTTAGTTTTAGGGCTTGGGTTAGGGTTAGGGTTAGGGTTAGGGCTTGGGTTTAGGTTAGGTTTAAGGTTTGGGTTAGGCTTAGGTTTAGGGCTTGTGTTTGGGTTAGGGTTAGCTTTAGGGTTAGGGTTAGGGTTAGGTTTAGGGTTAGTTTTAGTGCTTGGGTTAGGGTTAGGGTTAGGGTTAGTGATTGGGTGTAGGTTAGGTTTAGGGTTTGGGTTAGGCTTAGGGTGAGTGTTTGGGTTTGGGTTATGTTTAGGTTTAGGGTTAGGGTTAGGGTTAGGGTTAGGGTTTGGGTTTGGGTTAGAGTAAGGTATCAGGTTAGGGTTTGGGTTAGGTTTAAGGTTAGGGTTAGGGTTTGGTTTAGGGTTTGGGTTAGGTTTGGGTTAGGGTTAAGGTTAGTGGTAGGGTTAGGGGTTAGGGTTAGGGTTAGGCTTAGGGTTAGGGTTAGGTGTAGTGTTACGGTTAGGATTTGGGGTAGGGTTAGGTTTAGGGGTAGGATTAGGGTTAGGGTTTGTGTTAGGGTTAGGGTTAGGGTTAGTGTTAGGGTTAGGTTTTGGGTTAGGGTTAGGGTTAGGGTTGGGGTTAGTGTTTGGGCTTGGGTTAGGATTAGTGTTAGGGTTAGGATTAGAGTTAGGTTTAGTGTTAGGATTAGGGTTTGTGTTTCGGTTAGGGTTAGGGTTTTGGTTACGGTTTGCATTAGTGTTAGGGTTAGGGATAGGGTTTAGGTTAGGGTTAGGGTTAGGGTTTGGGTTAGGATTAATTTTGTATTAGCGTTAGGGTTAGGATTAGTTTTAGGGCTTGGGTTAGGGTTAGGGTTAGAGTTAGGGCTTTGCTTTAGGTTAGGTTTAGGGTTTCGGTTAGGCTTAGGGTTAGGTTTCGGGTTCGGGTTCGGGTTAGGGTTAGGGTTAGGGTTAGTGTTAGGGTTTGGGTTAGGGTTAGGGTTGAAGTGTGGGTTTGGGTTAGGGTTAGTTTAGGGTTTCGGTTAGGGTTAGGGTTAGGGGTAGGGTAAGGTTTAGGGTGTGAGCTTGGTTTAGGATTAGGCAAAGGATTAGGATAAGGGTAAGTGTTAGGGTTAGGGCGAGGGATAGAGTTAGGGTTTGGGATAGGATTAGGGGTAGGGTACGGGTTAGGGTTAGGGTTTGTGTGAGGGTTAGGGTTAGGGTTAGGGTTAGTGTTAGGATTAGAGTTTGTGTTAGGTTTAGGGTTAGGGTTAGGGTTAGGGTTAGGGTTAGTTAGGGTTAGGGTTAGGGTTAGGGTTAGGTTTAGGGTTAGGGTTAGGGTTAGGGTTAGGGTTAGGGTTAGGGTTAGTTATCGGGCTGGGTTAGGGTTAGGGTTAGGGTTAGGGCTTGGGTTTAGGTTAGGTTTAGGGTTTGGGCTAGGCTTAGGTTTAGGGTTTGGGTTTGGGTTAGGTTTAGGGTTAGGGTTAGGGTTTAGGTTTGTTTTAGGGTTAGGGTTAGGGTTAGGGTTAGGGTTAGGGTTAGGGTTAGGGTTACGGTTAGGGTTTAGGGTAGGGTTAGGTTTAGGGTTAGGGTTAGGGTTAGGGTTTGTATTAGGGTTACGGTTAGTTTTATGGTTAGGGTTAGGCTTTGGGTTAGTGTCATTATTATGTTTAGGGTTAGTGTTTTGGCTTGCGTTAGGGGTTAGGTTTAGGGTTAGGTTTAGAGTTAGGGTTAGGTTTTGGCTTAGGTGTAGGGTTAGGGTTAGGGCTAGGCGATAGGGATAGGCATAGAGTTAGGGGTAGGGTTAGGGTTTGGGCAGGGGTTAGTGTTAGTGTTAGGGTTAGTATTAGGGTTAGGTTTAGTGTTAGGATTAGGATTTGGGTTTTGGTTAGGCTGAGGGTTAGGGTTAGGGTTTGGTTAGTGTTAGGGTTTGGGATACGTTTAGGGGTAGGGTAAGGTTTAGGATTAGGTTTAGGGTTAGGTTTAGGTTTAGGTTTTGGGTTAGGGTTAGGGTTGGGGTTAGGTTTAGGTTTTGGTTTGGGTTGGGGTTAGTGTTACGGAAAGGGTAAGGGTTAGGTTTGGGGTTAGGGTTAGGTCTAGGGTTACTGTTTGAGGTTGGTTGAGGGTTAGGGTTAGGGTTAGGGTTATGGTTAGGGATTGGTTTGGGGTAGGGTTAGTGTTAGGGTTAGAAATAGAGTTTAGGTTAGGGTTAGGTTTAGGTTTAGGTTTTGGGTTAGTGTTAAGGTTAGGGATAGGGTTTAGGTTAGGATTAGGGTTAGGGTTTAGGTTTGAGTTAGGGTTAGGGTTAGGGTTAGTTTTAGGGCTTGGGTTAGGGTTAGGGTTAGGGTTAGGGCTTGGGTTTAGGTTAGGTTTAAGGTTTGGGTTAGGCTTAGGTTTAGGGTTCGGGTTAGGGTTAGGGTTAGGGTTAGGGTTAGTGTTAGGATTAGGGTTAGGGTTAGAGTTAGGGTTAGGGATTGGGTGTAGGTTAGGTTTAGGGTTTGGGTTAGGCTTAGGGTTATTGTTTGGGTTTGTGTTATGTTTAGGTTTAGGGTTAGGGTTAGGGTTAGGGTTAGGGTTTGGGTTTGGGTTAGAGTAAGGTATCGGGTTAGGGTTTGGGTTAGGCTTAGGATGAGTGTTTGGGTTTGGGTTATGTTTAGCTTTAGGGTTAGGGTTAGGGTTAGGGTTAGGGTTTGGGTTTGGGTTAGAGTAAGGTATCAGGTTTGGGTTTTGGTTAGGTTTAAGGTTAGGGTTAGGGTTTGGGTTAGGGTTTGGGTTAGGTTTGGGTTAGGGTTAAGGTTAGTGGTAGGGTTAGGGGTTAGGGTTAGGGTTAGGCTTATGGTTAGGGTTAGGTGTAGTGTTAAGGTTAGGATTTGGGGTAGGGTTAGGTTTAGGGGTAGGATTAGGGTTAGGGTTTGTGTTAGGGTTAGGGTTAGGGTTAGTGTTAGGGTTAGGTTTTGGGTTAGGGTTAGGGTTAAGTTTAGGGTTAGTGTTTGGGCTTGGGTTAGGGTTAGGTTTAGTTTTAGGTTTAGAGTTAAGGTTAGGGTTTGGCTTAGGGTTAGGGTTAGGGTTAGGGCTAGGCGATAGGGATAGGGTTAGAGTTAGGGTTGGGGTTAGTGTTTGGGCTAGGGTTAGGGTTAGGGTTAGGGTTAGGTTTAGGGTTAGGTTTAGTGTTAGGATTAGGGTTTGGGTTTCGGTTAGGGTTAGGGTTAGGGTTAGGGTTAGGGTTAGGGTTTGCGTTAGTTTTAGGGTTAGGGATAGTGTTTAGGTTAGGGTTAGGGTTAGGGTTTGGGTTAGGATTTAGGTTTGGATTTGGGTTAGGTTTAGGGTTAATTTTAGGGCTTGGGTTAGGTTTAGGGTTAGAGTTAGGGCTTGGGTTTAGGTTAGGTTGAGGGTTTGGGTTAGGCTTAGGGTTAGGGTTCGGGTTAGGGTTCGGGTTAGGGTTAGGGTTAAGGGTTAGTTTTAATATTAGTGTTTGGGCTTGGGTTAGGGTTAGGTTTAGGGATAGGGGTAGGTTGTGGTTTGGCTTAGGGTTATGGTTAGGTTTAGGGTTAGGGTTAGGGTTAGTGTTAGGATTAGGGTTAGGGCTAGGCAATAGGGATAGGGTTAGGGTTAGGGTTGGGGTTAGTGTTTGGCCTTGGGTTAGGATTAGTGTTAGGGTTAGGATTAGAGTTAGGTTTAGTGTTAGGATTAGGGTTTGTGTTTCGGTTAGGGTTAGGGTTTTGGTTACGGTTTGCATTAGTGTTAGGGTTAGGGATAGGGTTTAGGTTAGGGTTAGGGTTAGGGTTTGGGTTAGGATTTAGTTTTGTATTAGCGTTAGGGTTAGGATTAGTTTTAGGGCTTGGGTTAGGGTTAGGGTTAGAGTTAGGCCTTTGCTTTAGGTTAGGTTTAGGGTTTCGGTTAGGCTTAGGGTTAGGTTTCGGGTTCGGGTTCGGGTTAGGGTTAGGGTTAGGGTTAGTGTTAGGGTTTGGGTTAGGGTTAGGGTTGAAGTGTGGGTTTGGGTTAGGGTTAGTTTAGGGTTTCGGTTAGGGTTAGGGTTAGGGTTAGGTTTAGGTTTAGGGTGTGGGTTTGGTTTAGGATTAGGCTTAGGGTTAGGTTTAGTGTAAGTGTTAGGGTTAGGGTTTGGGTTAGTGTTAGGGTGTGGGATAGGATTAGGGGTAGGGTACGGGTTAGGGTTAGGGTTTGTGTGAGGGTTAGGGTTAGGGTTAGGGTTAGTGTTAGGATTAGAGTTTGTGTTAGGTTTAGGGTTAGGGTTAGGGTTAGGGTTTCGGTTTGGGTTAGGGTTAGGGTTAGGGTTAGTGTTTGGTTTAGGGTTAGGGTTAGGGTTTGCTTTGGTTTAGTGTTAGTGTTAGGGTTAGTATAAGGGTTAGCGTTAGGGTTAGGTTTAGGGTTAGGGTTAGGGTTAGGGTTAGGGTTAGGGTTAGGGTTAGTTAGGGTTAGGGTTAGGGTTAGGGTTAGGTTTAGGGTTAGGGTTAGGGTTAGGGTTAGGGTTAGGGTTAGGGTTAGTTATCGGGCTGGGTTAGGGTTAGGGTTAGGGTTAGGGCTTGGGTTTAGGTTAGGTTTAGGGTTTGGGCTAGGCTTAGGGTTAGGGTTTGGGTTTGGGTTAGGTTTAGGTTTAGGGTTAGGGTTTAGGTTTGTTTTAGGGTTAGGGTTAGGGTTAGGGTTAGGGTTAGGGTTAGGGTTAGGGTTAGTGTTACGGTTAGGGTTTAGGGTAGGGTTAGGTTTAGGGTTAGGGTTAGGGTTAGGGTTTGTATTAGGGTTACGGTTAGGTTTATGGTTAGGGTTAGGCTTTGGGTTAGTGTCATTATTATGTTTAGGGTTAGTGTTTGGGCTTGCGTTAGGGGTTAGGTTTAGGGTTAGGTTTAGAGTTAGGGTTAGGTTTTGGCTTAGGTGTAGGGTTAGGGTTAGGGCTAGGCGATAGGGATAGGGTTAGAGTTAGGGTTAGGTTTAGGGTTTGGGCAGGGGTTAGGGTTAGTGTTAGGGTTAGTATTACGGTTAGGTTTAGTGTTAGGATTAGGATTTGGGTTTTGGTTAGGGTTAGGGTTAGGGTTAGGGTTTGGTTAGTGTTAGGGTTTGGGATACGTTTAGGGGTAGGGTAAGGGTTAGGATTAGGTTTAGGGTTAGGTGTAGGTTTAGGTTTTGGGTTAGGGTTAGGGTTAGGGTTAGGGTTAGGGTTTGGTTTGGGTTAGGGTTAATGTTACGGAAAGGGTAAGGGTTAGGTTTGGGGTTAGGGTTAGGTCTAGGGTGAATGTTTGAGGTTGGTTTAGGGTTAGGGTTAGGGTTAGGGTTATGGATAGGGATTGGCTTGGGGTAGGGTTAGTGTTAGGGTTAGAAATAGAGTTTAGGTTAGGGTTAGGTTTAGGATTAGGTTTTGGGTTAGTGTTAAGGTTAGGGATAGGGTTTAGGTTAGGATTAGGGTTAGGGTTTAGGTTTGAGTTAGGGTTAGGGTTAGGGTTAGTTTTAGGGCTTGGGTTAGGGTTAGGGTTAGGGTTAGGGCTTGGGTTTAGGTTAGGTTTAAGGTTTGGGTTAGGCTTAGGTTTAGGGTTCGGGTTAGGGTTAGGGTTAGGGTTAGGGTTAGGGTTAGGGTTAGTGTTAGGATTAGGGTTAGGGTTAGAGTTAGGGTTAGGGATTGGGTGTAGGTTAGGTTTAGGGTTTGGGTTAGGCTTAGGGTTAGTGTTTGGGTTTGTGTTATGTTTAGGTTTAGGGTTAGGGTTACGGTTAGGGTTAGGGTTTGGGTTTGGGTTAGAGTAAGGTATCGGGTTAGGGTTTGGGTTAGGCTTAGGGTGAGTGTTTGGGTTTGGGTTATGTTTAGATTTAGGGTTAGGGTTAGGGTTAGGGTTAGGGTTTGGGTTTGGGTTAGAGTCAGGTATCAGGTTAGGGTTTGGGTTAGGTTTAAGGTTAGGGTTAGGGTTTGGGTTAGGGTTTGGGTTAGGTTTGGGTTAGGGTTAAGGTTAGTGGTAGGGTTAGGGGTTAGGGTTAGGGTTAGGCTTAGGGTTAGGGTTAGGTGTAGTGTTACGGTTAGGATTTGGGGTAGGGTTAGGTTTAGGGGTAGGATTAGGGTTAGGGTTTGTGTTAGGGTTAGGGTTAGGGTTAGTGTTAGGGTTAGGTTTTGGGTTAGGGTTAGGGTTAAGTTTAGGGTTAGTGTTTGGGCTTGGGTTAGGGTTAGGTTTAGTTTTAGGTTTAGAGTTAAGGTTAGGGTTTGGCTTAGGGTTAGGGTTAGGGTTAGGGCTAGGCGATAGGGATAGGGTTAGAGTTAGGGTTGGGGTTAGTGTTTGGGCTAGGGTTAGGGTTAGCGTTAGGGTTAGGTTTAGGGTTAGGTTTAGTGTTAGGATTAGGGTTTGGGTTTCGGTTAGGGTTAGGGTTAGGGTTAGGGTTTGCGTTAGTTTTAGGGTTAGGGATAGTGTTTAGGTTAGGGTTAGGGTTAGGGTTTGGGTTAGGATTTAGGTTTGGATTTGGGTTAGGTTTAGGGTTAATTTTAGGGCTTGGGTTAGGTTTAGGGTTAGAGTTAGGGCTTGGGTTTAGGTTAGGTTGAGGGTTTGGGTTAGGCTTAGGGTTAGGGTTCGGGTTAGGGTTCGGGTTAGGGTTAGGGTTAAGGGTTAGGTTTAATATTAGTGTTGTGGCTTGGGTTAGGGTTAGGTTTAGGGATAGGGGTAGGTTGTGGTTTGGCTTAGGGTTATGGTTAGGATTAGGGTTAGGGTTAGGGTTAGTGTTAGGATTAGGGTTAGGGCTAGGCAATAGGGATAGGGTTAGGGTTAGGGTTGGGGTTAGTGTTTGGGCTTGGGTTAGGATTAGTGTTAGGGTTAGGATTAGAGTTAGGTTTAGTGTTAGGATTAGGGTTTGTGTTTCGGTTAGGGTTAGGGTTTTGGTTACGGTTTCATTAGTGTTAGGGTTAGGGATAGGGTTTAGGTTAGGGTTAGGGTTAGGGTTTGGGTTAGGATTTAGTTTTGTATTAGCGTTAGGGTTAGGATTAGTTTTAGGGCTTTGGTTAGGGTTAGGGTTAGAGTTAGGGCTTTGCTTTAGATTAGGTTTAGGGTTTCGGTTAGGCTTATGGTTAGGTTTCGGGTTCGGGTTCGGGTTAGGGTTAGGGTTAGGGTTAGTGTTAGGGTTTGGGTTAGGGTTAGGGTTGAAGTTTGGGTTTGGGTTAGGGTTAGGTTTAGGGTTTCGGTTAGGGTTAGGGTTAGGGTTATGGTTAGGTTTAGGGTGTGGGTTTGGTTTAGGATTAGGCTTAGGGTTAGGATTAGTGTAAGTTTTAGGGTTAGGGTTTGGGTTAGTGTTAGGGTTTGGGATAGGATTAGGGGTAGGGTAAGGGTTAGGGTTAGGGTTTGTGTGAGGGTTAGGGTTAGGGTTAGGGTTAGGGTTAGGGTTAGGGTTAGTTTTAGGGTTTGGGTTTGGGTTTGGGTTAGAGTAAGGTATCGGGTTAGGGTTTGGGTTAGGTTTAAGATTAGGGTTAGGGTTTGGGTTAGGGTTTGGGTTAGGGTTTGGGTTAGGGTTAAGGTTAGTGGTAGGGTTAGGGGTTAGGGTTAGGGTTAGGCTTAGGGTTAGGGTTAGGTTTAGTGTTACGGTTAGGATTGGGGGTAGGGTTAGGTTTAGGGGTAGGATTAGGGTTAGGGTTTGTGTTAGGGTTAGGGTTAGGGTTCGTGTTAGGGTTAGGTTTTGGTTTAGGGTTAGGGTTAGGTTTAGGGTTAGTGTTTGGGCTTGGGTTAGGGTTAGGTTTAGTTTTAGGTTTAGAGTTAAGGTTAGGGTTTGGCTTAGGGTTAGGGTTAGGGTTAGGGCTAGGCGATAGGGATAGGGTTAGAGTTAGGGTTGGGGTTAGTGTTTGGGCTAGGGTTAGGGTTAGGGTTAGGGTTAGGTTTAGGGTTAGGTTTAGTGTTAGGATTAGGGTTTGGGTTTCGGTTAGGGTTAGGGTTAGGGTTAGGGTTTGCGTTAGTTTTAGGGTTAGGGATAGTGTTTAGGTTAAGGTTAGGGTTAGGGTTTGGGTTAGGATTTAGGTTTGGATTTGGGTTAGGTTTAGGGTTAATTTTAGGGCTTGGGTTAGGTTTAGGGTTAGAGTTAGGGCTTGGGTTTAGGTTAGGTTGAGGGTTTGGGTTAGGGTTAGGGTTAGGGTTCGCGTTAGGGTTCGGGTTAGGGTTAGGGTTAGGGGTTAGGTTTAGTATTAGTGTTTGGGCTTGGGTTAGGGTTAGGTTTAGGGATAGGGGTAGGTTATGGTTTGGCTTAGGGTTATGGTTAGGTTTAGGGTTAGGGTTAGGGTTAGTATTAGGATTAGGGTTAGGGCTAGGCAATAGGGATAGGGTTTGGGTTAGGGTTGGGGTTAGTGTTTTGGCTTGAGTTAGGATTAGAGTTAGGGTTAGGATTAGAGTTAGGTTTAGTGTCAGGATTAGACTTTGTGTTTCGGTTAGGGTTAGGGTTTTGGTTTCGCTTTGTGTTAGTGTTAGGGTTAGGGATAGGGTTTAGGTTAGGGTTAGGGTTAGAGTTTGGGTTAGGATTTAGTTTTGTATTAGCGTTAGGGTTAGGATTAGTTTTAGGGCTTGGGTTAGGTTTAGGGTTAGAGTTAGGGCTTTGCTTTAGGTTAGGTTTAGGGTTTCGGTTAGGCTTAGGGTTAGGTTTCGGGTTCGGGTTAGGGTTAGGGTTAGTGTTAGGGTTTGGGTTAGGGTTAGGGTTGAAGTTTGGTTTGGGTTAGGGTTAGGTTTAGGGTTTCGGTTAGGGTTAGGGTTAGGGTTATGGTTAGGTTTAGGGTGTGGGTTTGGTTTAGGATTAGGCTTAGGGTTAGGATTAGTGTAAGTTTTAGGGTCAGGGTTTGGGTTAGTGTTAGGGTTTGGGATAGGATTAGGGGTAGGGTAAGGGTTAGGGTTAGGGTTTGTGTGAGGGTTAGGTTTAGGGTTAGGGTTAGTGTTAGGATTAGAGTTTGTGTTAGGTTTAGGGTTAGGGTTAGGGTTAGGGTTTCGGTTTGGGTTAGGGTTAGGGTTAGGGTTAGGGTTAGGGTTAGGGTTAGGGTTAGGGTTAGGGTTTGGATTAGGGTTAGGGTTAGGGTTAGGGTTTGGGTTAGGGTTAGGATTGAAGTTTGGGTGGGGGTTAGAGATAGGGTTAGGGTTAGGTTGCGGGTGTCGTAGTGTTTTACGATTAGGCTTAGGGTTAAGGTTTGGTTTGTTTTACGGTTAGAGTTAGGGTTAGGGGAATTAGGGTTAGGGTTAGGGTTAGGGTTAGGGATAGGGTTAGGGGTGGTTTAGGGCTAAGGTTAGGGTTAGGATTAAGGTTAGGGTTAAGGTTTAGGTTTGGGTTAGGGTTAGGTTTAGAGTTGGGGTTTGGTTTAGGGTTAGATTAAGGGTTAGGGTTGGGGTTAGGTTTAGGGTTATGGTTAGGGTTAGGTTTAGGATTAGGGTTAGGTTTAGGTTTAGGTTTTGGGTTAGGGTTAGGGTTAGTGTTTGGTTTGGGTTAGGGTTAATGTTACGGAAAGGGTAAGGGTTAGGTTTGGGGTTAGTGTTAGGTTTAGGGTTACTGTTTGAGGTTGGTTTAGGGTTAGGGTTAGGGTTAGGGTTAGGGATTGGTTTGGGGTAGGGTTTTTGTTAGGGTTAGGGTTAGGGTTAGGGTTAGGGTTAGGGTTAGGGTTTAGGTTTGGTTTAGGGTTAGTGTTAGGGTTAGGGTTAGAGTTTGGGTTAGGGTTTAGGTTTGGGTTAGGGTTAGGGTTAGGGTTAGTTTTAGGGCTTGGGTTAGGGTTAGGGTTAGGGTTAGGGCTTGGGTTTAGGTTAGGTTTAAGGTTTGGGTTAGGCTTAGGTTTAGGGCTTGTGTTTGGGTTAGGGTTAGCTTTAGGTTTAGGGTTAGGGTTAGGGTTAGGGTTAGTTTTAGTGCTTGGGTTAGGGTTAGGGTTAGGGTTAGGGATTGGGTGTAGGTTAGGTTTAGGGTTTGGGTTAGGCTTAGGGTGAGTGTTTGGGTTTGGGTTATGTTTAGGTTTAGGGTTAGGGTTAGGGTTAGGGTTAGGGTATGGGTTTGGGTTAGAGTAAGGTATCAGGTTAGGGTTTGGGTTAGGTTTAAGGTTAGGGTTAGGGTTTGGGTTAGGGTTTGGGTTAAGTTTGGGTTAGGGTTAAGGTTAGTGGTAGGGTTAGGGGTTAGGGTTAGGGTTAGGCTTAGGGTTAGGGTTAGGTGTAGTGTTACGGTTAGGATTTGGGGTAGGGTTAGGTTTAGGGGTAGGATTAGGGTTAGGGTTTGTGTTAGGGTTAGGGTTAGGGTTAGTGTTAGGGTTAGGTTTTGGGTTAGGGTTAGGGTTAAGTTTAGGGTTAGTGTTTGGGCTTGGGTTAGGGTTAGGTTTAGTTTTAGGTTTAGAGTTAAGGTTAGGGTTTGGCTTAGGGTTAGGGTTAGGGTTAGGTCTAGGCGATAGGGATAGGGTTAGAGTTAGGGTTGGGGTTAGTGTTTTGGCTAGGGTTAGGGTTAGCGTTAGGGTTATGTTTAGGGTTAGGTTTAGTGTTAGGATTAGGGTTTGGGTTTCGGTTAGGGTTAGGGTTAGGGTTAGGGTTTGCGTTAGTTTTAGGGTTAGGGATAGTGTTTAGGTTAGGGTTAGGGTTAGGGTTTGGGTTAGGATTTAGGTTTGGATTTGGGTTAGGTTTAGGGTTAATTTTAGGTCTTGGGTTAGGTTTAGGGTTAGAGTTAGGGCTTCGGTTTAGGTTAGGTTGAGGGTTTGGGTTAGGCTTAGGGTTAGGGTTCGGGTTAGGGTTCGGGTTAGGGTTAGGGTTAAGGGTTAGGTTTAATATTAGTGTTTGGGCTTGGGTTAGGGTTAGGTTTAGGGATAGGGGTAGGTTGTGGTTTGGCTTAGGGTTATGGTTAGGTTTAGGGTTAGGGTTAGGGTTAGTGTTAGGATTAGGGTTAGGGCTAGGCAATAGGGATAGGGTTAGGGTTAGGGTTGGGGTTAGTGTTTGGGCTTGGGTTTGGATTAGTGTTAGGGTTAGGATTAGAGTTAGGTTTAGTGTTAGGATTAGGGTTTGTGTTTCGGTTAGGGTTAGGGTTTTGGTTACGGTTTGCATTAGTGTTAGGGTTAGGGATAGGGTTTAGGTTAGGGTTAGGGTTAGGGTTTGGGTTAGGATTTAGTTTTGTATTAGCGTTAGTGTTAGGATTAGTTTTAGGGATTGGGTTAGGGTTAGGGTTAGAGTTAGGGCTTTGCTTTAGGTTAGGTTTATGGTTTCGGTTAGGCTTAGGATTAGGTTTCGGGTTCGGGTTCGGGTTAGGGTTAGGGTTACGGTTAGTGTTAGGGTTTGGGTTAGGGTTAGGGTTGAAGTTTGGGTTTGGGTTAGGGTTAGGTTTAGGGTTTCGGTTAGGGTTAGGGTTAGGGTTATGGTTAGGTTTAGGGTGTAGGTTTGGTTTAGGATTAGGCTTAGGGTTAGGTTTAGTGTAAGTGTTAGGGTTAGGGTTTGGGTTAGTGTTAGGGTTTGGGATAGGATTAGGGGTAGGGTAAGGGTTAGGGTTAGGGTTTGTGTGAGGGTTAGGGTTAGGGTTAGGGTTAGTGTTAGGATTAGAGTTTGTGTTAGGTTTAGGGTTAGGGTTAGGGTTAGGGTTTCGGTTTGGGTTAGGGTTAGGGTTAGGGTTAGTGTTTGGTTTAGGGTTAGGGTTAGGGTTTGCTTTGGTTTAGTGTTAGTGTTAGGGTTAGTATAAGGGTTAGCGTTAGGGTTAGGTTTAGGGTTAGGGTTAGGGTTAGGGTTAGGGTTAGTTAGGGTTAGGGTTAGGGTTAGGTTTAGGGTTAGGGTTAGGGTTATGGTTAGGGTTAGGGTTAGTTATCGGGCTTGGGTTAGGGTTAGGGTTAGGGTTAGGGCTTGGGTTTAGGTTAGGTTTAGGGTTTGGGCTAGGCTTAGGGTTAGGGTTTGGGTTTGGGTTAGGTTTAGGGTTAGGGTTAGGGTTTAGGTTTGTTTTAGGGTTAGGGTTAGGGTTAGGGTTAGGGTTAGTGTTAGGGTTAGGGTTTGGGTTAGGGTTTGGGTTAGGATTAGGGTTTGGGTTAGGGTTAGGGTTGAAGTTTGGGTTTGGGTTAGGGTTAGGTTTAGGGTTTCGGTTAGGGTTAGGGTTAGGGTTATGGTTAGGTTTAGGGTGTGGGTTTGGTTTAGGATTAGGCTTAGGGTTAGGTTTAGTGTAAGTGTTAGGGTTAGGGTTTGGGTTAGTGTTAGGGTTTGGGATAGGATTAGGGGTAGGGTAAGGGTTAGGGTTAGGGTTTGTGTGAGGGTTATGGTTAGGGTTAGGGTTAGTGTTAGGATTAGAGTTTGTGTTAGGTTTAGGGTTAGGGTTAGGGTTAGGGTTTCGGTTTGGGTTAGGGTTAGGGTTAGGGTTAGTGTTTGGTTTAGGGTTAGGGTTAGGGTTTGCTTTGGTTTGGTGTTAGTGTTAGGGTTAGTATAAGGGTTCGCGTTAGGGTTAGGTTTAGGGTTAGGGTTAGGGTTAGGGTTAGGGTTAGGGTTAGTTAGGGTTAGGGTTAGGGTTAGGTTTAGGGTTAGGGTTAGGGTTATGGTTAGGGTTAGGGTTAGTTATCGGGCTTGGGTTAGGGTTAGGGTTAGGGTTAGGGCTTGGGTTTAGGTTAGGTTTAGGGTTTGGGCTAGGCTTAGGGTTAGGGTTTGGGTTTGGGTTAGGTTTAGGGTTAGGGTTAGGGTTTAGGTTTGTTTTAGTGTTAGGGTTAGGGTTAGGGTTAGGGTTAGTGTTAGGGTTAGGGTTTGGGTTAGGGATTGGGTTAGGGTTTGGCTTAGGGTTAGGGTTAGCGTTATGGGTAGGCAATAGGGATAGGGTTAGGGTTAGGGTTGGGGTTAGTGTTTCGGCTTGGGTTAGGGTTAGTGTTAGGGTTAGGATTAGGGTTAGGTTTAGTGTTAGGATCAGGGTTTGGGCTTCGGTTAGGGTTAGCGTTAGGGTTAGGGTTAGGGTTTGGGTTAGTGTTAGGGTTAGGGATAGGGTTTAGGTTAGGTTTAGGGTTAGGGTTTGGGTTAGGGTTTAGGTTTGGGTTAGGGTTAGGGTTAGTTTTAGGGCTTGGGTTAGGGTGAGGGTTAGAGTTAGGGCTTGGGTTTAGGTTAAGTTTAGGTTTTGGATTAGGCTTGGGCTTAAGGTTCGTGTTAGGGTTAGGGTTAGGGTTATGTTTTGGGTTAGGGTTTGGGTTAGGGTTAAGGTTAGGGTTAGGGTTAGGCGCTAGGGTTAGGTTTAGGGTTAGGATTAGTGTTTGGGCTTGGGTTAGCGTTAGGTTTAGGGATAGGGGTAGGTTTTGGTTTGGCTTAGAGTTAGGGTTAGGGTTAGAGTTAGTGTTAGGATTAGGATTTGGGTTAGGGTTAGGGTTAGCGTTAGGGTTTGGGTTAGGGTAAGGGTTAGGGTTAGGGTTTGGGTTAGGGTTAGGATTCAAGTTTGGGTTTGGGTTAGAGTTAGGGTTAGGGTTAGGTTTCGGGTGTGGGTTTGGTTTACGATTAGGCTTAGGGTTAAGGTTTGGTTTGTTTTAGGGTTAGTGTTAGGGTTAGGGGAATTAGGGTTAGGGTTAGGGTTACGGATAGGGTTAGGGGTGGTTTAGGGCTAAGGTTAGGTTAGGATTAAGGTTAGGGTTAAGGTTTAGGTTTGGGGTAGGGTTAGGTTTAGAGTTGGGGTTTGGTTTAGGGTTAGATTAAGGGTTAGGGTTGGGGTTAGGTTTAGGGTTACGGTTAGGGTTAGGGTTAGGGTTAGGGTTTGGTTTAGGTTTAGGCTTAGGGTTAGGGTTAGGGTTAGTGTTTGGTTTGGGGTATGGTTAATGTTACGGATAAAGTAAGGGTTAGGTTTGGGGTTAGTGTTAGGTTTAGGGTTACTGTTTGAGGTTGGTTTAGGGTTAGGGTTAGGGTTAGGCTTAGGGATTGGTTTGGGGTAGGGTTTTTGTTAGGGTTAGGGTTAGGGTTAGGTTTAGGGTTTAGGTTTGGTTTAGGGTTAGTGTTAGTGTTAGGGTTAGAGTTTGGGTTAGGGTTTAGGTTTGGGTTAGGGTTAGGGTTAGGGTTAGTTTTAGGGCTTGGGTTAGGGTTAGGGTTAGGGTTAGGGCTTGGGTTTAGGTTAGGTTTAAGGTTTGGGTTAGGCTTAGGTTTAGGGCTTGTGTTTGGGTTAGGGTTAGCTTTAGAATTAGGGTTAGGTTTAGGGTTAGGGTTAGTTTTAGTTCTTGGGTTAGGGTTAGGGTTAGGGTTTGGTTTAGGGTTAGTGTTTGGGCTTGGGTTGGGGTTAGGATTAGGGTTAGGGCTTGGGTTTAGGTTAGGTTTAGGGTTTGGTTTACGCTTAGGGTTAGGGTTTGGGTTAGGGATAGGCGATAGGGATAGGGTTAGAGTTAGGTTTGGGGTTAGTGTTTGGGCTAGGGTTAGGGGTAGGGGGAGGGGTAGGGTTAGGTTTAGGATTAGGATTAGGGTTTGGGTTTTGGTTAGGGTTAGGGTTAGGGTTAGGGTTTGCGTTAGTTTTAGGGTTAGGGATAGGGTTTAGGTTAGGGTTAGGGCTAGTGTTTGGGTTAGGATTTAGGTTTGGATTTGGGTTAGGTTTAGGGTTAATTTTAGGGCTTGGGTTAGGTTTAGGGTTAGAGTTAGGGCTTGGGTTAGGGTAGGTTGAGGGTTTGGGTTAGGCTTAGCGTTAGGGTTCTGGTTAGGGTTAGGGTTAGGGTTAGGGTTAGGGGTTACGGTTAGTATTAGTGTTTGGGCTTGGGTTAGGGTTAGGTTTAGGGATAGGGGTAGGTTGTGGTTTGGCTTAAGGTTATGGTTAGGTTTAGGTTTCGGGTTAGGGTTTGTGTTAGGATTAGGGCTGGGCTAGGCGATAGGGATAGGGTTAGGGTTAGTGTTGGGGTTAAGTTTAAGATTTGGGTTAGGATTTGGATTAGGTTAGGGTTAGGGTTAAGGTTAGTGTTAGGGTTAGGGTTAGGGTTAGGGTTAGGGTTAGGGTTAGGCAATAGGGATAGGGTTATGGTTAGGGATGGGGTTAGTGTTTGGGCTTGGGTTAGGGTTAGTGTTGGGGTTAGGATTAGGGTTTGTGTTTCGGTTAGTTTTAGGGTTTTGGTTACGGTTTGCGTTAGTGTTAGGGTTAGGGATAGGGTTTAGGTTAGGGTTAGGGTTAGGGTTTGGGTTAGGATTTAGTTTTGTATTAGCGTTAGGGTTAGGATTAGTTTTAGGGCTTGGGTTAGGGTTAGGGTTAGAGTTAGGGCTTGGCTTTAGGTTAGGTTTAGGGTTTCTGTTAGGCTTAGGGTTAGGGTTCGGGTTAGGGTTAGGGTTAGGGTTAGGGTTAGGGTTAGGGTTAGTATTAGGTTTTGGGTTAGGGTTAGGGTTAGGGTTTTGGTTAGGGTTAGGGTTGAAGTTTGGGTTTGGGTTAGGGTTAGGTTTAGGGTTTCGGTTAGGGTTAGGGTTAGGGTTATGTTTACGTTTAGGGTGTGGGTTTGGTTTAGGATTAGGCTTAGGGTTAAGGTTAGGGTAAGTGTTAGGGTTATGGTTTGGGTTAGTGTTAGGGTTTGGGATAGGATTAGGGGTAGGGTAAGAGTTACGGTTAGGGTTTGTGTGAGGGTTAGGGTTAGGGTTAGGGTTAGTGTTAGGATTAGAGTTTGTGTTAGGTTTAGGTTTAGGGTTAGGGTTAGGGTTTCGGTTTGGTTTAGGGTTAGAGTTAGGGTTAGTGTTTGGTTTAGGGTTAGGGTTAGGGTTTGCTTTGGTTTAGGGTTAGTGTTAGGGTTAGTATAAGGGTTAGCGTTAGGGTTAGGTTTAGGGTTAGGGTGAGGGTTAGGGTTAATGTTAGGGTTAGGGTTAGGGTTGGTTAGGGTTAGGGTTAGGTTTAGGGTTAGGGTTAGGGTTAGGGTTAGAGTTAGGGTTAGTTATAGGGCTTGGGTTAGGGTTAGGGTTAGGGTTAGGGCTTGGGTTTAGGTTAGGTTTAGGGTTTGGGTTAGTCTTAGGGTTAGGGTTTGGGTTTGGGTTAGGTTTAGGGTTAGGGTTAGGGTTTCGGTTAGGGTTAGAGTTAGGGTTAGGGTTAGTGTTTGGTTTAGGGTTAGGGTTAGGGTTTGCTTTGGTTTAGGGTTAGGGTTAGGGTTAGGGTTAGGATTAGGCTTAGGGTTAGGGTTAGTGTAAGTGTTAGGGTTAGGGTTTGGGTTAGTGTTAGGGTTTGGGATAGGATTAGGGGCAGGGTAAGGATTAGGGTTAGGGTTTTTGTTAGGGTTAGGGTTAGGGTTAGGGTTAGTGTTAGGATTAGAGTTTGTGTTAGGTTTAGGGTTAGGGTTAGGGTTAGTGTTTCGGATTGGGTTAAGATTAGGGTTAGGGTTAGTGTTTGGTTTAGGGTTAGGGTTAGGGTTTGCTTTCGTTTAGGGTTAGTGTTAGGGTTAGTATAAGGGTTAGCGTTAGGGTTAGGTTTAGGGTTAGGGTTAGGGTTAGGGTTAGGGTTAGCGTTAGGGTTAGGGTTAGGGTTAGGATTAGGCTTAGGGTTAGGGTTAGGGTAAGTGTTAGGGTTAGGGTTTGGGTTAGTGTTAGGGTTTGGGATAGGATTAGGGGCAGGGTAAGGGTTAGGGTTAGGGTTTGTGTGAGGGTTAGGGTTAGGGTTAGGGTTAGGGTTAGTTAGGGTTAGGGTTAGGGTTAGGGTTAGGTTTTGGGTTAGGGTTAGGGTTAGGGTTAGGGTTAGGGTTTGGTTTGGGTTAGGGTTAATGTTACGGAAAGGGTAAGGGTTAGGTTTGGGGTTAGGGTTAGGTCTAGGGTTACTGTTTGAGGTTGGTTGAGGGTTAGGGTTAGGGTTAGGGTTATGGTTAGGGATTGGTTTGGGGTAGGGTTAGTGTTAGGGTTAGAAATAGAGTTTAGGTTAGGGTTAGGTTTAGGTTTAGGTTTTGGGTTAGTGTTAAGGTTAGGGATAGGGTTTAGGTTAGGATTAGGGTTAGGGTTTAGGTTTGAGTTAGGGTTAGGGTTAGGGTTAGTTTTAGGGCTTGGGTTAGGGTTAGGGTTAGGGTTAGGGCTTGGGTTTAGGTTAGGTTTAAGGTTTGGGTTAGGCTTAGGTTTAGGGTTCGGGTTAGGGTTAGGGTTAGGGTTAGGGTTAGTGTTAGGATTAGGGTTAGGGTTAGAGTTAGGGTTAGGGATTGGGTGTAGGTTAGGTTTAGGGTTTGGGTTAGGCTTAGGGTTAGTGTTTGGGTTTGTGTTATGTTTAGGTTTAGGGTTAGGGTTAGGGTTAGGGTTAGGGTTTGGGTTTGGGTTAGAGTAAGGTATCGGGTTAGGGTTTGGGTTAGGCTTAGGATGAGTGTTTGGGTTTGGGTTATGTTTAGCTTTAGGGTTAGGGTTAGGGTTAGGGTTAGGGTTTGGGTTTGGGTTAGAGTAAGGTATCAGGTTTGGGTTTTGCTTAGGTTTAAGGTTAGGGTTACGGTTTGGGTTAGGGTTTGGGTTAGGTTTGGGTTAGGGTTAAGGTTAGTGGTAGGGTTAGGGGTTAGGGTTAGGGTTAGGCTTATGGTTAGGGTTAGGTGTAGTGTTAAGGTTAGGATTTGGGGTAGGGTTAGGTTTAGGGGTAGGATTAGGGTTAGGGTTTGTGTTAGGGTTAGGGTTAGGGTTAGTGTTAGGGTTAGGTTTTGGGTTAGGGTTAGGGTTAAGTTTAGGGTTAGTGTTTGGGCTTGGGTTAGGGTTAGGTTTAGTTTTAGGTTTAGAGTTAAGGTTAGCGTTTGGCTTAGGGTTAGGGTTAGGGTTAGGGCTAGGCGATAGGGATAGGGTTAGAGTTAGGGTTGGGGTTAGTGTTTGGGCTAGGGTTAGGGTTAGGGTTAGGGTTAGGTTTAGGGTTAGGTTTAGTGTTAGGATTAGGGTTTGGGTTTCGGTTAGGGTTAGGGTTAGGGTTAGGGTTAGGGTTAGGGTTTGCGTTAGTTTTAGGGTTAGGGATAGTGTTTAGGTTAGGGTTAGGGTTAGGGTTTGGGTTAGGATTTAGGTTTGGATTTGGGTTAGGTTTAGGGTTAATTTTAGGGCTTGGGTTAGGTTTAGGGTTAGAGTTAGGGCTTGGGTTTAGGTTAGGTTGAGGGTTTGGGTTAGGCTTAGGGTTAGGGTTCGCGTTAGGGTTCGGGTTAGGGTTAGGGTTAAGGGTTAGGTTTAATATTAGTGTTTGGGCTTGGGTTAGGGTTAGGTTTAGGGATAGGGGTAGGTTGTGGTTTGGCTTAGGGTTATGGTTAGGTTTAGGGTTAGGGTTAGGGTTAGTGTTAGGATTAGGGTTAGGGCTAGGCAATAGGGATAGGGTTAGGGTTAGGGTTGGGGTTAGTGTTTGGCCTTGGGTTAGGATTAGTGTTAGGGTTAGGATTAGAGTTAGGTTTAGTGTTAGGATTAGGGTTTGTGTTTCGGTTAGGGTTAGGGTTTTGGTTACGGTTTGCATTAGTGTTAGGGTTAGGGATAGGGTTTAGGTTAGGGTTAGGGTTAGGGTTTGGGTTAGGATTTAGTTTTGTATTAGCGTTAGGGTTAGGATTAGTTTTAGGGCTTGGGTTAGGGTTAGGGTTAGAGTTAGGGCTTTGCTTTAGGTTAGGTTTAGGGTTTCGGTTAGGCTTAGGGTTAGGTTTCGGGTTCGGGTTCGGGTTAGGGTTAGGGTTAGGGTTAGTGTTAGGGTTTGGGTTAGGGTTAGGGTTGAAGTGTGGGTTTGGGTTAGGGTTAGTTTAGGGTTTCGGTTAGGGTTAGGGTTAGGGTTAGGTTTAGGTTTAGGGTGTGGGTTTGGTTTAGGATTAGGCTTAGGGTTAGGTTTAGTGTAAGTGTTAGGGTTAGGGTTTGGGTTAGTGTTAGGGTGTGGGATAGGATTAGGGGTAGGGTACGGGTTAGGGTTAGGGTTTGTGTGAGGATTAGGGTTAGGGTTAGGGTAAGGGTTAGGATTAGAGTTTGTGTTAGGTTTAGGGTTAGGGTTAGGGTTAGGGTTTCGGTTTGGGTTAGGGTTAGGGTTAGGGTTAGTGTTTGGTTTAGGGTTAGGGTTAGGGTTTGGGTTAGGGTTTGGGTTTGGGTTAGAGTAAGGTATCGGGTTAGGGTTTGGGTTAGGTTTAAGATTAGGGTTAGGGTTTGGGTTAGGGTTTGGGTTAGGGTTTGGGTTAGGGTTAAGGTTAGTGGTAGGGTTAGGGGTTAGGGTTAGGGTTAGGCTTAGGGTTAGGGTTAGGTTTAGTGTTACGGTTAGGATTGGGGGTAGGGTTAGGTTTAGGGGTAGGATTAGGGTTAGGGTTTGTGTTAGGGTTAGGGTTAGGGTTCGTGTTAGGGTTAGGTTTTGGTTTAGGGTTAGGGTTAGGTTTAGGGTTAGTGTTTGGGCTTGGGTTAGGGTTAGGTTTAGTTTTAGGTTTAGAGTTAAGGTTAGGGTTTGGCTTAGGGTTAGGGTTAGGGTTAGGGCTAGGCGATAGGGATAGGGTTAGAGTTAGGGTTGGGGTTAGTGTTTGGGCTAGGGTTAGGGTTAGGGTTAGGGTTAGGTTTAGGGTTAGGTTTAGTGTTAGGATTAGGGTTTGGGTTTCGGTTAGGGTTAGGGTTAGGGTTAGGGTTTGCGTTAGTTTTAGGGTTAGGGATAGTGTTTAGGTTAAGGTTAGGGTTAGGGTTTGGGTTAGGATTTAGGTTTGGATTTGGGTTAGGTTTAGGGTTAATTTTAGGGCTTGGGTTAGGTTTAGGGTTAGAGTTAGGGCTTGGGTTTAGGTTAGGTTGAGGGTTTGGGTTAGGGTTAGGGTTAGGGTTCGCGTTAGGGTTCGGGTTAGGGTTAGGGTTAGGGGTTAGGTTTAGTATTAGTGTTTGGGCTTGGGTTAGGGTTAGGTTTAGGGATAGGGGTAGGTTATGGTTTGGCTTAGGGTTATGGTTAGGTTTAGGGTTAGGGTTAGGGTTAGTATTAGGATTAGGGTTAGGGCTAGGCAATAGGGATAGGGTTTGGGTTAGGGTTGGGGTTAGTGTTTTGGCTTGGGTTAGGATTAGTGTTAGGGTTAGGATTAGAGTTAGGTTTAGTGTTAGGATTAGGGTTTGTGTTTCGGTTAGGGTTAGGGTTTTGGTTACGGTTTGTGTTAGTGTTAGGGTTAGGGATAGGGTTTAGTTTAGGGTTAGGGTTAGAGTTTGGGTTAGGATTTAGTTTTGTATTAGCGTTAGGGTTAGGATTAGTTTTAGGGCTTGGTTTAGGTTTAGGGTTAGAGTTAGGGCTTTGCTTTAGGTTAGGTTTAGGGTTTCGGTTAGGCTTAGGGTTAGGTTTCGGGTTCGGGTTAGGGTTAGGGTTAGTGTTAGGGTTTGGGTTAGGGTTAGGGTTGAAGTTTGGTTTGGGTTAGGGTTAGGTTTAGGGTTTCGGTTAGGGTTAGGGTTAGGGTTATGGTTAGGTTTAGGGTGTGGGTTTGGTTTAGGATTAGGCTTAGGGTTAGGATTAGCGTAAGTTTTAGGGTCAGGGTTTGGGTTAGTGTTAGGGTTTGGGATAGGATTAGGGGTAGGGTAAGGGTTAGGGTTAGGGTTTGTGTGAGGGTTAGGTTTAGGGTTAGGGTTAGTGTTAGGATTAGAGTTTGTGTTAGGTTTAGGGTTAGGGTTAGGGTTAGGGTTTCGGTTTGGGTTAGGGTTAGGGTTAGGGTTAGGGTTAGGGTTAGGGTTAGGGTTAGGGTTAGGGTTTGGATTAGGGTTAGGGTTAGGGTTAGGGTTTGGGTTAGGGTTAGGATTGAAGTTTGGGTTTGGGTTAGAGTTAGGGTTAGGGTTAGGTTTCGGGTGTGGGTTTGGTTTACGATTAGGCTTAGGGTTAAGGTTTGGTTTGTTTTAGGGTTAGAGTTAGGGTTAGGGGAATTAGGGTTAGGGTTAGGGTTAGGGTTAGGGATAGGGTTAGGGGTGGTTTAGGGCTAAGGTTAGGGTTAGGATTAAGGTTAGGGTTAAGGTTTAGGTTTGGGTTAGGGTTAGGTTTAGAGTTGGGGTTTGGTTTAGGGTTAGATTAAGGGTTAGGGTTGGGGTTAGGTTTAGGGTTATGGTTAGGGTTAGGTTTAGGATTAGGGTTAGGTTTAGGTTTAGGTTTTGGGTTAGGGTTAGGGTTAGTGTTTGGTTTGGGTTAGGGTTAATGTTACGGAAAGGGTAAGGGTTAGGTTTGGGGTTAGTGTTAGGTTTAGGGTTACTGTTTGAGGTTGGTTTAGGGTTAGGGTTAGGGTTAGGGTTAGGGATTGGTTTGGGGTAGGGTTTTTGTTAGGGTTAGGGTTAGGGTTAGGGTTAGGGTTAGGGTTAGGGTTTAGGTTTGGTTTAGGGTTAGTGTTAGGGTTAGGGTTAGAGTTTGGGTTAGGGTTTAGGTTTGGGTTAGGGTTAGGGTTAGGGTTAGTTTTAGGGCTTGGGTTAGGGTTAGGGTTAGGGTTAGGGCTTGGGTTTAGGTTAGGTTTAAGGTTTGGGTTAGGCTTAGGTTTAGGGCTTGTGTTTGGGTTAGGGTTAGCTTTAGGTTTAGGGTTAGGGTTAGGGTTAGGGTTAGTTTTAGTGCTTGGGTTAGGGTTAGGGTTAGGGTTAGGGATTGGGTGTAGGTTAGGTTTAGGGTTTGGGTTAGGCTTAGGGTGAGTGTTTGGGTTTGGGTTATGTTTAGGTTTAGGGTTAGGGTTAGGGTTAGGGTTAGGGTATGGGTTTGGGTTAGAGTAAGGTATCAGGTTAGGGTTTGGGTTAGGTTTAAGGTTAGGGTTAGGGTTTGGGTTAGGGTTTGGGTTAAGTTTGGGTTAGGGTTAAGGTTAGTGGTAGGGTTAGGGGTTAGGGTTAGGGTTAGGCTTAGGGTTAGGGTTAGGTGTAGTGTTACGGTTAGGATTTGGGGTAGGGTTAGGTTTAGGGGTAGGATTAGGGTTAGGGTTTGTGTTAGGGTTAGGGTTAGGGTTAGTGTTAGGGTTAGGTTTTGGGTTAGGGTTAGGGTTAAGTTTAGGGTTAGTGTTTGGGCTTGGGTTAGGGTTAGGTTTAGTTTTAGGTTTAGAGTTAAGGTTAGGGTTTGGCTTAGGGTTAGGGTTAGGGTTAGGTCTAGGCGATAGGGATAGGGTTAGAGTTAGGGTTGGGGTTAGTGTTTTGGCTAGGGTTAGGGTTAGCGTTAGGGTTATGTTTAGGGTTAGGTTTAGTGTTAGGATTAGGGTTTGGGTTTCGGTTAGGGTTAGGGTTAGGGTTAGGGTTTGCGTTAGTTTTAGGGTTAGGGATAGTGTTTAGGTTAGGGTTAGGGTTAGGGTTTGGGTTAGGATTTAGGTTTGGATTTGGGTTAGGTTTAGGGTTAATTTTAGGTCTTGGGTTAGGTTTAGGGTTAGAGTTAGGGCTTCGGTTTAGGTTAGGTTGAGGGTTTGGGTTAGGCTTAGGGTTAGGGTTCGGGTTAGGGTTCGGGTTAGGGTTAGGGTTAAGGGTTAGGTTTAATATTAGTGTTTGGGCTTGGGTTAGGGTTAGGTTTAGGGATAGGGGTAGGTTGTGGTTTGGCTTAGGGTTATGGTTAGGTTTAGGGTTAGGGTTAGGGTTAGTGTTAGGATTAGGGTTAGGGCTAGGCAATAGGGATAGGGTTAGGGTTAGGGTTGGGGTTAGTGTTTGGGCTTGGGTTTGGATTAGTGTTAGGGTTAGGATTAGAGTTAGGTTTAGTGTTAGGATTAGGGTTTGTGTTTCGGTTAGGGTTAGGGTTTTGGTTACGTTTTGCTTTATTGTGGGGGTTGGGGTTAGGGTTTAGGTTAGGGTTAGGGTTAGGGTTTGGGTTAGGATTTAGTTTTGTATTAGCGTTAGTGTTAGGATTAGTTTTAGGGATTGGGTTAGGGTTAGGGTTAGAGTTAGGGCTTTGCTTTAGGTTAGGTTTATGGTTTCGGTTAGGCTTAGGATTAGGTTTCGGGTTCGGGTTCGGGTTAGGGTTAGGGTTACGGTTAGTGTTAGGGTTTGGGTTAGGGTTAGGGTTGAAGTTTGGGTTTGGGTTAGGGTTAGGTTTAGGGTTTCGGTTAGGGTTAGGGTTAGGGTTATGGTTAGGTTTAGGGTGTAGGTTTGGTTTAGGATTAGGCTTAGGGTTAGGTTTAGTGTAAGTGTTAGGGTTAGGGTTTGGGTTAGTGTTAGGGTTTGGGATAGGATTAGGGGTAGGGTAAGGGTTAGGGTTAGGGTTTGTGTGAGGGTTAGGGTTAGGGTTAGGGTTAGTGTTAGGATTAGAGTTTGTGTTAGGTTTAGGGTTAGGGTTAGGGTTAGGGTTTCGGTTTGGGTTAGGGTTAGGGTTAGGGTTAGTGTTTGGTTTAGGGTTAGGGTTAGGGTTTGCTTTGGTTTAGTGTTAGTGTTAGGGTTAGTATAAGGGTTAGCGTTAGGGTTAGGTTTAGGGTTAGGGTTAGGGTTAGGGTTAGGGTTAGTTAGGGTTAGGGTTAGGGTTAGGTTTAGGGTTAGGGTTAGGGTTATGGTTAGGGTTAGGGTTAGTTATCGGGCTTGGGTTAGGGTTAGGGTTAGGGTTAGGGCTTGGGTTTAGGTTAGGTTTAGGGTTTGGGCTAGGCTTAGGGTTAGGGTTTGGGTTTGGGTTAGGTTTAGGGTTAGGGTTAGGGTTTAGGTTTGTTTTAGGGTTAGGGTTAGGGTTAGGGTTAGGGTTAGTGTTAGGGTTAGGGTTTGGGTTAGGGTTTGGGTTAGGATTAGGGTTTGGGTTAGGGTTAGGGTTGAAGTTTGGGTTTGGGTTAGGGTTAGGTTTAGGGTTAGGGTTAGGGTTTAGGTTTGTTTTAGGGTTAGGGTTAGGGTTAGGGTTAGGGTTAGTGTTAGGGTTAGGGTTTGGGTTAGGGTTTGGGTTAGGATTAGGGTTTGGGTTAGGGTTAGGGTTGAAGTTTGGGTTTGGGTTAGGGTTAGGTTTAGGGTTTCGGTTAGGGTTAGGGTTAGGGTTATGGTTAGGTTTAGGGTGTGGGTTTGGTTTAGGATTAGGCTTAGGGTTAGGTTTAGTGTAAGTGTTAGGGTTAGGGTTTGGGTTAGTGTTAGGGTTTGGGATAGGTTTAGGGGTAGGGTAAGGGTTAGGGTTAGGGTTTGTGTGAGGGTTATGGTTAGGGTTAGGGTTAGTGTTAGGATTAGAGTTTGTGTTAGGTTTAGGGTTAGGGTTAGGGTTAGGGTTTCGGTTTGGGTTAGGGTTAGGGTTAGGGTTAGTGTTTGGTTTAGGGTTAGGGTTAGGGTTTGCTTTGGTTTGGTGTTAGTGTTAGGGTTAGTATAAGGGTTCGCGTTAGGGTTAGGTTTAGGGTTAGGGTTAGGGTTAGGGTTAGGGTTAGGGTTAGTTAGGGTTAGGGTTAGGGTTAGGTTTAGGGTTAGGGTTAGGGTTATGGTTAGGGTTAGGGTTAGTTATCGGGCTTGGGTTAGGGTTAGGGTTAGGGTTAGGGCTTGGGTTTAGGTTAGGTTTAGGGTTTGGGCTAGGCTTAGGGTTAGGGTTTGGGTTTGGGTTAGGTTTAGGGTTAGGGTTAGGGTTTAGGTTTGTTTTAGGGTTAGGGTTAGGGTTAGGGTTAGGGTTAGTGTTAGGGTTAGGGTTTGGGTTAGGGATTGGGTTAGGGTTTGGCTTAGGGTTAGGGTTAGCGTTATGGGTAGGCAATAGGGATAGGGTTAGGGTTAGGGTTGGGGTTAGTGTTTCGGCTTGGGTTAGGGTTAGTGTTAGGGTTAGGATTAGGGTTAGGTTTAGTGTTAGGATCAGGGTTTGGGCTTCGGTTAGGGTTAGCGTTAGGGTTAGGGTTAGGGTTTGGGTTAGTGTTAGGGTTAGGGATAGGGTTTAGGTTAGGTTTAGGGTTAGGGTTTGGGTTAGGGTTTAGGTTTGGGTTAGGGTTAGGGTTAGTTTTAGGGCTTGGGTTAGGGTGAGGGTTAGAGTTAGGGCTTGGGTTTAGGTTAAGTTTAGGTTTTGGATTAGGCTTGGGCTTAAGGTTCGTGTTAGGGTTAGGGTTAGGGTTAGGTTTTGGGTTAGGGTTTGGGTTAGGGTTAAGGTTAGGGTTAGGGTTAGGGGTTAGGGTTAGGTTTAGGGTTAGGATTAGTGTTTGGGCTTGGGTTAGGGTTAGGTTTAGGGATAGGGGTAGGTTTTGGTTTGGCTTAGGGTTAGGGTTAGGGTTAGGGTTAGTGTTAGGATTAGGATTTGGGTTAGGGTTAGGGTTAGCGTTAGGGTTTGGGTTAGGGTAAGGGTTAGGGTTAGGGTTTGGGTTAGGGTTAGGATTCAAGTTTGGGTTTGGGTTAGAGTTAGGGTTAGGGTTAGGTTTCGGGTGTGGGTTTGGTTTACGATTAGGCTTAGGGTTAAGGTTTGGTTTGTTTTAGGGATAGTGTTAGGGTTAGGGGAATTAGGGTTAGGGTTAGGGTTACGGATAGGGTTAGGGGTGGTTTAGGGCTAAGGTTAGGTTAGGATTAAGGTTAGGGTTAAGGTTTAGGTTTGGGGTAGGGTTAGGTTTAGAGTTGGGGTTTGGTTTAGGGTTAGATTAAGGGTTAGGGTTGGGGTTAGGTTTAGGGTTATGGTTAGGGTTAGGGTTAGGGTTAGGGTTAGGTTTAGGTTTAGGTTTTGGGTTAGGGTTAGGGTTAGTGTTTGGTTTGGGTTAGGGTTAATGTTACGGAAAGAGTAAGGGTTAGGTTTGGGGTTAGTGTGAGGTTTAGGGTTACTGTTTGAGGTTGGTTTAGGGTTAGGGTTAGGGTTAGGCTTAGGGATTGGTTTGGGGTAGGGTTTTTGTTAGGGTTAGGGTTAGGGTTAGGTTTAGGGTTTAGGTTTGGTTTAGGGTTAGTGTTAGTGTTAGGGTTAGAGTTTGGGTTAGGGTTTAGGTTTGGGTTAGGGTTAGGGTTAGGGTTAGTTTTAGGGCTTGGGTTAGGGTTAGGGTTAGGGTTAGGGCTTGGGTTTAGGTTAGGTTTAAGGTTTGGGTTAGGCTTAGGTTTAGGGCTTGTGTTTGGGTTAGGGTTAGCTTTAGAATTAGGGTTAGGTTTAGGGTTAGGGTTAGTTTTAGTTCTTGGGTTAGGGTTAGGGTTAGGGTTTGGTTTAGGGTTAGTGTTTGGGCTTGGGTTGGGGTTAGGATTAGGGTTAGGGCTTGGGTTTAGGTTAGGTTTAGGGTTTGGTTTACGCTTAGGGTTAGGGTTTGGGTTAGGGATAGGCGATAGGGATAGGGTTAGAATTAGTTTTGGGGTTAGGGTTTGGTTTAGGGTTAGGGTTAAGGTTAGGGTTAGGGTTAGGGTTAGAATTAGGATTAGGGTTTGGGTTTAGGGTAGGGGTTGGGTAAGGGTTAGGGTTTGCGTTAGTTTTAGGGTTAGGGATAGGGTTTAGGTTAGGGTTAGGGCTAGTGTTTGGGTTAGGATTTAGGTTTGGATTTGGGTTAGGTTTAGGGTTAATTTTAGGGCTTGGGTTAGGTTTAGGGTTAGAGTTAGGGCTTGGGTTAGGGTAGGTTGAGGGTTTGGGTTAGGCTTAGCGTTAGGGTTCTGGTTAGGGTTAGGGTTAGGGTTAGGGTTAGGGGTTACGGTTAGTATTAGTGTCTGGGCTTGGGTTAGGGTTAGGTTTAGGGATAGGGGTAGGTTGTGGTTTGGCTTAAGGTTATGGTTAGGTTTAGGTTTCGGGTTAGGGTTTGTGTTAGGATTAGGGCTGGGCTAGGCGATAGGGATAGGGTTAGGGTTAGTGTTGGGGTTAAGTTTAAGATTTGGGTTAGGATTTGGATTAGGTTAGGGTTAGGGTTAAGGTTAGTGTTAGGGTTAGGGTTAGGGTTAGGGTTAGGGTTAGGGTTAGGCAATAGGGATAGGGTTATGGTTAGGGATGGGGTTAGTGTTTGGGCTTGGGTTAGGGTTAGTGTTGGGGTTAGGATTAGGGTTTGTGTTTCGGTTAGTTTTAGGGTTTTGGTTACGGTTTGCGTTAGTGTTAGGGTTAGGGATAGGGTTTAGGTTAGGGTTAGGGTTAGGGTTTGGGTTAGGATTTAGTTTTGTATTAGCGTTAGGGTTAGGATTAGTTTTAGGGCTTGGGTTAGGGTTAGGGTTAGAGTTAGGGCTTGGCTTTAGGTTAGGTTTAGGGTTTCTGTTAGGCTTAGGGTTAGGGTTCGGGTTAGGGTTAGGGTTAGGGTTAGGGTTAGGGTTAGGGTTAGTATTAGGTTTTGGGTTAGGGTTAGGGTTAGGGTTTTGGTTAGGGTTAGGGTTGAAGTTTGGGTTTGGGTTAGGGTTAGGTTTAGGGTTTCGGTTAGGGTTAGGGTTAGGGTTATGTTTACGTTTAGGGTGTGGGTTTGGTTTAGGATTAGGCTTAGGGTTAAGGTTAGGGTAAGTGTTAGGGTTATGGTTTGGGTTAGTGTTAGGGTTTGGGATAGGATTAGGGGTAGGGTAAGAGTTACGGTTAGGGTTTGTGTGAGGGTTAGGGTTAGGGTTAGGGTTAGTGTTAGGATTAGAGTTTGTGTTAGGTTTAGGTTTAGGGTTAGGGTTAGGGTTTCGGTTTGGTTTAGGGTTAGAGTTAGGGTTAGTGTTTGGTTTAGGGTTAGGGTTAGGGTTTGCTTTGGTTTAGGGTTAGTGTTAGGGTTAGTATAAGGGTTAGCGTTAGGGTTAGGTTTAGGGTTAGGGTGAGGGTTAGGGTTAATGTTAGGGTTAGGGTTAGGGTTAGTTAGGGTTAGGGTTAGGTTTAGGGTTAGGGTTAGGGTTAGGGTTAGAGTTAGGGTTAGTTATAGGGCTTGGGTTAGGGTTAGGGTTAGGGTTAGGGCTTGGGTTTAGGTTAGGTTTAGGGTTTGGGTTAGTCTTAGGGTTAGGGTTTGGGTTTGGGTTAGGTTTAGGGTTAGGGTTAGGGTTTCGGTTAGGGTTAGAGTTAGGGTTAGGGTTAGTGTTTGGTTTAGGGTTAGGGTTAGGGTTTGCTTTGGTTTAGGGTTAGGGTTAGGGTTAGGGTTAGGATTAGGCTTAGGGTTAGGGTTAGTGTAAGTGTTAGGGTTAGGGTTTGGGTTAGTGTTAGGGTTTGGGATAGGATTAGGGGCAGGGTAAGGATTAGGGTTAGGGTTTTTGTTAGGGTTAGGGTTAGGGTTAGGGTTAGTGTTAGGATTAGAGTTTGTGTTAGGTTTAGGGTTAGGGTTAGGGTTAGTGTTTCGGTTTGGGTTAGGGTTAGGGTTAGGGTTAGTGTTTGGTTTAGGGTTAGGGTTAGGGTTTGCTTTCGTTTAGGGTTAGTGTTAGGGTTAGTATAAGGGTTAGCGTTAGGGTTAGGTTTAGGGTTAGGGTTAGGGTTAGGGTTAGGGTTAGCGTTAGGGTTAGGGTTAGGGTTAGGATTAGGCTTAGGGTTAGGGTTAGGGTAAGTGTTAGGGTTAGGGTTTGGGTTAGTGTTAGGGTTTGGGATAGGATTAGGGGCAGGGTAAGGGTTAGGGTTAGGGTTTGTGTGAGGGTTAGGGTTAGGGTTAGGGTTAGGGTTAGTTAGGGTTAGGGTTAGGGTTAGGGTTAGGTTTTGGGTTAGGGTTAGGGTTAGGGTTAGGGTTAGGGTTTGGTTTGGGTTAGGGTTAATGTTACGGAAAGGGTAAGGGTTAGGTTTGGGGTTAGGGTTAGGTCTAGGGTTACTGTTTGAGGTTGGTTGAGGGTTAGGGTTAGGGTTAGGGTTATGGTTAGGGATTGGTTTGGGGTAGGGTTAGTGTTAGGGTTAGAAATAGAGTTTAGGTTAGGGTTAGGTTTAGGTTTAGGTTTTGGGTTAGTGTTAAGGTTAGGGATAGGGTTTAGGTTAGGATTAGGGTTAGGGTTTAGGTTTGAGTTAGGGTTAGGGTTAGGGTTAGTTTTAGGGCTTGGGTTAGGGTTAGGGTTAGGGTTAGGGCTTGGGTTTAGGTTAGGTTTAAGGTTTGGGTTAGGCTTAGGTTTAGGGTTCGGGTTAGGGTTAGGGTTAGGGTTAGGGTTAGTGTTAGGATTAGGGTTAGGGTTAGAGTTAGGGTTAGGGATTGGGTGTAGGTTAGGTTTAGGGTTTGGGTTAGGCTTAGGGTTAGTGTTTGGGTTTGTGTTATGTTTAGGTTTGGGGTTAGGGTTAGGGTTAGGGTTAGGGTTTGGGTTTGGGTTAGAGTAAGGTATCGGGTTAGGGTTTGGGTTAGGCTTAGGATGAGTGTTTGGGTTTGGGTTATGTTTAGCTTTAGGGTTAGGGTTAGGGTTAGGGTTAGGGTTTGGGTTTGGGTTAGAGTAAGGTATCAGGTTTGGGTTTTGGTTAGGTTTAAGGTTAGGGTTAGGGTTTGGGTTAGGGTTTGGGTTAGGTTTGGGTTAGGGTTAAGGTTAGTGGTAGGGTTAGGGGTTAGGGTTAGGGTTAGGCTTATGGTTAGGGTTAGGTGTAGTGTTAAGGTTAGGATTTGGGGTAGGGTTAGGTTTAGGGGTAGGATTAGGGTTAGGGTTTGTGTTAGGGTTAGGGTTAGGGTTAGTGTTAGGGTTAGGTTTTGGGTTAGGGTTAGGGTTAAGTTTAGGGTTAGTGTTTGGGCTTGGGTTAGGGTTAGGTTTAGTTTTAGGTTTAGAGTTAAGGTTAGGGTTTGGCTTAGGGTTAGGGTTAGGGTTAGGGCTAGGCGATAGGGATAGGGTTAGAGTTAGGGTTGGGGTTAGTGTTTGGGCTAGGGTTAGGGTTAGGGTTAGGGTTAGGTTTAGGGTTAGGTTTAGTGTTAGGATTAGGGTTTGGGTTTCGGTTAGGGTTAGGGTTAGGGTTAGGGTTAGGGTTAGGGTTTGCGTTAGTTTTAGGGTTAGGGATAGTGTTTAGGTTAGGGTTAGGGTTAGGGTTTGGGTTAGGATTTAGGTTTGGATTTGGGTTAGGTTTAGGGTTAATTGTAGGGCTTGGGTTAGGTTTAGGGTTAGAGTTAGGGCTTGGGTTTAGGTTAGGTTGAGGGTTTGGGTTAGGCTTAGGGTTAGGGTTCGGGTTAGGGTTCGGGTTAGGGTTAGGGTTAAGGGTTAGGTTTAATATTAGTGTTTGGGCTTGGGTTAGGGTTAGGTTTAGGGATAGGGGTAGGTTGTGGTTTGGCTTAGGGTTATGGTTAGGTTTAGGGTTAGGGTTAGGGTTAGTGTTAGGATTAGGGTTAGGGCTAGGCAATAGGGATAGGGTTAGGGTTAGGGTTGGGGTTAGTGTTTGGCCTTGGGTTAGGATTAGTGTTAGGGTTAGGATTAGAGTTAGGTTTAGTGTTAGGATTAGGGTTTGTGTTTCGGTTAGGGTTAGGGTTTTGGTTACGGTTTGCATTAGTGTTAGGGTTAGGGATAGGGTTTAGGTTAGGGTTAGGGTTAGGGTTTGGGTTAGGATTTAGTTTTGTATTAGCGTTAGGGTTAGGATTAGTTTTAGGGCTTGGGTTAGGGTTAGGGTTAGAGTTAGGGCTTTGCTTTAGGTTAGGTTTAGGGTTTCGGTTAGGCTTAGGGTTAGGTTTCGTGTTCGGGTTCGGGTTAGGGTTAGGGTTAGGGTTAGTGTTAGGGTTTGGGTTAGGGTTAGGGTTGAAGTGTGGGTTTGGGTTAGGGTTAGTTTAGGGTTTCGGTTAGGGTTAGGGTTAGGGTTAGGTTTAGGTTTAGGGTGTGGGTTTGGTTTAGGATTAGGCTTAGGGTTAGGTTTAGTGTAAGTGTTAGGGTTAGGGTTTGGGTTAGTGTTAGGGTGTGGGATAGGATTAGGGGTAGGGTACGGGTTAGGGTTAGGGTTTGTGTGAGGGTTAGGGTTAGGGTTAGGGTTAGTGTTAGGATTAGAGTTTGTGTTAGGTTTAGGGTTAGGGTTAGGGTTAGGGTTTCGGTTTGGGTTAGGGTTAGGGTTAGGGTTAGTGTTTGGTTTAGGGTTAGGGTTAGGGTTTGCTTTGGTTTAGTGTTAGTGTTAGGGTTAGTATAAGGGTTAGCGTTAGGGTTAGGTTTAGGGTTAGGGTTAGGGTTAGGGTTAGGGTTAGGGTTAGGGTTAGTTAGGGTTAGGGTTAGGGTTAGGGTTAGGTTTAGGGTTAGGGTTAGGGTTAGGGTTAGGGTTAGGGTTAGGGTTAGTTATCGGGCTGGGTTAGGGTTAGGGTTAGGGTTAGGGTTAGTGTTAGGATTAGGGTTAGGGTTAGAGTTAGGGTTAGGGATTGGGTGTAGGTTAGGTTTAGGGTTTGGGTTAGGCTTAGGGTTAGTGTTTGGGTTTGTGTTATGTTTAGGTTTAGGGTTAGGGTTACGGTTAGGGTTAGGGTTTGGGTTTGGGTTAGAGTAAGGTATCGGGTTAGGGTTTGGGTTAGGCTTAGGGTGAGTGTTTGGGTTTGGGTTATGTTTAGATTTAGGGTTAGGGTTAGGGTTAGGGTTAGGGTTTGGGTTTGGGTTAGAGTCAGGTATCAGGTTAGGGTTTGGGTTAGGTTTAAGGTTAGGGTTAGGGTTTGGGTTAGGGTTTGGGTTAGGTTTGGGTTAGGGTTAAGGTTAGTGGTAGGGTTAGGGGTTAGGGTTAGGGTTAGGCTTAGGGTTAGGGTTAGGTGTAGTGTTACGGTTAGGATTTGGGGTAGGGTTAGGTTTAGGGGTAGGATTAGGGTTAGGGTTTGTGTTAGGGTTAGGGTTAGGGTTAGTGTTAGGGTTAGGTTTTGGGTTAGGGTTAGGGTTAAGTTTAGGGTTAGTGTTTGGGCTTGGGTTAGGGTTAGGTTTAGTTTTAGGTTTAGAGTTAAGGTTAGGGTTTGGCTTAGGGTTAGGGTTAGGGTTAGGGCTAGGCGATAGGGATAGGGTTAGAGTTAGGGTTGGGGTTAGTGTTTGGGCTAGGGTTAGGGTTAGCGTTAGGGTTAGGTTTAGGGTTAGGTTTAGTGTTAGGATTAGGGTTTGGGTTTCGGTTAGGGTTAGGGTTAGGGTTTGCGTTAGTTTTAGGGTTAGGGATAGTGTTTAGGTTAGGGTTAGGGTTAGGGTTTGGGTTAGGATTTAGGTTTGGATTTGGGTTAGGTTTAGGGTTAATTTTAGGGCTTGGGTTAGGTTTAGGGTTAGAGTTAGGGCTTGGGTTTAGGTTAGGTTGAGGGTTTGGGTTAGGCTTAGGGTTAGGGTTCGGGTTAGGGTTCGGGTTAGGGTTAGGGTTAAGGGTTAGGTTTAATATTAGTGTTTTGGCTTGGGTTAGGGTTAGGTTTAGGGATAGGGGTAGGTTGTGGTTTGGCTTAGGGTTATGGTTAGGTTTAGGGTTAGGGTTACGGTTAGTGTTAGGATTAGGGTTAGGGCTAGGCAATAGGGATAGGGTTAGGGTTAGGGTTGAGGTTAGTGTTTGGGCTTGGGTTAGGATTAGTGTTAGGGTTAGGATTAGAGTTAGGTTTAGTGTTAGGATTAGGGTTTGTGTTTCGGTTAGGGTTAGGGTTTTGGTTACGGTTTCATTAGTGTTAGGGTTAGGGATAGGGTTTAGGTTAGGGTTAGGGTTAGGGTTTGGGTTAGGATTTAGTTTTGTATTAGCGTTAGGGTTAGGATTAGTTTTAGGGCTTTGGTTAGGGTTAGGGTTAGAGTTAGGGCTTTGCTTTAGGTTAGGTTTAGGGTTTCGGTTAGGCTTATGGTTAGGTTTCGGGTTCGGGTTCGGGTTAGGGTTAGGGTTAGGGTTAGTGTTAGGGTTTGGGTTAGGGTTAGGGTTGAAGTTTGGGTTTGGGTTAGGGTTAGGTTTAGGGTTTCGGTTAGGGTTAGGGTTAGGGTTATGGTTAGGTTTAGGGTGTGGGTTTGGTTTAGGATTAGGCTTAGGGTTAGGATTAGTGTAAGTTTTAGGGTTAGGGTTTGGGTTAGTGTTAGGGTTTGGGATAGGATTAGGGGTAGGGTAAGGGTTAGGGTTAGGGTTTGTGTGAGGGTTAGGGTTAGGGTTAGGGTTAGGGTTAGGGTTAGGGTTAGTTTTAGGGTTTGGGTTTGGGTTTGGGTTAGAGTAAGGTATCGGGTTAGGGTTTGGGTTAGGTTTAAGATTAGGGTTAGGGTTTGGGTTAGGGTTTGGGTTAGGGTTTGGGTTAGGGTTAAGGTTAGTGGTAGGGTTAGGGGTTAGGGTTAGGGTTAGGCTTAGGGTTAGGGTTAGGTTTAGTGTTACGGTTAGGATTGGGGGTAGGGTTAGGTTTAGGGGTAGGATTAGGGTTAGGGTTTGTGTTAGGGTTAGGGTTAGGGTTCGTGTTAGGGTTAGGTTTTGGTTTAGGGTTAGGGTTAGGTTTAGGGTTAGTGTTTGGGCTTGGGTTAGGGTTAGGTTTAGTTTTAGGTTTAGAGTTAAGTTTAGGGTTTGGCTTAGGGTTAGGGTTAGGGTTAGGGCTAGGCGATAGGGATAGGGTTAGAGTTAGGGTTGGGGTTAGTGTTTGGGCTAGGGTTAGGGTTAGGGTTAGGGTTAGGTTTAGGGTTAGGTTTAGTGTTAGGATTAGGGTTTGGGTTTCGGTTAGGGTTAGGGTTAGGGTTAGGGTTTGCGTTAGTTTTAGGGTTAGGGATAGTGTTTAGGTTAAGGTTAGGGTTAGGGTTTGGGTTAGGATTTAGGTTTGGATTTGGGTTAGGTTTAGGGTTAATTTTAGGGCTTGGGTTAGGTTTAGGGTTAGAGTTAGGGCTTGGGTTTAGGTTAGGTTGAGGGTTTGGGTTAGGGTTAGGGTTAGGGTTCGCGTTAGGGTTCGGGTTAGGGTTAGGGTTAGGGGTTAGGTTTAGTATTAGTGTTTGGGCTTGGGTAAGGGTAAGGTTAAGGGATAGGGGAAGGTTATGGTTTGGCCAAGGGTTATGGTTAGGTTTAGGGTTAGGGTTAGGGTTAGTATTAGGATTAGGGTTAGGGCTAGGCAA
Source organism: Eospalax fontanierii (assembly GCA_035773235.1). NCBI lineage: Eukaryota > Metazoa > Chordata > Mammalia > Rodentia > Spalacidae > Eospalax > Eospalax fontanierii. The sequence goes on from CM069528.1 coordinate 3,767,443, forward strand.
TAGGGATAGGGTTTGGGTTAGGGTTGGGGTTAGTGTTTTGGCTTGGGTTAGGATTAGTGTTAGGGTTAGGATTAGAGTTAGGTTTAGTGTTAGGATTAGGGTTTGTGTTTCGGTTAGGGTTAGGGTTTTGGTTACGGTTTGTGTTAGTGTTAGGGTTAGGGATAGGGTTTAGGTTAGGGTTAGGGTTAGAGTTTGGGTTAGGATTTAGTTTTGTATTAGCGTTAGGGTTAGGATTAGTTTTAGGGCTTGGGTTAGGTTTAGGGTTAGAGTTAGGGCTTTGCTTTAGGTTAGGTTTAGGGTTTCGGTTAGGCTTAGGGTTAGGTTTCGGGTTCGGGTTAGGGTTAGGGTTAGTGTTAGGGTTTGGGTTAGGGTTAGGGTTGAAGTTTGGTTTGGGTTAGGGTTAGGTTTAGGGTTTCGGTTAGGGTTAGGGTTAGGGTTATGGTTAGGTTTAGGGTGTGGGTTTGGTTTAGGATTAGGCTTAGGGTTAGGATTAGTGTAAGTTTTAGGGTCAGGGTTTGGGTTAGTGTTAGGGTTTGGGATAGGATTAGGGGTAGGGTAAGGGTTAGGGTTAGGGTTTGTGTGAGGGTTAGGTTTAGGGTTAGGGTTAGTGTTAGGATTAGAGTTTGTGTTAGGTTTAGGGTTAGGGTTAGGGTTAGGGTTTCGGTTTGGGTTAGGGTTAGGGTTAGGGTTAGGGTTAGGGTTAGGGTTAGGGTTAGGGTTAGGGTTTGGATTAGGGTTAGGGTTAGGGTTAGGGTTTGGGTTAGGGTTAGGATTGAAGTTTGGGTTTGGGTTAGAGTTAGGGTTAGGGTTAGGTTTCGGGTGTGGGTTTGGTTTACGATTAGGCTTAGGGTTAAGGTTTGGTTTGTTTTAGGGTTAGAGTTAGGGTTAGGGGAATTAGGGTTAGGGTTAGGGTTAGGGTTAGGGATAGGTTTAGGGGTGGTTTAGGGCTAAGGTTAGGGTTAGGATTAAGGTTAGGGTTAAGGTTTAGGTTTGGGTTAGGGTTAGGTTTAGAGTTGGGGTTTGGTTTAGGGTTAGATTAAGGGTTAGGGTTGGGGTTAGGTTTAGGGTTATGGTTAGGGTTAGGTTTAGGATTAGGGTTAGGTTTAGGTTTAGGTTTTGGGTTAGGGTTAGGGTTAGTGTTTGGTTTGGGTTAGGGTTAATGTTACGGAAAGGGTAAGGGTTAGGTTTGGGGTTAGTGTTAGGTTTAGGGTTACTGTTTGAGGTTGGTTTAGGGTTAGGGTTAGGGTTAGGGTTAGGGATTGGTTTGGGGTAGGGTTTTTGTTAGGGTTAGGGTTAGGGTTAGGGTTAGGGTTAGGGTTAGGGTTTAGGTTTGGTTTAGGGTTAGTGTTAGGGTTAGGGTTAGAGTTTGGGTTAGGGTTTAGGTTTGGGTTAGGGTTAGGGTTAGGGTTAGTTTTAGGGCTTGGGTTAGGGTTAGGGTTAGGGTTAGGGCTTGGGTTTAGGTTAGGTTTAAGGTTTGGGTTAGGCTTAGGTTTAGGGCTTGTGTTTGGGTTAGGGTTAGCTTTAGGTTTAGGGTTAGGGTTAGGGTTAGGGTTAGTTTTAGTGCTTGGGTTAGGGTTAGGGTTAGGGTTAGGGATTGGGTGTAGGTTAGGTTTAGGGTTTGGGTTAGGCTTAGGGTGAGTGTTTGGGTTTGGGTTATGTTTAGGTTTAGGGTTAGGGTTAGGGTTAGGGTTAGGGTATGTGTTTGGGTTAGAGTAAGGTATCAGGTTAGGGTTTGGGTTAGGTTTAAGGTTAGGGTTAGGGTTTGGGTTAGGGTTTGGGTTAAGTTTGGGTTAGGGTTAAGGTTAGTGGTAGGGTTAGGGGTTAGGGTTAGGGTTAGGCTTAGGGTTAGGGTTAGGTGTAGTGTTACGGTTAGGATTTGGGGTAGGGTTAGGTTTAGGGGTAGGATTAGGGTTAGGGTTTGTGTTAGGGTTAGGGTTAGGGTTAGTGTTAGGGTTAGGTTTTGGGTTAGGGTTAGGGTTAAGTTTAGGGTTAGTGTTTGGGCTTGGGTTAGGGTTAGGTTTAGTTTTAGGTTTAGAGTTAAGGTTAGGGTTTGGCTTAGGGTTAGGGTTAGGGTTAGGTCTAGGCGATAGGGATAGGGTTAGAGTTAGGGTTGGGGTTAGTGTTTTGGCTAGGGTTAGGGTTAGCGTTAGGGTTATGTTTAGGGTTAGGTTTAGTGTTAGGATTAGGGTTTGGGTTTCGGTTAGGGTTAGGGTTAGGGTTAGGGTTTGCGTTAGTTTTAGGGTTAGGGATAGTGTTTAGGTTAGGGTTAGGGTTAGGGTTTGGGTTAGGATTTAGGTTTGGATTTGGGTTAGGTTTAGGGTTAATTTTAGGTCTTGGGTTAGGTTTAGGGTTAGAGTTAGGGCTTCGGTTTAGGTTAGGTTGAGGGTTTGGGTTAGGCTTAGGGTTAGGGTTCGGGTTAGGGTTCGGGTTAGGGTTAGGGTTAAGGGTTAGGTTTAATATTAGTGTTTGGGCTTGGGTTAGGGTTAGGTTTAGGGATAGGGGTAGGTTGTGGTTTGGCTTAGGGTTATGGTTAGGTTTAGGGTTAGGGTTAGGGTTAGTGTTAGGATTAGGGTTAGGGCTAGGCAATAGGGATAGGGTTAGGGTTAGGGTTGGGGTTAGTGTTTGGGCTTGGGTTTGGATTAGTGTTAGGGTTAGGATTAGAGTTAGGTTTAGTGTTAGGATTAGGGTTTGTGTTTCGGTTAGGGTTAGGGTTTTGGTTACGGTTTGCATTAGTGTTTGGGTTAGTGATATGGTTTAGGTTTAGGTTAGGGTTAGGGTTTGGGTTAGGATTTAGTTTTGTATTAGCGTTAGTGTTAGGATTAGTTTTAGGGATTGGGTTAGGGTTAGGGTTAGAGTTAGGGCTTTGCTTTAGGTTAGGTTTATGGTTTCGGTTAGGCTTAGGATTAGGTTTCGGGTTCGGGTTCGGGTTAGGGTTAGGGTTACGGTTAGTGTTAGGGTTTGGGTTAGGGTTAGGGTTGAAGTTTGGGTTTGGGTTAGGGTTAGGTTTAGGGTTTCGGTTAGGGTTAGGGTTAGGGTTATGGTTAGGTTTAGGGTGTAGGTTTGGTTTAGGATTAGGCTTAGGGTTAGGTTTAGTGTAAGTGTTAGGGTTAGGGTTTGGGTTAGTGTTAGGTTTTGGGATAGGATTAGGGGTAGGGTAAGGGTTGGGGTTAGGGTTTGTGTGAGGGTTAGGGTTAGGGTTAGGGTTAGTGTTAGGATTAGAGTTTGTGTTAGGTTTAGGGTTGGGGTTAGGGTTTGGGTTTCGGTTTGGGTTAGGGTTAGGGTTAGGGTTAGTGTTTGGTTTAGGGTTAGGGTTAGGGTTTGCTTTGGTTTAGTGTTAGTGTTAGGGTTAGTATAAGGGTTAGCGTTAGGGTTAGGTTTAGGGTTAGGGTTAGGGTTAGGGTTAGGGTTAGTTGGGGAAAGGGTTGGGGTTAGGTTTAGGGTGGGGGTTAGGGTTTTGGTTAGGGTTAGGGTTAGTTATTGGGTGTGGGTTAGGGTTAGGGTTAGGGTTAGGGCTTGGGTTTAGGTTAGGTTTAGGGTTTGGGCTAGGCTTAGGGTTAGGGTTTGGGTTTGGGTTAGGTTTAGGGTTAGGGTTAGGGTTTAGGTTTGTTTTAGGGTTAGGGTTAGGGTTAGGGTTAGGGTTAGTGTTAGGGTTAGGGTTTCGGTTTGGGTTAGGGTTAGGGTTAGGGTTAGTGTTTGGTTTAGGGTTAGGGTTAGGGTTTGCTTTCGTTTAGGGTTAGTGTTAGGGTTAGTATAAGGGTTAGCGTTAGGGTTAGGTTTAGGGTTAGGGTTAGGGTTAGGGTTAGGGTTAGCGTTAGGGTTAGGGTTAGGGTTAGGATTAGGCTTAGGGTTAGGGTTAGGGTAAGTGTTAGGGTTAGGGTTTAGGGTTAGGGTTATGGTTAGGGTTAGGCTTTGGGTTAGGGTCATGGTTAGGTTTAGGGTTAGTGTTTGGGGTTGGGTTAGCGTTAGGTTTAGGGTTAGGTTTAGAGTTAGGGTTAGGGTTTGGCTTAGGGGTAGGGTTAGGGTTAGGGCTAGGCGATAGGGATAGGGTTAGTGTTAGGGTTAGTATTCGGGTTAGGTTTAGTGTTAGGATTAGGATTTGGGTTTTGGTTAGGGTTAGGGTTAGGGTTAGGGTTTAGGTTTGTGTTAGGGTTTGGGATACGTTTAGGGGTAGGGTAAGGGTTAGGGTTAGGGTTTGTGTTAGGGTTAGGGTTAGGGTTAGGGTTAGTGTTAGGAGTAGGGTTTGTGTTAGGCTTAGGGTTAGGGTTAGGATAAGTGTTAGGGTTAGGTTTTGGATTAGGGTTAGGGTTAGCTTTAGGCTTAGGGTTAGGGTTTGGTTTCGTTTACGGTTAGTGTTAGGGTTAGGGTAAGGGTTAGGGTTAGGGTTATGGTTAGGGTTAGGATTTGGGTTAGGTTTAGCTTTAGGGTTATTGTTAGGGTTAGGGTTATGGTTAGTTTTAGTGCTTGGGTTAGGGTTAGGGTTAGGGTTAGGGATTGGGTTTAGGTTAGGTTTAGGGTTTGGGTTAGGCTTAGGGTTAATGTTTGGGTTTGGGTTAGGTTTAGGTTTAGGGTTTGGGTTTGGGTTAGAGTAAGGTATCTGGTTAGGGTTTGGGTTAGGTTTAAGGTTAGGGTTAGGGTTGGGTTAGGGATAAGTTTAGTTTTAGGGTTAGGGCTTAGGGTTAGGGTTAGGGTTAGGGTTAGGGTTAGGGTTAGTGCTAAGGTTAGGGTTTAGGGTAGGGTTAGGTTTAGGGTTAGGGTTACGGTTAGGGTTATGGTTAGGGTTACGGTTTAGGGTTAGGGTTAGGGTTAGGGTTAGTGTTAGGATTTGGGTTAGGGTCAGGGTTAGGGTTAGGGTTAGGTTTAGGGTTTGGGTTAGGGTTATGGTTATGGTTTGGGTTAGCGTTAGGCTTAGGGTTAGGGTTAGGGTTTGGGTTAGGGTTAGGATTAGGGTTAGGTTTAGGGTTTGGGTTTGGGTTAGGGTTAGCGTTAGGGTTTGGGTTAGGGTTAGGGTTAGGGTTAGGGTTTGGGTTAGGGTTAGGATTGAAGTATGGGTTTGGGTTCGAGTTAGGGTTAGGTTTAGGTTTCGGGTGTGGGTTTGGTTTACGATTAGGCTTAGGGTTAAGGTTTGGTTTGTTTTAGGGTTAGTGTTAGGGTTAGGGGAATTAGGGTTAGGGTTAGGGTTAGGGATAGGGTTAGGGGTGGTTTAGGGCTAAGATTAGGGTTTGGATTAAGGTTAGGGTTAAGGTTTAGTTTTGGGTTAGAGTTAGGTTTAGAGTTGGGGTTTGGTTTAGGGTTAAATTAAGGGTTAGGGTTGGGTTAGGTTTAGGGTTATGTTTAGGGTTAGGTTTAGGATTAGGGTTAGGTTTAGGTTTAGGTTTTGGGTTAGGGTTAGGGTTAGGGATAGGGTTTAGGTTAGGATTAGGGTTAGGGTTTAGGTTTGAGTTAGGGTTAGGGTTAGGGTTAGTTTTAGGGCTTGGGTTAGGGTTAGGGTTAGGGTTAGGGCTTGGGTTTAGGTTAGGTTTAAGGTTTGGGTTAGGCTTAGGTTTAGGGTTCGGGTTAGGGTTAGGGTTAGAGTTAGGGTTAGGGTTAGTGTTACGATTAGGGTTAGGGTTAGAGTTAGGGTTAGGGATTGGGTGTAGGTTAGGTTTAGGGTTTGGGTTAGGCTTAGGGTTAGTGTTTGGGTTTGGGTTATGTTTAGGTTTAGGGTTAGGGTTAGGGTTAGGGTTAGGGTTTGGGTTTGGGTTAGAGTAAGGTATCGGGTTAGGGTTTGGGTTAGGTTTAAGGTTAGGGTTAGCGTTTGGGTTAGGTTTTGGGTTAGGGTTAAGGTTAGTGTTAGGGTTAGGGGTTAGGGTTAGGGTTAGGCTTAGGGTTAGGGTTAGGTTTAGTGTTACTGTTAGGATTTGGGGGAGGGTTAGATTTAGGGGTATGGTTAGGGTTAGGGTTTGTTTTAGGGTTAGGGTTAGGTTTAGTGTTAGGGTTAGGTTTTGGTTTAGGGTTAGGGTTTGGTTTAGGGTTAGTGTTTGTGCTTGGGTAAGGGTTAGGTTTAGTTTTAGGTTTAGAGTTAAGATTAGGGTTTGGCTTAGGGTTAGGGTTACGGTTAGGGCTAGGCGATAGGGATAGGGTTAGAGTTAGGTTTGGGGTTAGTGTTTGGGCTAGGGTTAGCGTTAGGGTTAGGTTTAGGTTTAGTATTAGGATTAGGGTTTGTGTTTCTGTTAGGGTTAGAGTTAGGGTTAGGGTTTGCGTTAGTTTTAGGGTTAGGGATAGGGTTTAGGTTAGGGATAGGGTTAGGGTTAGGGTTAGGGTTAGGTTTAGGGCTAGGCAATAGGGATAGGGTTAGGGTTAGGGTTGGGGTTAGTGTTTGGGCTTGGGTTAGGGTTAGTGTTAGGTTTAGTAATCGGTTAGGTTTAGTGTTAGGATTAGGGTTTGGATTTCGTTTAGGGTTAGGGTTAGGGTTACGGTTTGCATTAGTGTTAGGGTTAGGGATAGGGTTTAGGTTAGGGTTCGGGTTAGGGTTTGGGTTAGGATTTAGTTTTGGATTAGCGTTAGGGTTAGGGTTAGTTTTAGGGCTTGGGTTAGGGTTAGGTTTAGCTTTAGGGCTTGGCTTTAGTTTAGGTTTAGGGTTTGGGTTAGGCTTAGGGTTCGGGTTCGGGTTAGGGTTATGGTTAGGGTTAGGGTTAGGGTTAGTGTTAGGATTAGTGTTTGGGTTAGGGTTAGGGTTAGGGTTAGGGTTTGGGTTAGGGTTAGGGTTGAAGTTTGGGTTTGGGTTAGGGTTAGGTTTCGGTTTTCGGTTAGGGTTAGGGTTAGGGTTAGGGTTATGGTTAGGTTTAGGGTGTGGGTTTAGTTTAGGATTAGGCTTAGGGTTAGGGTTGGGGTAAGTGTTAGGGTTAGGGTTTGGGTTAGTGTTAGGGTTTGGGATAGGATTAGGGGTAGGGTAAGGGTTAGGGTTAGGGTTTGTGTGAGGGTTAGGGTTAGGGTTAGGGTTAGTGTTAGGATTAGGGTTAGGGCTAGGCAATAGGGATAGGGTTTGGGTTAGGGTTGGGGTTAGTGTTTTGGCTTGGGTTAGGATTAGTGTTAGGGTTAGGATTAGAGTTAGGTTTAGTGTTAGGATTAGGGTTTGTGTTTTGGTTAGGGTTAGGGTTTTGGTTACGGTTTGCGTTAGTGTTAGGGTTAGGGATAGGGTTTAGGTTAGGGTTAGGGTTAGGGTTTGGGTTAGGATTTAGTTTTGTATTAGCGTTAGGGTTAGGATTAGTTTTAGGGCTTGGGTTAGGTTTAGGGTTAGAGTTAGGGCTTTGCTTTAGGTTAGGTTTAGGGTTTCGGTTAGCCTTAGCGTTAGGTTTCGGGTTCGGGTTAGGGTTAGGGTTAGGGTTAGGGTTAGTGTTAGGGTTTGGGTTAGGGTTAGGGTTGAAGTTTGGGTTTGGGTTAGGGTTAGGTTTAGGGTTTCGGTTAGGGTTAGGGTTAGGGTTATGGTTAGGTTTAGGGTGTGGGTTTGGTTTAGGATTAGGCTTAGGGTTAGGATTAGTGTAAGTTTTAGGGTTAGGGTTTGGGTTAGTGTTAGGGTTTGGGATAGGATTAGGGGTAGGGTAAGGGTTAGGGTTAGGGTTTGTGTGAGGGTTAGGGTTAGGGTTAGGGTTAGTGTTAGGATTAGAGTTTGTGTAAGGTATAGGGTAAGGGTAAGGGTTTGGGTATCGGTTTGGGTTAGGGTAAGGGTAAGGGTTAGGGTTAGGGTTAGGGTTAGGGTTTGGGTTAGGGTTAGGGTTAGGTTTAGGGTTTGGGTTAGGGTTAGGATTGAAGTTTGGGTTTGGGTTAGAGTTAGGGTTAGGGTTAGGTTTCGGGTGTGGGTTTGGTTTACGATTAGGCTTAGGGTTAAGGTTTGGTTTGTTTTAGGGTTAGTGTTAGGGTTAGGGGAATTAGGGTTAGGGTTAGGGTTAGGGTTAGGGATAGGGTTAGAGGTGGTTTAGGGCTAAGGTTAGGGTTAGGATTAAGGTTAGGGTTAAGGTTTAGGTTTGGGTTAGGGTTAGGTTTAGAGTTGGGGTTTGGTTTAGGGTTAGATTAACGGTTAGGGTTGGGGTTAGGTTTAGGGTTATGGTTAGGGTTAGGTTTAGGATTAGGGTTAGGTTTAGGTTTAGGTTTTGGGTTAGGGTTAGGGTTAGGGTTTGGTTTGGGTTAGGGTTAATGTTACGGAAAGGGTAAGGGTTAGGTTTGGGGTTAGTGTTAGGTTTAGGGTTACTGTTTGAGGGTGGTTTAGGGTTAGGGTTAAGGTTAGGGTTAGGTATTGTTTTGGGGTAGGGTTTTTGTTAGGGTTAGGGTTAGGGTTAGAGTTAGGTTTAGGGTTAGGGTTTAGGTTTGGTTTAGGGTTAGTGTTAGGGTTAGGGTTAGAGTTTGGGTTAGGGTTTAGGTTTGGGTTAGGGTTAGGGTTAGGGTTAGTTTTAGGGCTTGGGTTAGGGTTAGGGTTAGGGTTAGGGCTTGGGTTTAGGTTAGGTTTAAGGTTTGGGTTAGGCTTAGGTTTAGGGCTTGTGTTTGGGTTAGGTGTAGCTTTAGGGTTAGGGTTAGGGTTAGGGTTAGGGTTAGTTTTAGTGCTTGGGTTAGGGTTAGGGTTAGGGTTAGGGATTGGGTGTAGGTTAGGTTTAGGGTTTGGGTTAGGCTTAGGGTGAGTGTTTGGGTTTGGGTTATGTTTAGGTTTAGGGTTAGGGTTAGGGTTAGGGTTAGGGTTTGGGTTTGGGTTAGAGTAAGGTATCAGGTTAGGGTTTGGGTTAGGTTTAAGGTTAGGGTTAGGGTTTGGGTTAGGGTTTGGGTTAGGTTTGGGTTAGGGTTAAGGTTAGTGGTAGGGTTAGGGGTTAGGGTTAGGGTTAGGCTTAGGGTTAGGGTTAGGTGTAGTGTTACGGTTAGGATTTGGGGTAGGGTTAGGTTTAGGGGTAGGATTAGGGTTAGGGTTTGTGTTAGGGTTAGGGTTAGGGTTAGTGTTAGGGTTAGGTTTTGGGTTAGGGTCAGGGTTAAGTTTAGGGTTAGTGTTTGGGCTTGGGTTAGGGTTAGGTTTAGTTTTAGGTTTAGAGTTAAGGTTAGGGTTTGGCTTAGGGTTAGGGTTAGGGTTAGGGCTAGGCGATAGGGATAGGGTTAGAGTTAGGGTTGGGGTTAGTGTTTTGGCTAGGGTTAGGGTTAGCGTTAGGGTTAGGTTTAGGGTTAGGTTTAGTGTTAGGATTAGGGTTTGGGTTTCGGTTAGGGTTAGGGTTAGGGTTAGGGTTTGCGTTAGTTTTAGGGTTAGGGATAGTGTTTAGGTTAGGGTTAGGGTTAGGGTTTGGGTTAGGATTTAGGTTTGGATTTGGGTTAGGTTTAGGGTTAATTTTAGGGCTTGGGTTAGGTTTAGGGTTAGAGTTAGGGCTTGGGTTTAGGTTAGGTTGAGGGTTTGGGTTAGGCTTAGGGTTAGGGTTCGGGTTAGGGTTAGGGTTAAGGGTTAGGTTTAATATTAGTGTTTGGGCTTGGGTTAGGGTTAGGTTTAGGGATAGGGGTAGGTTGTGGTTTGGCTTAGGGTTATGGTTAGGTTTAGGATTAGGGTTAGGGTTAGTGTTAGGATTAGGGTTAGGGCTAGGCAATAGGGATAGGGTTAGGGTTAGGGTTGGGGTTAGTGTTTGGGCTTGGGTTTGGATTAGTGTTAGGGTTAGGATTAGAGTTAGGTTTAGTGTTAGGATTAGGGTTTGTGTTTCGGTTAGGGTTAGGGTTTTGGTTACGGTTTGCATTAGTGTTAGGGTTAGGGATAGGGTTTAGGTTAGGGTTAGGGTTAGGGTTTGGGTTAGGATTTTGTTTTGTATTAGCGTTAGTGTTAGGATCAGTTTTAGGGATTGGGTTAGGGTTAGGGTTAGAGTTAGGGCTTTGCTTTAGGTTAGGTTTATGGTTTCGGTTAGGCTTAGGTTTGTGGGAGGGTTAGGGTTAGGGTTAGGGTTAGTGTTAGGATTAGAGTTTGTGTTAGGTTTAGGGTTAGGGTTAGGGTTAGGGTTTCGGTTTGTGTTAGGGTTAGGGTTAGGGTTAGTATAAGGGTTAGCGTTAGGGTTAGGTTTAGGGTTAGGGTTAGGGTTAGGGTTAGGGTTAGGGTTAGTTAGGGTTAGGGTTAGGGTTAGGTTTAGGGTTAGGGTTAGGGTTATGGTTAGGGTTAGGGTTAGTTATCGGGCTTGGGTTAGGGTTAGGGTTAGGGTTAGGGCTTGGGTTTAGGTTAGGTTTAGGGTTTGGGCTAGGCTTAGGGTTAGGGTTTGGGTTTGGGTTAGGTTTAGGGTTAGGGTTAGGGTTTAGGTTTGTTTTAGGGTTAGGGTTAGGGTTAGGGTTAGGGTTAGTGTTAGGGTTAGGGTTTGGGTTAGGGTTTGGGTTAGGATTAGGGTTTGGGTTAGGGTTAGGGTTGAAGTTTGGGTTTGGGTTAGGGTTAGGTTTAGGGTTTCGGTTTGGGTTAGGGTTAGGGTTATGGTTAGGTTTAGGGTGTGGGTTTGGTTTAGGATTAGGCTTAGGGTTAGGTTTAGTGTAAGTGTTAGGGTTAGGGTTTGGGTTAGTGTTAGGGTTTGGGATAGGATTAGGGGTAGGGTAAGGGTTAGGGTTAGGGTTTGTGTGAGGGTTATGGTTAGGGTTAGGGTTAGTGTTAGGATTAGAGTTTGTGTTAGGTTTAGGGTTAGGGTTAGGGTTAGGGTTTCGGTTTGAGTTAGGGTTAGGGTTAGGGTTAGTGTTTGGTTTAGGGTTAGGGTTAGGGTTTGCTTTGGTTTAGTGTTAGTGTTAGGGTTAGTATAAGGGTTAGCGTTAGGGTTAGGTTTAGGGTTAGGGTTAGGGTTAGGGTTAGGGTTAGGTTTAGTTAGGGTTAGGGTTAGGGTTAGGTTTAGGGTTAGCGTTAGGCTTATGGTTAGGGTTAGGGTTAGTTATCGGGCTTGGGTTAGGGTTAGGGTTAGGGTTAGGGCTTGGGTTTAGGTTAGGTTTAGGGTTTGGGCTAGGCTTAGGGTTAGGGTTTGGGTTTGGGTTAGGTTTAGGGTTAGGGTTAGGGTTTAGGTTTTTTTAGGGTTAGGGTTAGGGTTAGGGTTAGGGTTAGGGTTAGTGTTAGGGTTAGGGTTTGGGTTAGGGATTGGGTTAGGGTTTGGCTTAGGGTTAGGGTTAGCGTTATGGGTAGGCAATAGGGATAGGGTTAGGGTTAGGGTTGGGGTTAGTGTTTCGGCTTGGGTTAGGGTTAGTGTTAGGTTTAGGATTAGGGTTAGGTTTAGTGTTAGGATCAGGGTTTGGGCTTCGGTTAGGGTTAGCGTTAGGGTTAGGGTTAGGGTTTGGGTTAGTGTTAGGGTTAGGGATAGGGTTTAGGTTAGGTTTAGGGTTAGGTTTTGGGTTAGGGTTTAGGTTTGGGTTAGGGTTAGGGTTAGGGTTAGTTTTAGGGCTTGGGTTAGGGTGAGGGTTAGAGTTAGGGCTTGGGTTTAGGTTAAGTTTAGGTTTTGGATTAGGCTTAGGCTTAAGGTTCGGGTTAGGGTTAGGGTTAGGGTTAGGTTTTGGGTTAGGGTTTGGGTTAGGGTTAAGGTTAGGGTTAGGGTTAGGGGTTAGGGTTAGGTTTAGGGTTAGGATTAGTGTTTGGGCTTGGGTTAGGGTTAGGTTTAGGGATAGGGGTAGATTTTGGTTTGGCTTAGGGTTAGGGTTAGGGTTAGGGTTAGTGTTAGGATTAGGATTTGGGTTAGGGTTAGGGTTAGCGTTAGGGTTTGGGTTAGGGTAAGGGTTAGGGTTAGGGTTTGGGTTAGGGTTAGGATTCAAGTTTGGGTTTGGGTTAGAGTTAGGGTTAGGGTTAGGTTTCGCGTGTGGGTTTGGTTTACGATTAGGCTTAGGGTTAAGGTTTGGTTTGTTTTAGGGTTAGTGTTAGGGTTAGGGGAATTAGGGTTAGGGTTAGGGTTAGGGTTAGGGATAGGGTTAGGGGTGGTTTAGGGCTAAGGTTAGGTTAGGATTAAAGTTAGGGTTAAGGTTTAGGTTTGGGTTAGGGTTAGGTTTAGAGTTGGGGTTTGGTTTAGGGTTAGATAAAGGGTTAGGGTTGGGGTTAGGTTTAGGGTTATGGTTAGGGTTAGGTTTAGGATTAGGGTTAGGTTTAGGTTTAGGTTTTGGGTTAGGGTTAGGGTTAGGGTTTGGTTTGGGTTAGGGTTAATGTTACGGAAAGGGTATGGGTTAGGTTTGGGGTTAGTGTTAGGTTTAGGGTTACTGTTTGAGGTTGGTTTAGGGTTAGGGTTAGTGTTAGGGTTAGGGTTAGGGATTGGTTTGGGGTAGGGTTTTTGTTAGGGTTAGGGATAGAGTTTAGGTTAGGGTTAGGGTTAGGGTTTAGGTTTGGTGTAGGGTTAGTGTTAGGGTTAGGGTTAGAGTTTGGGTTAGGGTTTAGGTTTGGGTTAGGGTTAGGGTTAGGGTTAGTTTTAGGGCTTGGGTTAGGGTTAGGGTTAGGGTTAGGGCTTGGGTTTAGGTTAGGTTTAAGGTTTGGGTTAGGCTTAGGTTTAGGGCTTGTGTTTGGGTTAGGTGTAGCTTTAGGGTTAGGGTTAGGGTTAGGGTTAGGGTTAGTTTTAGTGCTTGGGTTAGGGTTAGGGTTAGGGTTAGGGATTGGGTGTAGGTTAGGTTTAGGGTTTGGGTTAGGCTTAGGGTGAGTGTTTGGGTTTGGGTTATGTTTAGGTTTAGGGTTAGGGTTAGGGTTAGGGTTAGGGTTTGGGTTTGGGTTTGCTTTGGTTTATGGTTAGTGTTAGGGTTAGTATAAGGGTTAGCGTTAGGGTTAGGTTTAGGGTTAGGGTTAGGGTTAGGGTTAGGGTTAGGGTTAGGGTTAATTAGGGTTAGGGTTAGGGTTAGGTTTAGGGTTAGTGTTAGGGTTAGGGTTAGTTATAGGGCTTGGGTTAGGGTTAGAGTTAGGATTAGGGCTTTGGTTTAAGTTAGGTTTAGGGTTTGGGTTAGGCTTCGGGTTAGGGTTTGGGTTTGGGTTAGGTTTAGGGTTAGGGTTAGGGTTAGAGTTAGGGTTAGGGTTTGGGTTTGGGTTAGAGTAAGGTATAGGGTTAGGGTTTGGGTTAGGTTTAGTGTTAGGGTTAGGGTTTGGATTAGGGTTTGGGTTAGGGTTAAGGTTAGGGTTAGGGTTAGGGGTTAGGGTAAAGGTTAGGGTTAGTGTTTGGGCTTGGGTTATAGTTATGGTTAGGGTTCGGATTAGGGTTAGGTTTAGGGTTAGGTTTTTGGTTAGGGTTAGTGTTAGGGTTTGCGTTTGAGTTAGGCATAGGCTTAGGGTTAGGGTTAGGGCTAGGGGTTGGCGATAGGGATAGGGTTAGGGTTAGTGTTTTGGTTAGGGTTAGGGTTGGGGTTAGGGCTTTGGTTTAGGTTAGGTTTAGGGTTTGGGTTAAGCTTAGGGTTAGGGTTTGGGTTTGGGTTAGGTTTAGGGTTAGGGTTAGGGTTAGGGTTAGGGTTAGGGTTAGGGTTAGGATTTGGGTTTGGGTTAGAGTAAGGTATAGGGTTAGGGTTTGGGTTAGGTTTAGTGTTAGGGTTAGGGTTTGGGTTAGGGTTTTGGTTAGGGTTAAGGTTAGGGTTAGGGTTAGGGGTTAGGGTTAGGGTTAGGGTTTGGGTTCGGGTTAGGGTTAGGGTTAGGGTTAGGGTTTGGGTTAGGGTTAGGGTTAGCGTTAGCGTTAGGGTTTTGGTTAATGTTAGGGTTATGGTTAGGTTTAGCGTGAGTGTTTGCGCTTGCGTTATAGTTATGGTTAGGGTTAGGATTAGGGTTACCTTTAGGGTTAGGTTTTTGGTTAGGGTTAGTGTTAGGGTTTGCGTTTGAGTTAGGGATAGGGTTAGGGTTAGGGTTAAGGGTAGGAAATAGGGATAGGGATAGGTTTAGTGTTTGGGTTAGGGTTAGGGTTAGGTTTAGGGTTAGGGTTAGGGTTTGGTTTGGTGTAGGGTTAGTGCTAGGCTTAGGGGAAGGGTTAGGGTTAGGGGTTGTTTAGGGTTAGGGTTTGGGTTAGGATTAAGGTTAGGGTTAAGGTTTAGGTTTGGGTTAAAGTTAGGTTTAGAGTTGGGGTTTGGTTTAGGGTTCGGTTTAGGGTTAGGGTTGGGGTTAGGGTTAGGGTTAGGGTTAGGTTTAAGATTAGGGTTAGGTTTAGGTTTAGGTTTTGGAATAGGGTTAGGGATAGGGTTAGGGTTAGGGTTTGGTTTGGGTTAGGGTTAATGTTAAGGATAGGATAAGGGTTACGTTTGGGGTTAGTGTTTGGTTTATGGTTACTGTTATAGGTTGGTTTAGGGTTAGGGTTATGGTTAGGGATTGGTTTGGAGTAGGGTTAGTGTTAGGGTTAGTGATAGAGTTCCGGTTAGGGTTAAGGTTAGGGTTAGGGTTAGGGGTTAGCGTTAGGGTTAGGGTTAGGGTTTGGGTTATGGTTTGGGTTAGGGTTAGGGTTAGTGTTACGGTTAGGGTTTAGGGTAGGGTTAGGTTTAGGGTTAGGGTAGGGTTAGGGTTTGTATTAGGGTTACGGTTAGGGTTATGGTTAGGGTTAGGCTTTGGGTTAGGGTCATGGTTAGGTTTAGGGTTAGTGTTTGGGGTTGGGTTAGCGTTAGGTTTAGGGTTAGGTTTAGAGTTAGGGTTAGGGTTTGGCTTAGGGGTAGGGTTAGGGTTAGGGCTAGGCGATAGGGATAGGGTTAGTGTTAGGGTTAGTATTCGGGTTAGGTTTAGTGTTAGGATTAGGATTTGGGTTTTGGTTAGGGTTAGGGTTAGGGTTAGGGTTTAGGTTTGTGTTAGGGTTTGGGATACGTTTAGGGGTAGGGTAAGGGTTAGGGTTAGGGTTTGTGTTAGGGTTAGGGTTAGGGTTAGGGTTAGTGTTAGGAGTAGGGTTTGTGTTAGGCTTAGGGTTAGGGTTAGGATAAGTGTTAGGGTTAGGTTTTGGATTAGGGTTAGGGTTAGCTTTAGGCTTAGGGTTAGGGTTTGGTTTCGTTTACGGTTAGTGTTAGGGTTAGGGTAAGGGTTAGGGTTAGGGTTATGGTTAGGGTTAGGATTTGGGTTAGGTTTAGCTTTAGGGTTATTGTTAGGGTTAGGGTTATGGTTAGTTTTAGTGCTTGGGTTAGGGTTAGGGTTAGGGTTAGGGATTGGGTTTAGGTTAGGTTTAGGGTTTGGGTTAGGCTTAGGGTTAATGTTTGGGTTTGGGTTAGGTTTAGGTTTAGGGTTTGGGTTTGGGTTAGAGTAAGGTATCTGGTT
Organism: Eospalax fontanierii; assembly: GCA_035773235.1. Classification (NCBI taxonomy): domain Eukaryota; kingdom Metazoa; phylum Chordata; class Mammalia; order Rodentia; family Spalacidae; genus Eospalax; species Eospalax fontanierii. The sequence goes on from CM069528.1 coordinate 3,782,615, forward strand.
AGGGTTTGGGTTAGGTTTAAGGTTAGGGTTAGGGTTGGGTTAGGGATAAGTTTAGTTTTAGGGTTAGGGCTTAGGGTTAGGGTTAGGGTTAGGGTTAGGGTTAGGGTTAGTGTTAAGGTTAGGGTTTAGGGTAGGGTTAGGTTTAGGGTTAGGGTTACGGTTAGGGTTATGGTTAGGGTTACGGTTTAGGGTTAGGGTTAGGGTTAGGGTTAGTGTTAGGATTTGGGTTAGGGTCAGGGGTAGGGTTAGGGTTAGGTTTAGGGTTTGGGTTAGGGTTATGGTTATGGTTTGGGTTAGCGTTAGGCTTAGGGTTAGGGTTAGGGTTTGGGGTAGGGTTAGGATTAGGGTTAGGTTTAGGGTTTGGGTTTGGGTTAGGGTTAGCGTTAGGGTTTGGGTTAGGGTTAGGGTTAGGGTTAGGGTTTGGGTTAGGGTTAGGATTGAAGTATGGGTTTGGGTTCGAGTTAGGGTTAGGTTTAGGTTTCGGGTGTGGGTTTGGTTTACGATTAGGCTTAGGGTTAAGGTTTGGTTTGTTTTAGGGTTAGTGTTAGGGTTAGGGGAATTAGGGTTAGGGTTAGGGTTAGGGATAGGGTTAGGGGTGGTTTAGGGCTAAGATTAGGGTTTGGATTAAGGTTAGGGTTAAGGTTTAGTTTTGGGTTAGAGTTAGGTTTAGAGTTGGGGTTTGGTTTAGGGTTAAATTAAGGGTTAGGGTTGGGTTAGGTTTAGGGTTATGTTTAGGGTTAGGTTTAGGATTAGGGTTAGGTTTAGATTTAGGTTTTGGGTTAGGGTTAGGGTTAGGGATAGGGTTTAGGTTAGGATTAGGGTTAGGGTTTAGGTTTGAGTTAGGGTTAGGGTTAGGGTTAGTTTTAGGGCTTGGGTTAGGGTTAGGGTTAGGGTTAGGGCTTGGGTTTAGGTTAGGTTTAAGGTTTGGGTTAGGCTTAGGTTTAGGGTTCGGGTTAGGGTTAGGGTTAGAGTTAGGGTTAGGGTTAGTGTTACGATTAGGGTTAGGGTTAGAGTTAGGGTTAGGGATTGGGTGTAGGTTAGGTTTAGGGTTTGGGTTAGGCTTAGGGTTAGTGTTTGGGTTTGGGTTATGTTTAGGTTTAGGGTTAGGGTTAGGGTTAGGGTTAGGGTTTGGGTTTGGGTTAGAGTAAGGTATCGGGTTAGGGTTTGGGTTAGGTTTAAGGTTAGGGTTAGCGTTTGGGTTAGGTTTTGGGTTAGGGTTAAGGTTAGTGTTAGGGTTAGGGGTTAGGGTTAGGGTTAGGCTTAGGGTTAGGGTTAGGTTTAGTGTTACTGTTAGGATTTGGGGGAGGGTTAGATTTAGGGGTATGGTTAGGGTTAGGGTTTGTTTTAGGGTTAGGGTTAGGTTTAGTGTTAGGGTTAGGTTTTGGTTTAGGGTTAGGGTTTGGTTTAGGGTTAGTGTTTGTGCTTGGGTAAGGGTTAGGTTTAGTTTTAGGTTTAGAGTTAAGATTAGGGTTTGGCTTAGGGTTAGGGTTACGGTTAGGGCTAGGCGATAGGGATAGGGTTAGAGTTAGGTTTGGGGTTAGTGTTTGGGCTAGGGTTAGCGTTAGGGTTAGGGTTAGGTTTAGTATTAGGATTAGGGTTTGTGTTTGGGTTAGGGTTAGAGTTAGGGTTAGGGTTTGCGTTAGTTTTAGGGTTAGGGATAGGGTTTAGGTTAGGGATAGGGTTAGGGTTAGGGTTAGGGTTAGGTTTAGGGCTAGGCAATAGGGATAGGGTTAGGGTTAGGGTTGGGGTTAGTGTTTGGGCTTGGGTTAGGGTTAGTGTTAGGTTTAGTAATCGGTTAGGTTTAGTGTTAGGATTAGGGTTTGGATTTCGTTTAGGGTTAGGGTTAGGGTTACGGTTTGCATTAGTGTTAGGGTTAGGGATAGGGTTTAGGTTAGGGTTCGGGTTAGGGTTTGGGTTAGGATTTAGTTTTGGATTAGCGTTAGGGTTAGGGTTAGTTTTAGGGCTTGGGTTAGGGTTAGGTTTAGCTTTAGGGCTTGGCTTTAGTTTAGGTTTAGGGTTTGGGTTAGGCTTAGGGTTCGGGTTCGGGTTAGGGTTATGGTTAGGGTTAGGGTTAGGGTTAGTGTTAGGATTAGTGTTTGGGTTAGGGTTAGGGTTAGGGTTAGGGTTTGGGTTAGGGTTAGGGTTGAAGTTTGGGTTTGGGTTAGGGTTAGGTTTCGGTTTTCGGTTAGGGTTAGGGTTAGGGTTAGGGTTATGGTTAGGTTTAGGGTGTGGGTTTAGTTTAGGATTAGGCTTAGGGTTAGGGTTGGGGTAAGTGTTAGGGTTAGGGTTTGGGTTAGTGTTAGGGTTTGGGATAGGATTAGGGGTAGGGTAAGGGTTAGGGTTAGGGTTTGTGTGAGGGTTAGGGTTAGGGTTAGGGTTAGTGTTAGGATTAGGGTTAGGGCTAGGCAATAGGGATAGGGTTTGGGTTAGGGTTGGGGTTAGTGTTTTGGCTTGGGTTAGGATTAGTGTTAGGGTTAGGATTAGAGTTAGGTTTAGTGTTAGGATTAGGGTTTGTGTTTTGGTTAGGGTTAGGGTTTTGGTTACGGTTTGCGTTAGTGTTAGGGTTAGGGATAGGGTTTAGGTTAGGGTTAGGGTTAGGGTTTGGGTTAGGATTAAGTTTTGTATTAGCGTTAGGGTTAGGATTAGTTTTAGGGCTTGGGTTAGGTTTAGGGTTAGAGTTAGGGCTTTGCTTTAGGTTAGGTTTAGGGTTTCGGTTAGGCTTAGCGTTAGGTTTCGGGTTCGGGTTAGGGTTAGGGTTAGGGTTAGGGTTAGTGTTAGGGTTTGGGTTAGGGTTAGGGTTGAAGTTTGGGTTTGGGTTAGGGTTAGGTTTAGGGTTTCGGTTAGGGTTAGGGTTAGGGTTATGGTTAGGTTTAGGGTGTGGGTTTGGTTTAGGATTAGGCTTAGGGTTAGGATTAGTGTAAGTTTTAGGGTTAGGGTTTGGGTTAGTGTTAGGGTTTGGGATAGGATTAGGGGTAGGGTAAGGGTTAGGGTTAGGGTTTGTGTGAGGGTTAGGGTTAGGGTTAGGGTTAGTGTTAGGATTAGAGTTTGTGTTAGGTTTAGGGTTAGGGTTAGGGTTTGGGTATCGGTTTGGGTTAGGGTTAGGGTTAGGGTTAGGGTTAGGGTTAGGGTTAGGGTTTGGGTTAGGGTTAGGGTTAGGTTTAGGGTTTGGGTTAGGGTTAGGATTGAAGTTTGGGTTTGGGTTAGAGTTAGGGTTAGGGTTAGGTTTCGGGTGTGGGTTTGGTTTACGATTAGGCTTAGGGTTAAGGTTTGGTTTGTTTTAGGGTTAGTGTTAGGGTTAGGGGAATTAGGGTTAGGGTTAGGGTTAGGGTTAGGGATAGGGTTAGAGGTGGTTTAGGGCTAAGGTTAGGGTTAGGATTAAGGTTAGGGTTAAGGTTTAGGTTTGGGTTAGGGTTAGGTTTAGAGTTGGGGTTTGGTTTAGGGTTAGATTAACGGTTAGGGTTGGGGTTAGGTTTAGGGTTATGGTTAGGGTTAGGTTTAGGATTAGGGTTAGGTTTAGGTTTAGGTTTTGGGTTAGGGTTAGGGTTTGGTTTGGGTTAGGGTTAATGTTACGGAAAGGGTAAGGGTTAGGTTTGGGGTTAGTGTTAGGTTTAGGGTTACTGTTTGAGGGTGGTTTAGGGTTAGGGTTAGGGTTAGGGTTAGGGATTGGTTTGGGGTAGGGTTTTTGTTAGGGTTAGGGTTAGGGTTAGGGTTAGGTTTAGGGTTAGGGTTTAGGTTTGGTTTAGGGTTAGTGTTAGGGTTAGGGTTAGAGTTTGGGTTAGGGTTTAGGTTTGGGTTAGGGTTAGGGTTAGGGTTAGTTTTAGGGCTTGGGTTAGGGTTAGGGTTAGGGTTAGGGCTTGGGTTTAGGTTAGGTTTAAGGTTTGGGTTAGGCTTAGGTTTAGGGCTTGTGTTTGGGTTAGGTGTAGCTTTAGGGTTAGGGTTAGGGTTAGGGTTAGGGTTAGTTTTAGTGCTTGGGTTAGGGTTAGGGTTAGGGTTAGGGATTGGGTGTAGGTTAGGTTTAGGGTTTGGGTTAGGCTTAGGGTGAGTGTTTGGGTTTGGGTTATGTTTAGGTTTAGGGTTAGGGTTAGGGTTAGGGTTTGGGTTTGGGTTAGAGTAAGGTATCAGGTTAGGGTTTGGGTTAGGTTTAAGGTTAGGGTTAGGGTTTGGGTTAGGGTTTGGGTTAGGTTTGGGTTAGGGTTAAGGTTAGTGGTAGGGTTAGGGGTTAGGGTTAGGGTTAGGCTTAGGGTTAGGGTTAGGTGTAGTGTTACGGTTAGGATTTGGGGTAGGGTTAGGTTTAGGGGTAGGATTAGGGTTAGGGTTTGTGTTAGGGTTAGGGTTAGGGTTAGTGTTAGGGTTAGGTTTTGGGTTAGGGTCAGGGTTAAGTTTAGGGTTAGTGCTTGGGCTTGGGCTAGGCTTAGGTTTAGTTTTAGGTTTAGAGTTTAGGTTAGGGTTTGGCTTAGGATTAGGGCTAGGGTTAGGGCTAGGCGATAGCGATAGGGCTAGAGTTAGGGTTGGGGTTAGTGTTTTGGCTAGGGTTAGGGTTAGCGTTAGGGTTAGGTTTAGGGTTAGGTTTAGTGTTAGGATTAGGGTTTGGGTTTCGGTTAGGGTTAGGGTTAGGGTTAGGGTTTGCGTTAGTTTTAGGGTTAGGGATAGTGTTTAGGTTAGGGTTAGGGTTAGGGTTTGGGTTAGGATTTAGGTTTGGATTTGGGTTAGGTTTAGGGTTAATTTTAGGGCTTGGGTTAGGTTTAGGGTTAGAGTTAGGGCTTGGGTTTAGGTTAGGTTGAGGGTTTGGGTTAGGCTTAGGGTTAGGGTTCGGGTTAGGGTTAGGGTTAAGGGTTAGGTTTAATATTAGTGTTTGGGCTTGGGTTAGGGTTAGGTTTAGGGATAGGGGTAGGTTGTGGTTTGGCTTAGGGTTATGGTTAGGTTTAGGGTTAGGGTTAGGGTTAGTGTTAGGATTAGGGTTAGGGCTAGGCAATAGGGATAGGGTTAGGGTTAGGGTTGGGGTTAGTGTTTGGGCTTGGGTTTGGATTAGTGTTAGGGTTAGGATTAGAGTTAGGTTTAGTGTTAGGATTAGGGTTTGTGTTTCGGTTAGGGTTAGGGTTTTGGTTACGGTTTGCATTAGTGTTAGGGTTAGGGATAGGGTTTAGGTTAGGGTTAGGGTTAGGGTTTGGGTTAGGATTTTGTTTTGTATTAGCGTTAGTGTTAGGATCAGTTTTAGGGATTGGGTTAGGGTTAGGGTTAGAGTTAGGGCTTTGCTTTAGGTTAGGTTTATGGTTTCGGTTAGGCTTAGGTTTGTGGGAGGGTTAGGGTTAGGGTTAGGGTTAGTGTTAGGATTAGAGTTTGTGTTAGGTTTAGGGTTAGGGTTAGGGTTAGGGTTTCGGTTTGTGTTAGGGTTAGGGTTAGGGTTAGTATAAGGGTTAGCGTTAGGGTTAGGTTTAGGGTTAGGGTTAGGGTTAGGGTTAGGGTTAGGGTTAGTTAGGGTTAGGGTTAGGGTTAGGTTTAGGGTTAGGGTTAGGGTTATGGTTAGGGTTAGGGTTAGTTATCGGGCTTGGGTTAGGGTTAGGGTTAGGGTTAGGGCTTGGGTTTAGGTTAGGTTTAGGGTTTGGGCTAGGCTTAGGGTTAGGGTTTGGGTTTGGGTTAGGTTTAGGGTTAGGGTTAGGGTTTAGGTTTGTTTTAGGGTTAGGGTTAGGGTTAGGGTTAGGGTTAGTGTTAGGGTTAGGGTTTGGGTTAGGGTTTGGGTTAGGATTAGGGTTTGGGTTAGGGTTAGGGTTGAAGTTTGGGTTTGGGTTAGGGTTAGGTTTAGGGTTTCGGTTTGGGTTAGGGTTAGGGTTATGGTTAGGTTTAGGGTGTGGGTTTGGTTTAGGATTAGGCTTAGGGTTAGGTTTAGTGTAAGTGTTAGGGTTAGGGTTTGGGTTAGTGTTAGGGTTTGGGATAGGATTAGGGGTAGGGTAAGGGTTAGGGTTAGGGTTTGTGTGAGGGTTATGGTTAGGGTTAGGGTTAGTGTTAGGATTAGAGTTTGTGTTAGGTTTAGGGTTAGGGTTAGGGTTAGGGTTTCGGTTTGGGTTAGGGTTAGGGTTAGGGTTAGTGTTTGGTTTAGGGTTAGGGTTAGGGTTTGCTTTGGTTTAGTGTTAGTGTTAGGGTTAGTATAAGGGTTAGCGTTAGGGTTAGGTTTAGGGTTAGGGTTAGGGTTAGGGTTAGGGTTAGGTTTAGTTAGGGTTAGGGTTAGGGTTAGGTTTAGGGTTAGCGTTAGGCTTATGGTTAGGGTTAGGGTTAGTTATCGGGCTTGGGTTAGGGTTAGGGTTAGGGTTAGGGCTTGGGTTTAGGTTAGGTTTAGGGTTTGGGCTAGGCTTAGGGTTAGGGTTTGGGTTTGGGTTAGGTTTAGGGTTAGGGTTAGGGTTTAGGTTTTTTTAGGGTTAGGGTTAGGGTTAGGGTTAGGGTTAGGGTTAGTGTTAGGGTTAGGGTTTGGGTTAGGGATTGGGTTAGGGTTTGGCTTAGGGTTAGGGTTAGCGTTATGGGTAGGCAATAGGGATAGGGTTAGGGTTAGGGTTGGGGTTAGTGTTTCGGCTTGGGTTAGGGTTAGTGTTAGGTTTAGGATTAGGGTTAGGTTTAGTGTTAGGATCAGGGTTTGGGCTTCGGTTAGGGTTAGCGTTAGGGTTAGGGTTAGGGTTTGGGTTAGTGTTAGGGTTAGGGATAGGGTTTAGGTTAGGTTTAGGGTTAGGTTTTGGGTTAGGGTTTAGGTTTGGGTTAGGGTTAGGGTTAGGGTTAGTTTTAGGGCTTGGGTTAGGGTGAGGGTTAGAGTTAGGGCTTGGGTTTAGGTTAAGTTTAGGTTTTGGATTAGGCTTAGGCTTAAGGTTCGGGTTAGGGTTAGGGTTAGGGTTAGGTTTTGGGTTAGGGTTTGGGTTAGGGTTAAGGTTAGGGTTAGGGTTAGGGGTTAGGGTTAGGTTTAGGGTTAGGATTAGTGTTTGGGCTTGGGTTAGGGTTAGGTTTAGGGATAGGGGTAGATTTTGGTTTGGCTTAGGGTTAGGGTTAGGGTTAGGGTTAGTGTTAGGATTAGGATTTGGGTTAGGGTTAGGGTTAGCGTTAGGGTTTGGGTTAGGGTAAGGGTTAGGGTTAGGGTTTGGGTTAGGGTTAGGATTCAAGTTTGGGTTTGGGTTAGAGTTAGGGTTAGGGTTAGGTTTCGCGTGTGGGTTTGGTTTACGATTAGGCTTAGGGTTAAGGTTTGGTTTGTTTTAGGGTTAGTGTTAGGGTTAGGGGAATTAGGGTTAGGGTTAGGGTTAGGGTTAGGGATAGGGTTAGGGGTGGTTTAGGGCTAAGGTTAGGTTAGGATTAAGGTTAGGGTTAAGGTTTAGGTTTGGGTTAGGGTTAGGTTTAGAGTTGGGGTTTGGTTTAGGGTTAGATAAAGGGTTAGGGTTGGGGTTAGGTTTAGGGTTATGGTTAGGGTTAGGTTTAGGATTAGGGTTAGGTTTAGGTTTAGGTTTTGGGTTAGGGTTAGGGTTAGGGTTTGGTTTGGGTTAGGGTTAATGTTACGGAAAGGGTATGGGTTAGGTTTGGGGTTAGTGTTAGGTTTAGGGTTACTGTTTGAGGTTGGTTTAGGGTTAGGGTTAGTGTTAGGGTTAGGGTTAGGGATTGGTTTGGGGTAGGGTTTTTGTTAGGGTTAGGGATAGAGTTTAGGTTAGGGTTAGGGTTAGGGTTTAGGTTTGGTGTAGGGTTAGTGTTAGGGTTAGGGTTAGAGTTTGGGTTAGGGTTTAGGTTTGGGTTAGGGTTAGGGTTAGGGTTAGTTTTAGGGCTTGGGTTAGGGTTAGGGTTAGGGTTAGGGCTTGGGTTTAGGTTAGGTTTAAGGTTTGGGTTAGGCTTAGGTTTAGGGCTTGTGTTTGGGTTAGGTGTAGCTTTAGGGTTAGGGTTAGGGTTAGGGTTAGGGTTAGTTTTAGTGCTTGGGTTAGGGTTAGGGTTAGGGTTAGGGATTGGGTGTAGGTTAGGTTTAGGGTTTGGGTTAGGCTTAGGGTGAGTGTTTGGGTTTGGGTTATGTTTAGGTTTAGGGTTAGGGTTAGGGTTAGGGTTAGGGTTTGGGTTTGGGTTAGAGTAAGGTATCAGGTTAGGGTTTGGGTTAGGTTTAAGGTTAGGGTTAGGGTTTGGGTTAGGGTTTGGGTTAGGTTTGGGTTAGGGTTAAGGTTAGTGGTAGGGTTAGGGGTTAGGGTTAGGGTTAGGCTTAGGGTTAGGGTTAGGTGTAGTGTTACGGTTAGGATTTGGGGTAGGGTTAGGTTTAGGGGTAGGATTAGGGTTAGGGTTTGTGTTAGGGTTAGGGTTAGGGTTAGTGTTAGGGTTAGGTTTTGGGTTAGGGTCAGGGTTAAGTTTAGGGTTAGTGTTTGGGCTTGGGTTAGGGTTAGGTTTAGTTTTAGGTTTAGAGTTAAGGTTAGGGTTTGGCTTAGGGTTAGGGTTAGGGTTAGGGCTAGGCGATAGGGATAGGGTTAGAGTTAGGGTTGGGGTTAGTGTTTTGGCTAGGGTTAGGGTTAGCGTTAGGGTTAGGTTTAGGGTTAGGTTTAGTGTTAGGATTAGGGTTTGGGTTTCGGTTAGGGTTAGGGTTAGGGTTAGGGTTTGCGTTAGTTTTAGGGTTAGGGATAGTGTTTAGGTTAGGGTTAGGGTTAGGGTTTGGGTTAGGATTTAGGTTTGGATTTGGGTTAGGTTTAGGGTTAATTTTAGGGCTTGGGTTAGGTTTAGGGTTAGAGTTAGGGCTTGGGTTTAGGTTAGGTTGAGGGTTTGGGTTAAGCTTAGGGTTAGGGTTCGGGTTAGGGTTCGGGTTAGGGTTAGGGTTAAGGGTTAGGTTTAATATTAGTGTTTGGGCTTGGGTTAGGGTTAGGTTTAGGGATAGGGGTAGGTTGTGGTTTGGCTTAGGGTTATGGTTAGGTTTAGGGTTAGGGTTAGGGTTAGTGTTAGGATTAGGGTTAGGGCTAGGCAATAGGGATAGGGTTAGGGTTAGGGTTGGGGTTAGTGTTTGGGCTTGGGTTTGGATTAGTGTTAGGGTTAGGATTAGAGTTAGGTTTAGTGTTAGGATTAGGGTTTGTGTTTCGGTTAGGGTTAGGGTTTTGGTTACGGTTTGCATTAGTGTTAGGGTTAGGGATAGGGTTTAGGTTAGGGTTAGGGTTAGGGTTTGGGTTAGGATTTTGTTTTGTATTAGCGTTAGTGTTAGGATCAGTTTTAGGGATTGGGTTAGGGTTAGGGTTAGAGTTAGGGCTTTGCTTTAGGTTAGGTTTATGGTTTCGGTTAGGGTTAGGTTTGTGGGAGGGTTAGGGTTAGGGTTAGGGTTAGTGTTAGGATTAGAGTTTGTGTTAGGTTTAGGGTTAGGGTTAGGGTTAGGGTTTCGGTTTGGGTTAGGGTTAGGGTTAGGGTTAGTATAAGGGTTAGCGTTAGGGTTAGGTTTAGGGTTAGGGTTAGGGTTAGGGTTAGGGTTAGGGTTAGTTAGGGTTAGGGTTAGGGTTAGGTTTAGGGTTAGGGTTAGGGTTATGGTTAGGGTTAGGGTTAGTTATCGGGCTTGGGTTAGGGTTAGGGTTAGGGTTAGGGCTTGGGTTTAGGTTAGGTTTAGGGTTTGGGCTAGGCTTAGGGTTAGGGTTTGGGTTTGGGTTAGGTTTAGGGTTAGGGTTAGGGTTTAGGTTTGTTTTAGGGTTAGGGTTAGGGTTAGGGTTAGGGTTAGTGTTAGGGTTAGGGTTTGGGTTAGGGTTTGGGTTAGGATTAGGGTTTGGGTTAGGGTTAGGGTTGAAGTTTGGGTTTGGGTTAGGGTTAGGTTTAGGGTTTCGGTTAGGGTTAGGGTTAGGGTTATGGTTAGGTTTAGGGTGTGGGTTTGGTTTAGGATTAGGCTTAGGGTTAGGTTTAGTGTAAGTGTTAGGGTTAGGGTTTGGGTTAGTGTTAGGGTTTGGGATAGGTTTAGGGGTAGGGTAAGGGTTAGGGTTAGGGTTTGTGTGAGGGTTATGGTTAGGGTTAGGGTTAGTGTTAGGATTAGAGTTTGTGTTAGGTTTAGGGTTAGGGTTAGGGTTAGGGTTTCGGTTTGGGTTAGGGTTAGGGTTAGGGTTAGTGTTTGGTTTAGGGTTAGGGTTAGGGTTTGCTTTGGTTTAGTGTTAGTGTTAGGGTTAGTATAAGGGTTAGCGTTAGGGTTAGGTTTAGGGTTAGGGTTAGGGTTAGGGTTAGGGTTAGGTTTAGTTAGGGTTAGGGTTAGGGTTAGGTTTAGGGTTAGCGTTAGGGTTATGGTTAGGGTTAGGGTTAGTTATCGGGCTTGGGTTAGGGTTAGGGTTAGGGTTAGGGCTTGGGTTTAGGTTAGGTTTAGGGTTTGGGCTAGGCTTAGGGTTAGGGTTTGGGTTTGGGTTAGGTTTAGGGTTAGGGTTAGGGTTTAGGTTTTTTTAGGGTTAGGGTTAGGGTTAGGGTTAGGGTTAGGGTTAGTGTTAGGGTTAGGGTTTGGGTTAGGGATTGGGTTAGGGTTTGGCTTAGGGTTAGGGTTAGCGTTATGGGTAGGCAACAGGGACAGGGCTAGGGTTAGGGTTGGGGCTAGTGTTTCGGCTTGGGTTAGGGCTAGTGTTAGGGTTAGGACTAGGGTTAGGTTTAGTGTTAGGACCAGGGTTTGGGCTTCGGCTAGGGCTAGCGTTAGGGCTAGGGTTAGGGTTTGGGTTAGTGTTAGGGTTAGGGATAGGGTTTAGGTTAGGTTTAGGGTTAGGGTTTGGGTTAGGGTTTAGGTTTGGGTTAGGGTTAGGGTTAGGGTTAGTTTTAGGGCTTGGGTTAGGGTGAGGGTTAGAGTTAGGGCTTGGGTTTAGGTTAAGTTTAGGTTTTGGATTAGGCTTAGGCTTAAGGTTCGGGTTAGGGTTAGGGTTAGGGTTAGGTTTTGGGTTAGGGTTTGGGTTAGGGTTAAGGTTAGGGTTAGGGTTAGGGGTTAGGGTTAGGTTTAGGGTTAGGATTAGTGTTTGGGCTTGGGTTAGGGTTAGGTTTAGGGATAGGGGTAGATTTTGGTTTGGCTTAGGGTTAGGGTTAGGGTTAGGGTTAGTGTTAGGATTAGGATTTGGGTTAGGGTTAGGGTTAGCGTTAGGGTTTGGGTTAGGGTAAGGGTTAGGGTTAGGGTTTGGGTTAGGGTTAGGATTCAAGTTTGGGTTTGGGTTAGAGTTAGGGTTAGGGTTAGGTTTCGGGTGTGGGTTTGGTTTACGATTAGGCTTAGGGTTAAGGTTTGGTTTGTTTTAGGGTTAGTGTTAGGGTTAGGGGAATTAGGGTTAGGGTTAGGGTTAGGGTTAGGGATAGGGTTAGGGGTGGTTTAGGGCTAAGGTTAGGTTAGGATTAAGGTTAGGGTTAAGGTTTAGGTTTGGGTTAGGGTTAGGTTTAGAGTTGGGGTTTGGTTTAGGGTTAGATAAAGGGTTAGGGTTGGGGTTAGGTTTAGGGTTATGGTTAGGGTTAGGTTTAGGATTAGGGTTAGGTTTAGGTTTAGGTTTTGGGTTAGGGTTAGGGTTAGGGTTTGGTTTGGGTTAGGGTTAATGTTACGGAAAGGGTATGGGTTAGGTTTGGGGTTAGTGTTAGGTTTAGGGTTACTGTTTGAGGTTGGTTTAGGGTTAGGGTTAGTGTTAGGGTTAGGGTTAGGGATTGGTTTGGGGTAGGGTTTTTGTTAGGGTTAGGGATAGAGTTTAGGTTAGGGTTAGGGTTAGGGTTTAGGTTTGGTGTAGGGTTAGTGTTAGGGTTAGGGTTAGAGTTTGGGTTAGGGTTTAGGTTTGGGTTAGGGTTAGGGTTAGGGTTAGTTTTAGGGCTTGGGTTAGGGTTAGGGTTAGGGTTAGGGCTTGGGTTTAGGTTAGGTTTAAGGTTTGGGTTAGGCTTAGGTTTAGGGCTTGTGTTTGGGTTAGGGTTAGCTTTAGAATTAGGGTTAGGTTTAGGGTTAGGGTTAGTTTTAGTTCTTGGGTTAGGGTTAGGGTTAGGGTTTGGTTTAGGGTTATTGTTTGGGCTTGGGTTGGGGTTAGGATTAGGGTTAGGGCTTGGGTTTAGGTTAGGTTTAGGGTTTGGTTTACACCTAGGGTTAGGGTTTGGGTTAGGGATAGGCGATAGGGATAGGGTTAGAGTTAGGTTTGGGGTTAGTGTTTGGGCTAGGGTTAGGGTTAGGGTTAGGGTTAGGGTTAGGTTTAGTATTAGGATTAGGGTTTGGGTTTTGGTTAGGGTTAGGGTTAGGGTTAGGGTTTGCGTTAGTTTTAGGTTTAGGGATAGGGTTTAGGTTAGGGTTAGGGCTAGTGTTTGGGTTAGGATTTAGGTTTGGATTTGGGTTAGGTTTAGGGTTAATTTTAGGGCTTGGGTTAGGTTTAGGGTTAGAGTTAGGGCTTGGGTTTAGGTTAGGTTGAGGGTTTGGGTTAGGCTTAGCGTTAGGGTTCTGGTTAGGGTTAGGGTTAGGGTTAGGGTTAGTGGTTACGGTTAGTATTAGTGTTTGGGCTTGGGTTAGGGTTAGGTTTAGGGATGGGGTAGGTTGTGGTTTGGCTTAAGGTTATGGTTAGGTTTAGGTTTCGGGTTAGGGTTTGTGTTAGGATTAGGGCTGGGCTAGGCGATAGGGATAGGGTTAGGGTTAGTGTTGGGGTTAGGTTTAAGATTTGGGTTAGGATTTGGATTAGGTTAGGGTTAGGGTTAAGGTTAGTGTTAGGGTTAGGGTTAGGGTTAGGGTTAGGGTTAGGGTTAGGCAATAGGGATAGGGTTATGGTTAGGGATGGGGTTAGTGTTTGGGCTTGGGTTAGGGTTAGTGTTGGGGTTAGGATTAGGGTTAGGTTTAGTGTTAGGATTAGGGTTTGTGTTTCGGTTAGTTTTAGGGTTTTGGTTACGGTTTGCGTTAGTGTTAGGGTTAGGGATAGGGTTTAGGTTAGGGTTAGGGTTAGGGTTTGGGTTAGGATTTAGTTTTGTATTAGCGTTAGGGTTAGGATTAGTTTTAGGGCTTGGGTTAGGGTTAGGGTTAGAGTTAGGGCTTGGCTTTAGGTTAGGTTTAGGGTTTCTGTTAGGCTTAGGGTTAGGGTTCGGGTTAGGGTTAGGGTTAGGGTTAGGGTTAGGGTTAGTATTAGGTTTTGGGTTAGGGTTAGGGTTAGGGTTAGGGTTTTGGTTAGGGTTAGGGTTGAAGTTTGGGTTTGGGTTAGGGTTAGGTTTAGGGTTTCGGTTAGGGTTAGGGTTAGGGTTATGTTTACGTTTAGGGTGTGGGTTTGGTTTAGGATTAGGCTTAGGGTTAAGGTTAGGGTAAGTGTTAGGGTTATGGTTTGGGTTAGTGTTAGGGTTTGGGATAGGATTAGGGGTAGGGTAAGAGTTAGGGTTAGGGTTTGTGTGAGGGTTAGGGTTAGGGTTAGGGTTAGTGTTAGGATTAGAGTTTGTGTTAGGTTTAGGGTTAGGGTTAGGGTTAGGGTTTCGGTTTGGGTTAGGGTTAGAGTTAGGGTTAGTGTTTGGTTTAGGGTTAGGGTTAGGGTTTGCTTTGGTTTAGGGTTAATGTTAGGGTTAGTATAAGGGTTAGCGTTAGGGTTAGGTTTAGGGTTAGGGTGAGGGTTAGGGTTAATGTTAGGGTTAGGGTTAGGGTTAGTTAGGGTTAGGGTTAGGTTTAGGGTTAGGGTTAGGGTTAGGGTTAGAGTTAGGGTTAGTTATAGGGCTTGGGTTAGGGTTAGGGTTAGGGTTAGGGCTTGGGTTTAGGTTAGGTTTAGGGTTTGGGTTAGTCTTAGGGTTAGGGTTTGGGTTTGGGTTAGGTTTAGGGTTAGGGTTAGGGTTTCGGTTAGGGTTAGAGTTAGGGTTAGGGTTAGTGTTTGGTTTAGGGTTAGGGTTAGGGTTTGCTTTGGTTTAGGGTTAGGGTTAGGGTTAGGGTTAGGATTAGGCTTAGGGTTAGGGTTAGTGTAAGTGTTAGGGTTAGGGTTTGGGTTAGTGTTAGGGTTTGGGATAGGATTAGGGGCAGGGTAAGGATTAGGGTTAGGGTTTTTGTTAGGGTTAGGGTTAGGGTTAGGGTTAGTGTTAGGATTAGAGTTTGTGTTAGGTTTAGGGTTAGGGTTAGTGTTTCGGTTTGGGTTAGGGTTAGGGTTAGGGTTAGTGTTTGGTTTAGGGTTAGGGTTAGGGTTTGCTTTGGTTTAGGGTTAGTGTTAGGGTTAGTATAAGGGTTAGCGTTAGGGTTAGGTTTAGGGTTAGGGTTAGGGTTAGGGTTAGGGTTAGGGTTAGGGTTAGCGTTAGGGTTAGGGTTAGGGTTAGGATTAGGCTTAGGGTTAGGGTTAGGGTAAGTGTTAGGGTTAGGGTTTGGGTTAGTGTTAGGGTTTGGGATAGGATTAGGGGCAGGGTAAGGGTTAGGGTTAGGGTTCGTGTGAGGGTTAGGGTTAGGGTTAGGGTTAGTGTTAGGATTAGAGTTTGTGTTAGGTTTAGGGTTAGGGTTAGGGTTTCGGTTTGCGTTAGGGTTAGGGTTAGGGTTAGTGTTTGGTTTAGGGTTAGGGTTAGGGTTTGCTTTGGTTTATGGTTAGTGTTAGGGTTAGTATAAGGGTTAGCGTTAGGGTTAGGTTTAGGGTTAGGGTTAGGGTTAGGGTTAGGGTTAGGGTTAGGGTTAATTAGGGTTAGGGTTAGGGTTAGGTTTAGGGTTAGGGTTAGGGTTAGGGTTAGTTATAGGGCTTGGGTTAGGGTTAGGGTTAGGATTAGGGCTTTGGTTTAAGTTAGGTTTAGGGTTTGGGTTAGGCTTCGGGTTAGGGTTTGGGTTTGGGTTAGGTTTAGGGTTAGGGTTAGGGTTAGAGTTAGGGTTAGGGTTTGGGTTTGGGTTAGAGTAAGGTATAGGGTTAGGGTTTGGGTTAGGTTTAGTGTTAGGGTTAGGGTTTGGATTAGGGTTTGGGTTAGGGTTAAGGTTAGGGTTAGGGTTAGGGGTTAGGGTAAAGGTTAGGGTTAGTGTTTGGGCTTGGGTTATAGTTATGGTTAGGGTTCGGATTAGGGTTAGGTTTAGGGTTAGGTTTTTGGTTAGGGTTAGTGTTAGGGTTTGCGTTTGAGTTAGGGATAGGTTTAGGGTTAGGGTTAGGGGTAGGGGTTGGCGATAGGGATAGGGTTAGGGTTAGTGTTTTGGTTAGGGTTAGGGTTAGGGTTAGGGCTTTGGTTTAGGTTAGGTTTAGGGTTTGGGTTAAGCTTAGGGTTAGGGTTTGGGTTTGGGTTAGGTTTAGGGTTAGGGTTAGGGTTAGGGTTAGGGTTAGGGTTAGGATTTGGGTTTGGGTTAGAGTAAGGTATAGGGTTAGGGTTTGGGTTAGGTTTAGTGTTAGGGTTAGGGTTTGGGTTAGGGTTTTGGTTAGGGTTAAGGTTAGGGTTAGGGTTAGGGGTTAGGGTTAGGGTTAGGGTTTGGGTTAGGGTTAGGGTTAGGGTTAGGGTTAGGGTTAGGTTTTGGGTTAGGTTTAGGGTTAGGGTTAGGGTTAGGGTTAGGGTTTTGGTTAATGTTAGGGTTATGGTTAGGTTTAGGGTTAGTGTTTGGGCTTGCGTTATAGTTATGGTTAGGGTTAGGATTAGGGTTAGGTTTAGGGTTAGGTTTTTGGTTAGGGTTAGTGTTAGGGTTTGCGTTTGAGTTAGGGATAGGGTTATATTAGGGTTAGGGGTAGGAAATAGGGATAGGGATAGGTTTAGTGTTTGGGTTAGGGTTAGGGTTAGGTTTAGGGTTAGGGTTAGGGTTTGGTTTGGTGTAGGGTTAGTGCTAGGCTTAGGGGAAGGTTTAGGGTTAGGGTTAGGGTTAGGGTTAGGGTTTGGTTTAGGGTTAGTGTTTGGGCTTGGGTTCGGGTTAGGTTTAGTTTTAGGTTTAGAGTTAAGATTAGGGTTTGGCTTAGGTTTAGGGTTAGGGTTAGGGCTAGGCGATAGGGATAGGGTTAGAGTTAGGGTTGGGGTTAGAGTTTGGGCTAGGGTTAGGGTTAGGGTTAGGGTTAGGGTTAGGGTTAGGATTAGGGTTTGGGTTAGGTTTAGGGTTAGGGTTAGGGTTAGGTTTAGGGTTTGGGTTAGGGTTAGGGTTAGGGTTAGTGTTTGGTTTAGGGTTAGGGTTAGGGTTTGCTTTGGTTTAGAGTTAGTGTTAGGGTTAGTATAAGGGTTAGCGTTAGGGTTAGGTTTAGGGTTAGGGTTAGGGTTAGGGTTTAGGTTTGTTTTAGGGTTAGGGTTAGGGTTAGGGTTAGGGTTAGGGTTAGGGTTAGGGTTAGTGTTACGGTTAGGGTTTAGGGTAGGGTTAGGTTTAGGGTTAGGGTTAGGGTTAGGGTTTGTATTAGGGTTACGGTTAGGTTTATGGTTAGGGTTAGGCTTTGGGTTAGTGTCATTATTATGTTTAGGGTTAGTGTTTGGGCTTGGGTTAGGGGTTAGGTTTAGGGTTAGGTTTAGAGTTAGGGTTAGGGTTTGGCTTAGGGGTAGGGTTAGGGTTAGGGCTAGGCGATAGGGATAGGGTTAGAGTTAGGGTTAGGTTTAGGGTTTGGCAGGGGTTAGGGTTAGTGTTAGGGTTAGTATTAGGGTTAGGTTTAGTGTTAGGATTAGGATTTGGGTTTTGGTTAGGGTTAGGGTTAGGGTTAGGGTTTGGTTAGTGTTAGGGTTTGGGATACGTTTAGGGGTAGGGTAAGGGTTAGGATTAGGCTTAGGGTTAGGTTTAGGTTTAGGTTTTGGGTTAGGGTTAGGGTTAGGGTTAGGGTTAGTGTTTGGTTTGGGTTAGGGTTAATGTTACGGAAAGGGTAAGGGTTA
Organism: Eospalax fontanierii; assembly: GCA_035773235.1. Classification (NCBI taxonomy): domain Eukaryota; kingdom Metazoa; phylum Chordata; class Mammalia; order Rodentia; family Spalacidae; genus Eospalax; species Eospalax fontanierii. The sequence continues at coordinate 3,799,286 of CM069528.1, forward strand.
GGTTTGGGGTTAGGGTTAGGTCTAGGGTTACTGTTTGAGGTTGGTTTAGGGTTAGGGTTAGGGTTAGGGTTATGGTTAGGGATTGGTTTGGGGTAGGGTTAGTGTTAGGGTTAGAAATAGAGTTTAGGTTAGGGTTAGGTTTTGGGTTAGTGTTAAGGTTAGGGATAGGGTTTAGGTTAGAATTAGGGTTAGGGTTTAGGTTTGAGTTAGGGTTAGGGTTAGGGTTAGTTTTAGGGCTTGGGTTAGGGTTAGGGTTAGGGTTAGGGCTTGGGTTTAGGTTAGGTTTAAGGTTTGGGTTAGGATTAGGTTTAGGGTTCGGGTTAGCGTTAGGGTTAGGGATTGGGTTAGGGTTAGTGTTAGGATTAGGGTTAGGGTTAGAGTTAGGGTTAGGGATTGGGTGTAGGTTAGGTTTAGGGTTTGGGTTAGGCTTAGGGTTAGTGTTTGGGTTTGGGTTATGTTTAGGTTGAGGGTTAGGGTTAGGGTTAGGGTTATGGTTTGGGTTTGGGTTAGAGTAAGGTATTGGGTTAGGGTTTGTGTTAGGTTTAGGGTTAGGGTTAGGGTTAGGTTTTCGGTTTGGGTTAGGGTTAGGGTTAGGGTTAGTGTTTGGTTTAGGGTTAGGGTTAGGGTTTGCTTTGGTTTAGTGTTAGTGTTAGGGTTAGTATAAGGGTTAGCGTTAGGGTTAGGTTTAGGGTTAGGGTTAGGGTTAGGGTTAGGGTTAGTTAGGGTTAGGGTTAGGGTTAGGTTTAGGGTTAGGGTTAGGGTTAGGGTTAGGGTTAGGGTTAGGGTTAGTTATCGGGCTTGGGTTAGGGTTAGGGTTAGGGTTAGGGCTTGGGTTTAGGTTAGGTTTAGGGTATGGGCTAGGCTTAGGGTTAGGGTTTGGGTTTGGGTTAGGTTTAGGGTTAGGGTTAGGGTTTAGGTTTGTTTTAGGGTTAGGGTTAGGGTTAGGGTTAGGGTTAGGGTTAGGGTTAGTGTTACGGTTAGGGTTTATGGTAGGGTTAGGTTTAGGGTTAGGGTTAGGGTTAGGGTTTGTATTAGGGTTACGGTTAGGTTTATGGTTAGGGTTAGGCTTTGGGTTAGTGTCATTATTATGTTTAGGGTTAGTGTTTGGGCTTGGGTTAGGGGTTAGGTTTAGGGTTAGGTTTAGAGTTAGGGTTAGGGTTTGTCTTAGGGGTAGGGTTAGGGTTAGGGCTAGGCGATAGGGATAGGGTTAGAGTTAGGGTTAGGTTTAGGGTTTGGGCAGGGGTTAGGGTTAGTGTTAGGGTTAGTATTAGGGTTAGGTTTAGTGTTAGGATTAGGATTTGGGTTTTGGTTAGGGTTAGGGTTAGGGTTAGTGTTTGGTTAGTGTTAGGGTTTGGGATACGTTTAGGGGTAGGGTAAGGGTTAGGATTAGGTTTAGGGTTAGGTTTAGGTTTAGGTTTTGGGTTAGGGTTAGGGTTAGGGTTAGGGTTTGGTTTGGGTTAGGGTTAATGTTACGGAAAGGGTAAGGGTTAGGTTTGGGGTTAGGGTTAGGTCTAGGGTTACTGTTTGAGGTTGGTTTAGGGTTAGGGTTAGGGTTAGGGTTATGGTTAGGGATTGGTTTGGGGTAGGGTTAGTGTTAGGGTTAGAAATAGACTTTAGGTTAGGGTTAGGTTTTGGGTTAGTGTTAAGGTTAGGGATAGGGTTTAGGTTAGAATTAGGGTTAGGGTTTAGGTTTGAGTTAGGGTTAGGGTTAGGGTTAGTTTTAGGGCTTGGGTTAGGGTTAGGGTTAGGGTTAGGCCTTGGGTTTAGGTTAGGTTTAAGGTTTGGATTAGGCTTAGGTTTAGGGTTCGGGTTAGTGTTAGGGTTAGGGTTAGGGTTAGGGTTAGTGTTAGGATTAGGGTTAGGGTTAGAGTTAGGGTTAGGGATTGGGTGTAGGTTAGGTTTAGGGTTTGGGTTAGGCTTAGGGTTAGTGTTTGGGTTTGGGTTATGTTTAGGTTTAGGGTTAGGGTTAGGGTTAGGGTTAGGGTTTGGGTTTGGGTTAGAGTAAGGTATCGGGTTAGGGTTTGGGTTAGGTTTAAGGTTAGGGTTAGCGTTTGGGTTAGGTTTTGGGTTAGGGTTAAGGTTAGTGTTAGGGTTAGGGGTTAGGGTTAGGGTTAGGCTTAGGGTTAGGGTTAGGTTTAGTGTTACTGTTAGGATTTGGGCGAGGGTTAGATTTAGGGGTATGGTTAGGGTTAGGGTTTGTTTTAGGGTTAGGGTTAGGGTTAGTGTTAGGGTTAGGTTTTGGGTTAGGGTTAGGGTTTGGTTTAGGGTTAGTGTTTGGGCTTGGGTTAGGGTTAGGTTTAGTTTTAGGTTTAGAGTTAAGATTAGGGTTTGGCTTAGGGTGACGGTTAGGGTTAGGGCTAGGCGATAGGGATAGGGTTAGAGTTAGGTTTGGGGTTAGTGTTTGGGCTAGGGTTAGGGTTAGGGTTAGGGTTAGGTTTAGTATTAGGATTAGGGTTTGGGTTTCGGTTAGGGTTAGAGTTAGGGTTAGGGTTTGCGTTAGTTTTAGGGTTAGGGATAGGGTTTAGGTTAGGGATAGGGTTAGGGTTAGGGTTAGGGTTAGGTTTAGGGCTAGGCAATAGGGATAGGGTTAGGGTTAGGGTTGGGGTTAGTGTTTGGGCTTGGGTTAGGGTTAGTGTTAGGGTTAGGAATCGGTTAGGTTTAGTGTTAGGATTAGGGTTTGGGTTTCGGTTAGGGTTAGGGTTAGGGTTACGGTTTGCATTAGTGTTAGGGTTAGGGATAGGGTTTAGGTTAGGGTTCGGGATAGGGTGTGGGTTAGGATTTAGTTTTGGAATAGCGTTAGTTTTAGGGCTTGGGTTAGGGTTAGGTTTAGAGTTAGGGCTTGGCTTTAGGTTAGGTTTAGGGTTTGGGTTAGGCTTAGGGTTCGGGTACGGGTTAGGGTTATGGTTAGGGTTAGGGTTAGGGTTAGTGTTAGGATTAGTGTTTGGGTTAGGGTTAGGGTTAGGGTTAGGGTTTGGGTTAGGGTTAGGGTTGAAGTTTGGGTTTGGGTTAGGGTTAGGTTTCGGTTTTCGGTTAGGGTTAGGGTTAGGGTTAGGGTTATGGTTAGGTTTAGGGTGTGGGTTTGGTTTAGGATTAGGCTTAGGTTTAGGGTTGGGGTAAGTGTTAGGGTTAGGGTTTGGGTTAGTGTTAGCGTTTGGGATATGATTAGGGGTAGGGTAAGGGTTAGGGTTAGGGTTTGTGTGAAGGTTAGGGTTAGGGTTAGGGTTAGTGTTAGGATTAGAGTTTGTGTTAGGTTTAGGGTTAGTGTTAGGTTTAGGTTTTCGGTTTGGGATAGGGTTAGGGTTAGTGTTTGGTTTAGGGTTAGGGTTAGGGTTTGCTTTGGTTTAGGGTTAGTGTTAGGGTTAGTATAAGGGTTAGCGTTAGGGTTAGTTTTAGGGTTAGGGTTAGAGTTAGGGTTAGGGTTAGGGTTAGGGTTAGGGTTAGGGTTAGTTAGGGTTAGGGTTAGGGTTAGGTTTAGGGTTAGGGTTAGGGTTAGGTTTAGGGTTAGGGTTAGTTATAGGGCTTGGGTTAGGGTTAGGGTTAGGGCTTGGGTTTAGGTTAGGTTTAGGTTTTGGGTTAGGCTTAGGGATAGGGTTTGGGTTTGGGTTAGGTTTAGGGTTAGGGTTAGGGTTAGGGTTAGGGTTAGGGTTAGGGTTAATTATAGGCCTTGGGTTGGGGTTAGGGTTAGGGTTAGGGCTTGGGTTTAGGTTAGGTTTAGGGTTTGGGTTAGGCTTAGGGTTAGGGTTTGGGTTTGGGTTAGGTTTAGGGTTAGGGTTAGGGTTAGGGTTAGGGTTTGGGTTTGGGTTAGAGTAAGGTATAGGGTTAGGGTTTTGGTTAGGTTTAATGTTAGGGTTAGGGTTTTGGTTAGGGTTTGGGTTAGCGTTAAGGGTAGGGTTAGGGTTAGGGGTTAGGGTTAGGGTTAGGGTTAGGGTTAGGTTTTGGGTTAGGGTTTGGGTTAGGTTTAAGGTTAGGGTTAGGGTTAGGGTTAGGGTTAGGGTTAGGTTTAGGGTTTGGGTTTGGGTTTGGGTTAGAGTAAGGTATCGGGTTAGGGTTTGGGTTAGGTTTAAGGTTAGGTTTAGGGTTTGGGTTAGGGTTTGGGTTAGGGTTTGGGTTAGGGTTAAGGTTAGTTGTAGGGTTAGAGGTTAGGGTTAGGGTTAGGCTTAGGGTTAGGGTTAGGTTCAGTGTTACGGTTAGGATTGGGGGTAGGGTTAGGTTTAGGGGTAGGATTAGGGTTAGGGTTTGTGTTAGGGTTAGGGTTAGGGTTCATGTTAGGGTTAGGTTTTGGTTTAGGGTTAGGTTTAGGTTTAGGGTTAGTGTTTGGGCTTGGGTTAGGGTTAGGTTTAGTTTTAAGTTTAGAGTTAAGATTAGGGTTTGGCTTAGGGTTAGGGTTAGGGTTAGGGCTAGGCGATAGGGATAGGGTTAGAGTTAGGGTTGGGGTTAGTCTTTGGGCTAGGGTTAGGGTTCGGGTTAGGGTTAGGGTTAAGGGTTAGGTTTAATATTAGTGTTTGGGCTTGGGTTAGGGTTAGGTTTAGGGATAGGGGTAGGCTGTGGTTTGGCTTAGGGTTATGGTTAGGTTTAGGGTTAGGGTTAGGGTTAGTGTTAGGATTAGGGTTAGGGCTAGGCAATAGGGATAGGGTTAGGGTTAGGGTTGGGGTTAGTGTTTGGGCTTGGGTTAGGATTAATGTTAGGGTTAGGATTAGAGTTAGGTTTAGTGTTAGGATTAGGGTTTGTGTTTCGGTTAGGGTTAGGGTTTTGGTTACGGTTTGCATTAGTGTTAGGGTTAGGGATAGGGTTTAGGTTAGGGTTAGGGTTAGGGTTTGGGTTAGGATTTAGTTTTGTATTAGCGTTAGTGTTAGGATTAGTTTTAGAGCTTGGGTTAGTGTTAGGGTTAGAGTTAGGGCTTTGCTTTAGGTTAGGTTTAGTGTTTCGGTTAGGCTTAGGGTTAGGTTTCGGGTTCGGGTTAGTGTTAGGGTTAGGGTTAGGGTTAGTGTTAGGGTTTGGGTTAGGGTTAGGGTTGAAGTTTGGGTTTGGGTTAGGGTTAGGTTTAGGGTTTCGGTTAGGGTTAGGGTTAGGGTTATGGTTAGGTTTAGGGTGTGGGTTTGGTTTAGGATTAGGCTTAGGGTTAGGATTAGTGTAAGTTTTAGGGTTAGGGTTTGGGTTAGTGTTAGGGTTTGGGATAGGATTAGGGGTAGGGTAAGGGTTAGGGTTAGGGTTTGTGTGAGGGTTAGCGTTAGGGTTAGGGTTAGGGTTAGTGTTAGGATTAGAGTTTGTGTTAGGTTTAGGGTTAGGGTTAGGGTTAGGGTTTCGGTTTGGGTTAGGGTTAGGGTTAGGGTTAGGGTTAGGGTTAGGGTTAGGGTTTGGGTTAGGGTTAGGGTTAGGGTTAGGGTTTGGGTTAGGGTTAGGATTGAAGTTTGGGTTTGGGTTAGAGTTAGGGTTAGGGTTAGGTTTCGGGTGTGGGTTTGGTTTACGATTAGGCTTAGGGTTAAGGTTTGGTTTGTTTTAGGGTTAGTGTTAGGTTTAGGGGAATTAGGGTTAGGGTTAGGGTTAGGGTTAGGGATAGGGTTAGGGGTGGTTTAGGGCTAAGGTTAGGGTTAGGATTAAGGTTAGGGTTAAGGTTTAGGTTTGGGTTAGGGTTAGGTTTAGAGTTGGGGTTTGGTTTAGGGTTAGATTAAGGGTTAGGGTTGGGGTTAGGTTTAGGGTTATGGTTAGGGTTAGGTTTAGGATTAGGGTTAGGTTTAGGTTTAGGTTTTGGGTTAGGGTTAGGGTTAGGGTTTGGTTTGGGTTAGGGTTAATGTTACGGAAAGGGTAAGGGTTAGGTTTGGGGTTAGTGTTAGGTTTAGGGTTACTGTTTGAGGTTGGTTTAGGGTTAGGGTTAGGGTTAGGGATTGGTTTGGGGTAGGGTTTTTGTTAGGGTTAGGGTTAGGGTTAGGGTTAGGGTTAGGGTTAGGGTTAGGGTTAGGGTTAGGGTTTAGGTTTGGTTTAGGGTTAGTGTTAGGGTTAGGGTTAGAGTTTGGGTTAGGGTTTAGGTTTGGGTTAGGGTTAGGGTTAGTTTTAGGGCTTGGGTTAGGGTTAGGGTTAGGGTTAGGGCTTGGGTTTAGGTTAGGTTTAAGGTTTGGGTTAGGCTTAGGTTTAGGGCTTGTGTTTGGGTTAGGGTTAGCTTTAGGGTTAGTTGTTAGGGTTAGGGTTAGGGTTAGTTTTAGTGCTTGGTTTAGGGTTAGGGTTAGGGTTAGGGATTGGGTGTAGGTTAGGTTTAGGGTTTGGGTTAGGCTTAGGGTGAGTGTTTGGGTTTGGGTTATGTTTAGGTTTAGGGTTAGGGTTAGGGTTAGGGTTAGGGTTTGGGTTTGGGTTAGAGTAAGGTATCAGGTTAGGGTTTGGGTTAGCTTTAAGGTTAGGGTTAGGGTTTGGGTTAGGGTTTGGGTTAGGTTTGGGTTAGGGTTAAGGTTAGTGGTAGGGTTAGGGGTTAGGGTTAGGGTTAGGCTTAGGGTTAGGGTTAGGTGTAGTGTTACGGTTAGGATTTGGTGTAGGGTTAGGTTTAGGGGTAGGATTAGGGTTAGGGTTTGTGTTAGGGTTAGGGTTAGGGTTAGTGTTAGGGTTAGGTTTTGGGTTAGGGTTAGGGTTAGGTTTAGGGTTAGTGTTTGGGCTTGGGTTAGGGTTAGGTTTAGTTTTAGGTTTAGAGTTAAGGTTAGGGTTTGGCTTAGGGTTAGGGTTAGGGTTAGGGCTAGGCGATAGGGATAGGGTTAGAGTTAGGGTTGGGTTTAGTGTTTGGGCTAGGGTTAGGGTTAGCGTTAGGGTTAGGTTTAGGGTTAGGTTTAGTGTTAGGATTAGGTTTTGGGTTTCGGTTAGGGTTAGGGTTAGGGTTAGGGTTTGCGTTAGTTTTAGGGTTAGGGATAGTGTTTAGGTTAGGGTTAGGGTTAGGGTTTGGGTTAGGATTTAGGTTTGGATTTGGGTTAGGTTTAGGGTTAATTTTAGGGCTTGGGTTAGGTTTAGGGTTAGAGTTAGGGCTTGGGTTTAAGTTAGGTTGAGGATTTGGGTTAGGCTTAGGGTTAGGGTTCGGGTTAGGGTTCGGGTTAGGGTTAGGGTTAAGGGTTAGGTTTAATATTAGTGTTTGGGCTTGGGTTAGGGTTAGGTTTAGGGATAGGGGTAGGTTGTGGTTTGGCTTAGGGTTATGGTTAGGTTTAGGGTTAGGGTTAGGGTTAGTGTTAGGATTAGGGTTAGGGCTAGGCAATAGGGAAAGGGTTAGGGTTAGGGTTGGGGTTAGTGTTTGGGCTTGGGTTAGGATTAGTGTTAGGGTTAGGATTAGAGTTAGGTTTAGTGTTAGGATTAGGGTTTGTGTTTCGGTTAGGGTTAGGGTTTTGGTTACGGTTTGCATTAGTGTTAGGGTTAGGGATAGGGTTTAGGTTAGGGTTAGGGTTAGGGTTTGGGTTACGATTTAGTTTTGTATTAGCGTTAGGGTTAGGATTAGTTTTAGGGCTTGGGTTAGGGTTAGGGTTAGAGTTAGGGCTTTGCTTTAGGTTAGGTTTAGGGTTTCGGTTAGGCTTAGGGTTAGGTTTCGGGTTCGGGTTCGGGTTAGGGTTGGGGTTAGGGTTAGTGTTAGGGTTTGGGTTAGGGTTAGGGTTGAAGTTTGGGTTTGGGTTAGGGTTAGGTTTAGGGTTTCGGTTAGGGTTAGGGTTAGGGTTATGGTTAGGTTTAGGGTGTGGGTTTGGTTTAGGATTAGGCTTAGGGTTAGTTTTAGTGTAAGTGTTAGGGTTAGGGTTTGGGTTAGTGTTAGGGTTTGGGATAGGATTAGGGGTAGGGTAAGGGTTAGGGTTAGGGTTTGTGTGAGGGTTAGGGTTAGGGTTAGGGTTAGTGTTAGGATTAGAGTTTGTGTTAGGTTTAGGGTTAGGGTTAGGGTTAGGGTTTCGGTTTGGGTTAGGGTTAGGGTTAGGGTTAGTGTTTGGTTTAGGGTTAGGGTTAGGGTTTGCTTTGGTTTAGTGTTAGTGTTAGGGTTAGTATAAGGGTTAGCGTTAGGGTTAGGTTTAGGGTTAGGGTTAGGTTTAGGGTTAGGGTTAGGGTTAGTTAGGGTTAGGGTTAGGGTTAGGTTTAGGGTTAGGGTTAGGGTTATGGTTAGGGTTAGGGTTAGTTATTGGGCTTGGGTTAGGGTTAGGGTTAGGGTTAGGGCTTGGGTTTAGGTTAGGTTTAGGGTTTGGGCTAGGCTTAGGGTTAGGGTTTGGGTTTGGGTTAGGTTTAGGGTTAGGGTTAGGGTTTAGGTTTGTTTTAGGGTTAGGGTTAGGGTTAGGGTTAGGGTTAGTGTTAGGGTTAGGGTTTGGGTTAGGGTTTGGGTTAGGGTTTGGCTTAGGGTTAGGGTTAGCGTTATGTGTAGGCAATAGGGATAGGGTTAGGGTTAGGGTTGGGGTTAGTGTTTCGGCTTGGGTTAGGGTTAGTGTTAGGGTTAGGATTAGGGTTAGGTTTAGTGTTAGGATCAGGGTTTGGGCTTCGGTTAGGGTTAGCGTTAGGGTTAGGGTTAGGGTTTGGGTTAGTGTTAGGGTTAGGGATTGGGTTTAGGTTAGGTTTAGGGTTAGGGTTTGGGTTAGGGTTTAGGTTTGGGTTAGGGTTAGGGTTAGGGTTAGGGTTAGTTTTAGGGCTTGGGTTAGGGTGAGGGTTAGAGTTAGGGCTTGGGTTTAGGTTAAGTTTAGGTTTTGGATTAGGCTTAGGCTTAAGGTTCGGGTTAGGGTTAGGGTTAGGGTTAGGTTTTGGGTTAGGGTTTGGGTTAGGGTTAAGGTTAGGGTTAGGGTTAGGGGTTAGGGTTAGGTTTAGGGTTAGGATTAGTGTTTGGGCTTGGGTTAGGGTTAGGTTTAGGGATAGCGGTAGGTTTTGGTTTGGCTTAGGGTTAGGCTTAGGGTTAGGGTTAGTGTTAGGATTAGGATTTGGGTTAGGGTTAGGGTTAGCGTTAGGGTTTGGGTTAGGGTAAGGGTTAGGGTTAGGGTTTGGGTTAGGGTTAGTATTCAAGTTTGGGTTTGGGTTAGAGTTAGGGTTAGGGTTAGGTTTCGGGTGTGGGTTTGGTTTACGATTAGGCTTAGGGTTAAGGTTTTGTTTGTTTTAGGGTTAGTGTTAGGGTTAGGGGAATTAGGGTTAGGGTTAGGGTTAGGGTTAGGGATAGGGTTAGGGGTGGTTTAGGGCTAAGGTTAGGGTTAGGATTAAGGTTAGTGTTAAGGTTTAGGTTTGGGTTAGGGTTAGGTTTAGAGTTGGGGTTTGGTTTAGGGTTAGATTAAGGGTTAGGGTTGGGGATAGGTTTAGGGTTATGGTTAGGGTTAGGTTTAGGTTTAGGTTTTGGGTTAGGGTTAGGGTTAGGGTTTGGTTTGGGTTAGGGTTAATGTTAAGGAAAGGGTATGGGTTAGGTTTGGGGTTAGTGTTAGGTTTAGGGTTACTGTTTGAGGTTGATTTAGGGTTAGGGTTAGGGTTAGGGTTAGGGTTAGGGATTGGTTTTGGGTAGGGTTTTTGTTAGGGTTAGGGATAGAGTTTAGGTTAGGGTTAGGGTTAGGGTTTAGGTTTGGTGTAGGGTTAGTGTTAGGGTTAGGGTTAGAGTTTGGGTTAGGGTTTAGGTTTCGGTTAGGGTTAGGGTTAGGGTTAGTTTTAGGGCTTGGGTTAGGGTTAGGGTTAGGGTTAGGGCTTGGGTTTAGGTTAGGTTTAAGGTTTGGGTTAGGCTTAGGTTTAGGGCTTGTGTTTGGGTTAGGGTTAGCTTTAGAATTAGGGTTAGGTTTAGGGTTAGGGTTAGTTTTAGTTCTTGGGTTAGGGTTAGGGTTAGGGTTTGGTTTAGGGTTAGTGTTTGGGCTTGGGTTGGGGTTAGGATTAGGGTTAGGGCTTGGGTTTAGGTTAGGTTTAGGGTTTGGTTTAGGCTTAGGGTTAGGGTTTGGGTTAGGGATAGGCGATAGGGATAGGGTTAGAGTTAGGTTTGGGGTTAGTGTTTGGGCTAGGGTTAGGGTTAGGGTTAGGGTTAGGGTTAGGTTTAGTATTAGGATTAGGGTTTGGGTTTTGGTTAGGGTTAGGGTTAGGGTTAGGGTTTGCGTTAGTTTTAGGGTTAGGGATAGGGTTTAGGTTAGGGTTAGGGCTAGTGTTTGGGTTAGGATTTAGGTTTGGATTTGGGTTAGGTTTAGGGTTAATTTTAGGGCTTGGGTTAGGTTTAGGGTTAGAGTTAGGGCTTGGGTTTAGGTTAGGTTGAGGGTTTGGGTTAGGCTTAGCGTTAGGGTTCTGGTTAGGGTTAGGGTTAGGGTTAGGGTTAGGGGTTACGGTTAGTATTAGTGTTTGGGCTTGGGTTAGGGTTAGGTTTAGGGATAGGGGTAGGTTGTGGTTTGGCTTAAGGTTATGGTTAGGTTTAGGTTTCGGGTTAGGGTTTGTGTTAGGATTAGGGCTGGGCTAGGCGATAGGGATAGGGTTAGGGTTAGGATTGGGGTTAGGTTTAAGATTTGGGTTAGGATTTGGATTAGGTTTGGGTTAGGGTTAAGGTTAGTGTTACGGTTAGGGTTAGGGTTAGGGTTAGGGTTAGGGTTAGGGTTAGGGTTAGGCAATAGGGATAGGGTTATGGTTAGGGATGGGGTTAGTGTTTGGGCTTGGGTTAGGGTTAGTGTTGGGGTTAGGATTAGGGTTAGGTTTAGTGTTAGGATTAGGGTTTGTGTTTCGGTTAGTTTTAGGGTTTTGGTTACGGTTTGCGTTAGTGTTAGGGTTAGGGATAGGGTGTAGGTTAGGGTTAGGGTTAGGGTTTGGGTTAGGATTTAGTTTTGTATTAGCGTTAGGGTTAGGATTAGTTTTAGGGCTTGGGTTAGGGTTAGGGTTAGAGTTAGGGCTTGGCCTTAGGTTAGGTTTAGGGTTTCTGTTAGGCTTAGGGTTAGGGTTTGGGTTAGGGTTAGGGTTAGGGTTAGGGTTAGGGTTAGTATTAGGTTTTGGGTTAGGGTTAGGGTTAGGGTTAGGGTTTTGGTTAGGGTTAGGGTTGAAGTTTGGGTTTGGGTTAGGGTTAGGTTTAGGGTTTCGGTTAGGGTTAGGGTTAGGGTTATGTTTACGTTTAGGGTGTGGGTTTGGTTTAGGATTAGGCTTAGGGTTAAGGTTAGGGTAAGTGTTAGGGTTATGGTTTGGGTTAGTGTTAGGGTTTGGGATAGGATTAGGGGTAGGGTAAGAGTTAGGGTTAGGGTTTGTGTGAGGGTTAGGGTTAGGGTTAGGGTTAGTGTTAGGATTAGAGTTTGTGTTAGGCTTAGTGTTAGGGTTGGGGTTAGGGTTTCGGTTTGGGTTAGGGTTAGAGTTAGGGTTAGTGTTTGGTTTAGGGTTAGGGTTAGGGTTTGCTTTGGTTTAGGGTTAGTGTTAGGGTTAGTATAAGGGTTACCGTTAGGGTTAGGTTTAGGGTTAGGGTGAGGGTTAGGGTTAATGTTAGGGTTAGGGTTAGGGTTAGTTAGGGTTAGGGTTAGGTTTAGGGTTAGGGTTAGGGTTAGGGTTAGAGTTAGGGTTAGTTATAGGGCTTGGGTTAGGGTTAGGGTTAGGGTTAGGGCTTGGGTTTAGGTTAGGTTTAGGGTTTGGGTTAGGCTTAGGGTTAGGGTTTGGGTTTGGGTTAGGTTTAGGGTTAGGGTTAGGGTTTGGGTTAGGGTTAGAGTTAGGGTTAGGGTTAGTGTTTGGTTTAGGGTTAGGGTTAGGGTTTGCTTTGGTTTAGGGTTAGGGTTAGGGTTAGGGTTAGGATTAGGATTAGGCTTAGGGTTAGGGTTAGTGTAAGTGTTAGGGTTAGGGTTTGGGTTAGTGTTAGGGTTTGGGATAGGATTAGGGGCAGGGTAAGGATTAGGTTTAGGGTTTTTGTTAGGGTTAGGGTTAGGGTTAGGGTTAGTGTTAGGATTAGAGTTTGTGTTAGGTTTAGGGTTAGGGTTAGGGTTAGGGTTTCGGTTTGGGTTAGGGTTAGGGTTAGGGTTAGTGTTTGGTTTAGGGTTAGGGTTAGGGTTTGCTTTGGTTTAGGGTTAGTGTTAGGGTTAGTATAAGGGTTAGCGTTAGGGTTAGGTTTAGGGTTAGGGTTAGGGTTAGGGTTAGGGTTAGGATTAGGATTAGGCTTAGGGTTAGGGTTAGTGTAAGTGTTAGGGTTAGGGTTTGGGTTAGTGTTAGGGTTTGGGATAGGATTAGGGGCAGGGTAAGGATTAGGGTTAGGGTTTTTGTTAGGGTTAGGGTTAGGGTTAGGGTTAGTGTTAGGATTAGAGTTTGTGTTAGGTTTAGGGTTAGGCTTAGGGTTAGGGTTAGGGTAAGTGTTAGGGTTAGGGTTTGGGTTAGTGTTAGGGTTTGTGATAGGATTAGGGGCAGGGTAAGGTTTAGGGTTAGGGTTTGTGTGAGGGTTAGGGTTAGGGTTAGTGTTAGGATTAGAGTTTGTGTTAGGTTTAGGGTTAGGGTTAGGGTTAGGGTTTCGGTTTGGGTTAGGGTTAGGGTTAGGGTTAGGGCTTGGTTTAGGGTTAGGGTTAGGGTTTGCTTTGGTTTAGGGTTAGAGTTAGGGTTAAAATAAGGGTTAGCGGTAGAGTTAGGTTTAGGGTTAGGGTTAGGGTTAGCGTTAGGGTTAGGTTAGGGTTAGGGTTAGCGTTAGGGTTAGGGTTAGGGTTAGGATTAGGCTTAGGGTTAGGGTTAGGGTAAGTGTTAGGGTTAGGGTTTGGGTTAGTGTTAGGGTTTGGGATAGGATTAGGGGCAGGGTAAGGGTTAGGGTTAGGGTTTGTGTGAGGGTTAGGGTTAGTGTTAGGATTAGAGTTTGTGTTAGGTTTAGGGTTAGGGTTAGGTTTAGGGTTTCGGTTTGCGTTAGGGTTAGGGTTAGGGTTAGTGTTTGGTTTAGGGTTAGGGTTAGGGTTTGCTTTGGTTTATGGTTAGTGTTAGGGTTAGTATAAGGGTTAGCGTTGGGGTTAGGTTTACGGTTAGGGTTAGGGTTAGGGTTAGGGTTAATTAAGGTTAGGGTTAGGGTTAGGTTTAGGGTTAGGGTTAGGGTTAGGGTTAGTTATAGGGCTTGGGTTAGGGTTAGGGTTAGGATTAGGGCTTTGGTTTAGGTTAGGTTTAGGGTTTGGGTTATGCTTCGGGTTAGGGTTTGGGTTTGGGTTAGGTTTAGGGTTAGGGTTAGGGTTAGGGTTAGGGTTAGGTTTTGGGTTTGGGTTAGAGTAAGGTATAGGGTTAGGGTTTGGGTTAGGTTTAGTGTTAGGGTTAGGGTTTGGATTAGGGTTTGGGTTAGGGTTAAGGTTAGGGTTAGGGTTAGGGGTTAGGGTTAAGGTTAGTGTTAGTGTTTGGGCTTGGGTTATAGTTATGGTTAGGGTTAGGATTAGGGTTAGGTTTAGGGTTAGGTTTTTGGTTAGGGTTAGTGTTAGGGTTTGCGTTTGAGTTAGGGATAGGTTTAGGGTTAGGGTTAGGGGTAGGGGTAGGCGATAGGGATAGGGTTAGGGTTAGTGTTTTGGTTAGGGTTAGGGTTAGGACTTGGGTTTAGGTTAGGTTTAGGGTTTGGGTTAAGCTTAGGGTTAGGGTTTGGGTTTGGGTTAGGTTTAGGGTTAGGGTTAGGGTTAGGGTTAGGGTTAGGGTTAGGATTTGGGTTTGGGTTAGAGTAAGGTATAGGGTTAGGGTTTGGGTTAGGTTTAGTGTTAGGGTTAGGGTTTGGGTTAGGGTTTTGGTTAGGGTTAAGGTTAGGGTTAGGGTTAGGGGTTAGGGTTAGGGTTAGGGTTTGGGTTAGGGTTAGGGTTAGGGTTAGGGTTAGGGTTAGGGTTTTGGTTAATGTTAGGGTTATGGTTAGGTTTAGGGTTAGTGTTTGGGCTTGCGTTATAGTTATGGTTAGGGTTACGATTAGGGTTGGGTGTGGGGATGGGTTTTTGGTTAGGGTAAGGGTTAGGGTTTGCGTTTGAGTTAGGGATAGGGTTAGGGTTAGGGTTAGGGGTAGGAAATAGGGATAGGGTTAGGGTTAGTGTTTGGGTTAGGGTTAGGGTTAGGTTTAGGGTTAGGGTTAGGGTTTGGTTTGGTGTAGGGTTAGTGCTAGGCTTAGGGGAAGGGTTAGGGTTAGGGGTTGTTTAGGGTTAGGGTTTGGGTTAGGATTAAGGTTAGGGTTAAGGTTTAGGTTTGGGTTAAAGTTAGGTTTAGAGTTGGGGTTTGGTTTAGGGTTAGGTTTAGGGTTAGGGTTGGGGTTAGGGTTAGGGTTAGGGTTAGGTTTAAGATTAGGGTTAGGTTTAGGTTTAGGTTTTGGAATAGGGTTAGGGTTAGGGTTAGGGTTTGGTTTGGGTTAGGGTTAATGTTAAGGATAGGATAAGGGTTACGTTTGGGGTTAGTGTTTGGTTTATGGTTACTGTTAGAGGTTGGTTTAGGGTTAGGGTAGGGTTAGGGTTATGGTTAGGGATTGGTTTGGAGTAGGGTTAGTGTTAGGGTTAGTGATAGAGTTCTGGTTAGGGTTAGGGTTAGGGTTAGATTTAGGGTTTAGGTTTGGGTTAGGTTTAAGTTTAGGGTTAGGGTTTGGGTTAGGGTTTTGGTTAGGGTTAAGGTTAGGGTTAGGGTTAGGGGTTAGCGTTAGGGTTAGGGTTAGGGTTTGGGTTACGGTTTGGGTTAGGGTTAGGGTTAGTGTTACGGTTAGGGTTTAGGGTAGGGTTAGGTTTAGGGTTAGGGTTAGGGTTAGGGTTTGTATTAGGGTTACGGTTAGGGTTATGGTCAGGGTTAGGCTTTGGGTTAGGGTCATGGTTAGGTTTAGGGTTAGTGTTTGGGGTTGGGTTAGGGTTAGGTTTAGGGTTAGGTTTAGAGTTAGGGTTAGGGTTTGGCTTAGGGGTAGGGTTAGGGTTAGGGCTAGGCGATAGGGATAGGGTTAGTGTTAGGGTTAGTATTAGGGTTAGGTTTAGTGTTAGGATTAGGATTTGGGTTTTGGTTAGGGTTAGGGTTAGGGTTAGGGTTTAGGTTTGTGTTAGGGTTTGGGATACGTTTAGGGGTAGGGTAAGGGTTAGGGTTAGGGTTTTTGTTAGGGTTAGGGTTAGGGTTAGGGTTAATGTTAGGAGTAGGGTTTGTGTTAGGCTTAGGGTTAGGGTTAGGATAAGTGTTAGAGTTAGGGTTTGGCTTAGGGTTAGGGTTAGCTTTAGGCTTAGGGTTAGGGTTTGGTTTCGTTTACGGTTAGTGTTAGGGTTAGGGTAAGGGTTAGGGTTAGGGTTATGGTTAGGGTTAGGATTTGGGTTAGGTTTAGCTTTAGGGTTATTGTTAGGGTTAGGGTTATGGTTAGTTTTAGTGCTTGGGTTAGGGTTAGGGTTAGGGTTAGGGATTGGGTTTAGGTTAGGTTTAGGGTTTGGGTTAGGCTTAGGGTTAATGTTTGGGTTTGGGTTAGGTTTAGGTTTAGGGTTAGGGTTAGGGTTTGGGTTTGGGTTAGAGTAAGGTATCTGGTTAGGGTTTGGGTTAGGTTTAAGGTTAGGGTTAGGGTTTGGGTTAGGGTTAAGTTTAGTTTTAGGGTTAGGGCTTAGGGTTAGGGTTAGGGTTAGGGTTAGGGTTAGTGTTACGGTAAGGTTTAGGGTAGGGTTAGGTTTAGGGTTAGGGTTATGGTTAGGGTTATGGTTAGGGTTACGGTTTATGGTTAGGGTTAGGGTTAAGTTTAGGGTTAGGATTTGGGTTAGGGTCAGGGTTAGGGTTAGGGTTAGGGTTAGGGTTAGGGATTGGTTTGGGGTAGGGTTTGTGTTAGGGTTAGGGATAGAGTTTAGGTTAGGGTTAGGGTTAGGGTTTAGGTTTGGTTTAGGGTTAGTGTTAGGGTTAGGGTTAGGGTTTAGGTTTGGGTTAGGGTTAGGGTAAGGGTTAGTTTTAGGGCTTGGGTTAGGGTTAGTGTTAGGGTTAGGGCTTGGGTTTAGGTTAGGTTTAAGGTTTGGGTTAGGCTTAGGTTTAGGGCTTGTTTTCGGGTTAGGGTTAGCTTTAGGATTAGGGTTAGGGTTAGGGTAAGTTTTAGTGCTTGGGTTAGGGTTAGGGTTAGGGATTGGGTGTAGGTTAGGTCTAGGGTTTGGGTTAGGCTTAGGGTGAGTGTTTGGGTTTGGGTTATGTTTAGGTTTAGGGTTGGGGTTAGGGTTAGGGTTAGGGTTAGGGTTTGGGTTTGGGTAGAGTAAGGTATCGGGTTAGGGTTTGGGTTAGGTTTAAGGTTAGTGTCAGGGTTTGGGTTAGGGTTTGGGTTAGGGTTAAGGGTAGTGTTAGGGTTAGGGGTTAGGGTTCGGGTTAGGCTTAGGGTTAGGGTTAGGTTTAGTGTTACGGTTAGGATTTGGGGTAGGGTTAGATTTAGGGGTAGCGTTAGGGTTAGGGTTTGTGTTAGGGTTAGGGTTAGGGTTAGTGTTAGGGTTAGGTTTTGGGTTAGGGTTAGGGTTTGGTTTAGGGTTAGTGTTTGGGCTTGGGTTCAGGTTAGGTTTAGTTTTAGGTTTAGAGTTAAGATTAGGGTTTGGCTTAGGTTTAGGGTTAGGGTTAGGGCTAGGCGATAGGGATAGGTTTAGAGTTAGGGTTGGGGTTAGAGTTTGGGCTAGGGTTAGGGTTAGGGTTAGGGTTAGGGTTAGGGTTAGGATTAGGGTTTGTGTTAGGTTTAGGGTTAGGGTTAGGGTTAGGTTTTCGGTTTGGGTTAGGGTTAGGGTTAGGGTTAGTGTTTGGTTTAGGGTTAGGGTTAGGGTTTGCTTTGGTTTAGTGTTAGTGTTAGGGTTAGTATAAGGGTTAGCGTTAGGGTTAGGTTTAGGGTTAGGGTTAGGGTTAGGGTTTAGGTTTGTTTTAGGTTTAGGGTTAGGGTTAGGGTTAGGGTTAGGGTTAGGGTTAGGGTTAGTGTTACGGTTAGGGTTTAGGGTAGGGTTAGGTTTAGGGTTAGGGTTAGGGTTAGGGTTTGTATTAGGGTTACGGTTAGGTTTATGGTTAGGGTTAGGCTTTGGGTTAGTGTCATTATTATGTTTAGGGTTAGTGTTTTGTCTTGGGTTAGGGGTTAGGTTTAGGGTTAGGTTTAGAGTTAGGGTTAGGGTTTGGCTTAGCGGTAGGGTTAGGGTTAGTGCTAGGCGATAGGGATAGGGTTAGAGTTAGGGTTAGGTTTAGGGATGGGCAGGGATTAGGGTTAGTGTTAGGGTTAGTATTAGGGTTAGGTTTAGTGTTAGGATTAGGATTTGGGTTTTGGTTAGGGTTAGGGTTAGGGTTAGGGTTTGGTTAGTGTTAGGGTTTGGGATACGTTTAGGGGTAGGGTAAGGGTTAGGATTAGGGTTAGGGTTAGGTTTAGGTTTAGGTTTTGGGTTAGGGTTAGGGTTAGGGTTAGGGTTAGGGTTTGGTTTGGGTTAGGATTAATGTTACGGAAAGGGGAAGGATTAGGTTTGCCGTTAGGGTTAGGTCTAGGGTTACTGTGTGAGGTTGGTTTAGGGTTAGGGTTAGGGTTAGGGTTATGGTTAGGGATTGGTTTGGGGTAGGGTTAGTGTTAGGGTTAGAAATAGAGTTTAGGTTAGGGTTAGGTTTTGGGTTAGTGTTAAGGTTAGGGATAGGGTTTCGGTTAGAATTAGGGTTAGGGTTTAGGTTTGAGTTAGGGTTAGGGTTAGGGTTAGTTTTAGGGCTTGGGTTAGGGTTAGGGTTAGGGTTAGGGCTTGGGTTTAGGTTAGGTTTAAGGTTTGGGTTAGGCTTAGGTTTAGGGTTCGGGTTAGGGTTAGGGTTAGGGTTAGGGTTAGGGTTAGTGTTAGGATTAGGGTTAGGGTTAGAGTTAGGGTTAGGGATTGGGTGTAGGTTAGGTTTAGGGTTTGGGTTAGGCTTAGGGTTAGTGTTTGGGTTTGGGTTATGTTTAGGTTTAGGGTTAGGGTTAGGGTTAGGGTTAGGGTTTGGGTTTGGGTTAGAGTAAGGTATCGGGTTAGGGTTTGTGTTAGGTTTAGGGTTAGGGTTAGGGTTAGGTTTTCGGTTTGGGTTAGGGTTAGGGTTAGGGTTAGTGTTTGGTTTAGGGTTAGGGTTAGGGTTTGCTTTGGTTTAGTGTTAGTGTTAGGGTTAGTATAAGGGTTAGCGTTAGGGTTAGGTTTAGGGTTAGGTTTAGGGTTAGGGTTAGGGTTAGTTAGGGTTAGGGTTAGGGTTAGGTTTAGGGTTAGGGTTAGGGTTAGGGTTAGGGTTAGGGTTAGTTATGGGGCTTGGGTTAGGGTTAGGGTTAGGGTTAGGGCTTGGGTTTAGGTTAGGTTTAGGGTTTGGGCTAAGCTTAGGGTTAGGGTTTGGGTTTGGGTTAGGTTTAGGGTTAGGGTTAGGGTTTAGGTTTGTTTTAGCGTTAGGGTTAGGGTTAGGGTTAGGGTTAGGGATAGGGTTAGGGTTAGTGTTACGGTTAGGGTTTAGGGTAGGGTTAGGTTTAGGGTTAGGGTTAGGGTTAGGGTTTGTATTAGGGTTACGGTTAGGTTTATGGTTAGGGTTAGGCTTTGTGTTAGTGTCATTATTATGTTTAGGGTTAGTGTTTGGGCTTGGGTTAGGGGTTAGGTTTAGGGTTAGGTTTAGAGTTAGGGTTAGGATTTGGCTTAGGGGTAGGGTTAGGGTTAGGGCTAGGCGATCGGGATAGGGTTAGAGTTAGGGTTAGGTTTAGGGTTTGGGCAGGGGTTAGGGTTAGTTTTAGGGTTAGTATTAGGGTTAGGTTTAGTGTTAGGATTAGGATTTGGGTTTTGGTTAGGGTTAGGGTTAGGGTTAGTGTTTGGTTAGTGTTAGGGTTTGGGATACGTTTAGGGGTAGGGTAAGGGTTAGGATTAGGTTTAGGGTTAGGTTTAGGTTTAGGTTTTGGGTTAGGGTTAGGGTTAGGGTTAGGGTTTGGTTTGGGTTAGGGTTAATGTTACGGAAAGGGTAAGGGTTAGGTTTGGGGTTAGGGTTAGGTCTAGGGTTACTGTTTGAGGTTGGTTTAGGGTTAGGGTTAGGGTTAGGGTTATGGTTAGGGATTGGTTTGGGGTAGGGTTAGTGTTAGGGTTAGAAATAGCGTATAGGTTAGGTTTAGGTTTTGGGTTAGTGTTAAGGTTAGGGATAGGGTTTAGGTTAGAATTAGGGTTAGGGTTTAGGTTTGAGTTAGGGTTAGGGTTAGGGTTAGTTTTAGGGCTTGGGTTAGGGTTAGGGTTAGGGTTAGGCCTTGGGTTTAGGTTAGGTTTAAGATTTGGGTTTGGCTTAGGTTTAGGGTTCGGGTTAGGATTAGGGTTAGGGTTAGGGTTAGTGTTAGGATTAGGGTTAGGGTTAGAGTTAGGGTTAGGGATTGGGTGTAGGTTAGGTTTAGGTTTTGGGTTAGGCTTAGGGTTAGTGTTTGGGTTTGGGTTATGTTTAGGTTTAGGGTTAGGGTTACGGTTAGGGTTAGGGTTTGGGTTTGGGTTAGAGTAAGGTATCGGGTTAGGGTTTGGGTTAGGTTTAAGGTTAGGGTTAGCGTTTGGGTTAGGTTTTGGGTTAGGGTTAAGGTTAGTGTTAGGGTTAGGGGTTAGGGTTAGGGTTAGGCTTAGGGTTAGGGTTAGGTTTAGTGTTACTGTTAGGATTTGGGGGAGGGTTAGATTTAGGGGTATGGTTAGGGTTAGGGTTTGTTTTAGGGTTAGGGTTAGGGTTAGTGTTAGGGTTAGGTTTTGGGTTAGGGTTAGGGTTTGGTTTAGGGTTAGTGTTTGGGCTTGGGTTAGGGTTAGGTTTAGTTTTAGGTTTAGAGTTAAGATTAGGGTTTGGCTTAGGGTTAGGGTTAGGGTTAGGGCTAGGCGATAGGGATAGGGTTAGAGTTAGGTTTGGGGTTAGTGTTTGGGCTAGGGTTAGGGTTAGGTTTAGGGATAGCGGTAGGTTTTGGTTTGGCTTAGGGTTAGGGTTAGGGTTAGGGTTAGTGTTAGGATTAGGATTTGGGTTAGGGTTAGGGTTAGCGTTAGGGTTTGGGTTAGGGTAAGGGTTAGGGTTAGGGTTTGGGTTAGGGTTAGGATTCAAGTTTGGGTTTGGGTTAGAGTTAGGGTTAGGGTTAGGTTTCGGGTGTGGGTTTGGTTTACGATTAGGCTTAGGGTTAAGGTTTTGTTTGTTTTAGGGTTAGTGTTAGGGTTAGGGGAATTAGGGTTAGGGTTAGGGTTAGGGTTAGGGATAGGGTTAGGGGTGGTTTAGGGCTAAGGTTAGGGTTAGGATTAAGGTTAGTGTTAAGGTTTAGGTTTGGGTTAGGGTTAGGTTTAGAGTTGGGGTTTGGTTTAGGGTTAGATTAAGGGTTAGGGTTGGGGATAGGTTTAGGGTTATGGTTAGGGTTAGGTTTAGGTTTAGGTTTTGGGTTAGGGTTAGGGTTAGGGTTTGGTTTGGGTTAGGGTTAATGTTAAGGAAAGGGTATGGGTTAGGTTTGGGGTTAGTGTTAGGTTTAGGGTTACTGTTTGAGGTTGATTTAGGGTTAGGGTTAGGGTTAGGGTTAGGGTTAGGGATTGGTTTTGGGTAGGGTTTTTGTTAGGGTTAGGGATAGAGTTTAGGTTAGGGTTAGGGTTAGGGTTTAGGTTTGGTGTAGGGTTAGTGTTAGGGTTAGGGTTAGAGTTTGGGTTAGGGTTTAGGTTTCGGTTAGGGTTAGGGTTAGGGTTAGTTTTAGGGCTTGGGTTAGGGTTAGGGTTAGGGTTAGGGCTTGGGTTTAGGTTAGGTTTAAGGTTTGGGTTAGGCTTAGGTTTAGGGCTTGTGTTTGGTTTAGGGTTAGCTTTAGAATTAGGGTTAGGTTTAGGGTTAGGGTTAGTTTTAGTTCTTGGGTTAGGGTTAGGGTTAGGGTTTGGTTTAGGGTTAGTGTTTGGGCTTGGGTTGGGGTTAGGATTAGGGTTAAGGCTTGGGTTTAGGTTAGGTTTAGGGTTTGGTTTAGGCTTAGGGTTAGGGTTTGGGTTAGGGATAGGCGATAGGGATAGGGTTAGAGTTAGGTTTGGGGTTAGTGTTTGGGCTAGGGTTAGGGTTAGGGTTAGGGTTAGGGTTAGGTTTAGTATTAGGATTAGGGTTTGGGTTTTGGTTAGGGTTAGGGTTAGGGTTAGGGTTTGCGTTAGTTTTAGGGTTAGGGATAGGGTTTAGGTTAGGGTTAGGGCTAGTGTTTGGGTTAGGATTTAGGTTTGGATTTGGGTTAGGTTTAGGGTTAATTTTAGGGCTTGGGTAGGTTTAGGGTTAGAGTTAGGGCTTGGGTTTAGGTTGGGTTGAGGGTTTGGGTTAGGCTTAGCGTTAGGGTTCTGGTTAGGGTTAGGGTTAGGGTTAGGGTTAGGGGTTACGGTTAGTATTAGTGTTTGGGCTTGGGTTAGGGTTAGGTTTAGGGATAGGGGTAGGTTGTGGTTTGGCTTAAGGTTATGGTTAGGTTTAGGTTTCGGGTTAGGGTTTGTGTTAGGATTAGGGGTGGGCTAGGGGATAGGGGTAGGGTTAGGGTTAGGGTTGGGGTTAGGTTTAAGATTTGGGTTAGGATTTGGATTAGGTTTGGGTTAGGGTTAAGGTTAGTGTTACGGTTAGGGTTAGGGTTAGGGTTAGGGTTAGGGTTAGGGTTAGGCAATAGGGATAGGGTTATGGTTAGGGATGGGGTTAGTGTTTGGGCTTGGGTTAGGGTTAGTGTTGGGGTTAGGATTAGGGTTAGGTTTAGTGTTAGGATTAGGGTTTGTGTTTCGGTTAGTTTTAGGGTTTTGGTTACGGTTTGCGTTAGTGTTAGGGTTAGGGATAGGGTTTAGGTTAGGGTTAGGGTTAGGGTTTGGGTTAGGATTTAGTTTTGTATTAGCGTTAGGGTTAGGATTAGTTTTAGGGCTTGGGTTAGGGTTAGGGTTAGAGTTAGGGCTTGGCCTTAGGTTAGGTTTAGGGTTTCTGTTAGGCTTAGGGTTAGGGTTTGGGTTAGGGTTAGGGTTAGGGTTAGGGTTAGGGTTAGTATTAGGTTTTGGGTTAGGGTTAGGGTTAGGGTTAGGGTTTTGGTTAGGGTTAGGGTTGAAGTTTTGTTTTGGGTTAGGGTTAGGTTTAGGGTTTCGGTTAGGGTTAGGGTTAGGGTTATGTTTACGTTTAGGGTGTGGGTTTGGTTTAGGATTAGGCTTAGGGTTAAGGTTAGGGTAAGTGTTAGGGTTATGGTTTGGGTTAGTGTTAGGGTTTGGGATAGGATTAGGGGTAGGGTAAGAGTTAGGGTTAGGGTTTGTGTGAGGGTTAGGGTTAGGGTTAGGGTTAGTGTTAGGATTAGAGTTTGTGTTAGGTTTAGTGTTAGGGTTAGGGTTAGGGTTTCGGTTTGGGTTAGGGTTAGAGTTAGGGTTAGTGTTTGGTTTAGGGTTAGGGTTAGGGTTTGCTTTGGTTTAGGGTTAGTGTTAGGGTTAGTATAAGGGTTACCGTTACGGTTAGGTTTAGGGTTAGGGTGAGGGTTAGGGTTAATGTTAGGGTTAGGGTTAGGGTTAGTTAGGGTTAGGGTTAGGTTTAGGGTTAGGGTTAGGGTTAGGGTTAGAGTTAGGGTTAGTTATAGGGCTTGGGTTAGGGTTAGGGTTAGGGTTAGGGCTTGGGTTTAGGTTAGGTTTAGGGTTTGGGTTAGGCTTAGGGTTAGGGTTTGGGTTTGGGTTAGGTTTAGGGTTAGGGTTAGGGTTTGGGTTAGGGTTAGAGTTAGGGTTAGGGTTAGTGTTTGGTTTAGGGTTAGGGTTAGGGTTTGCTTTGGTTTAGGGTTAGGGTTAGGGTTAGGGTTAGGATTAGGCTTAGGGTTAGGGTTAGTGTAAGTGTTAGGGTTAGGGTTTGGGTTAGTGTTAGGGTTTGGGATAGGATTAGGGACAGGGTAAGGATTAGGGTTAGGGTTTTTGTTAGGGTTAGGGTTAGGGTTAGGGTTAGGGTTAGTGTTAGGATTAGAGTTTGTGTTAGGTTTAGGGTTAGGGTTAGGGTTAGGGTTTCGGTTTGGGTTAGGGTTAGGGTTAGGGTTAGTGTTTGGTTTAGGGTTAGGGTTAGGGTTTGCTTTGGTTTAGGGTTAGTGTTAGGGTTAGTATAAGGGTTAGCGTTAGGGTTAGGTTTAGGGTTAGGGTTAGGGTTAGGGTTAGGGTTAGGTTAGGGTTAGGGTTAGCGTTAGGGTTAGGGTTAGGGTTAGGATTAGGCTTAGGGTTAGGGTTAGGGTAAGTGTTAGGGTTAGGGTTTGGGTTAGTGTTAGGGTTTGGGATAGGATTAGGGGCAGGGTAAGGGTTAGGGTTAGAGTTTGTGTGAGGGTTAGGGTTAGTGTTAGGATTAGAGTTTGTGTTAGGTTTAGGGTTAGGGTTAGGTTTAGGGTTTCGGTTTGCGTTAGGGTTAGGGTTAGGGTTAGTGTTTGGTTTAGGGTTAGGGTTAGGGTTTGCTTTGGTTTATGGTTAGTGTTAGGGTTAGTATAAGGGTTAGCGTTAGGGTTAGGTTTACGGTTAGGGTTAGGGTTAGGGTTAGGGTTAATTAAGGTTAGGGTTAGGGTTAGGTTTAGGGTTAGGGTTAGGGTTAGGGTTAGTTATAGGGCTTGGGTTAGGGTTAGGGTTAGGATTAGGGCTTTGGTTTAGGTTAGGTTTAGGGTTTGGGTTAGGCTTCGGGTTAGGGTTTGGGTTTGGGTTAGGTTTAGGGTTAGGGTTAGGGTTAGGGTTAGGGTTAGGGTTTGGGTTTGGGTTAGAGTAAGGTATAGGGTTAGGGTTTGGGTTAGGTTTAGTGTTAGGGTTAGGGTTTGGATTAGGGTTTGGGTTAGGGTTAAGGTTAGGGTTAGGGTTAGGGGTTAGGGTTAAGGTTAGTGTTAGTGTTTGGGCTTGGGTTATAGTTATGGTTAGGGTTAGGATTAGGGTTAGGTTTAGGGTTAGGTTTTTGGTTAGGGTTAGTGTTAGGGTTTGCGTTTGAGTTAGGGATAGGTTTAGGGTTAGGGTTAGGGGTAGGGGTAGGCGATAGGGATAGGGTTAGGGTTAGTGTTTTGGTTAGGGTTAGGGTTAGGACTTGGGTTTAGGTTACGTTTAGGGTTTGGGTTAAGCTTAGGGTTAGGGTTTGGGTTTGGGTTAGGTTTAGGGTTAGGGTTAGGGTTAGGGTTAGGGTTAGGGTTAGGATTTGGGTTTGGGTTAGAGTAAGGTATAGGGTTAGGGTTTGGGTTAGGTTTAGTGTTAGGGTTAGGGTTTGGGTTAGGGTTTTGGTTAGGGTTAAGGTTAGGGTTAGGGTTAGGGGTTAGGGTTAGGGTTAGGGTTTGGGTTAGGGTTAGGGTTAGGGTTAGGGTTAGGGTTAGGGTTTTGGTTAATGTTAGGGTTATGGTTAGGTTTAGGGTTAGTGTTTGGGCTTGCGTTATAGTTATGGTTAGGGTTACGATTAGGGTTAGGTTTAGGGATAGGTTTTTGGTTAGGGTTAGTGTTAGGGTTTGCGTTTGAGTTAGGGATAGGGTTGGGGTTAGGGTTAGGGGTAGGAAATAGGGATAGGGTTAGGGTTAGTGTTTGGGTTAGGGTTAGGGTTAGGTTTAGGGTTAGGGTTAGGGTTTGGTTTGGTGTAGGGTTAGTGCTAGGCTTAGGGGAAGGGTTAGGGTTAGGGGTTGTTTAGGGTTAGGGTTTGGGTTAGGATTAAGGTTAGGGTTAAGGTTTAGGTTTGGGTTAAAGTTAGGTTTAGAGTTGGGGTTTGGTTTAGGGTTAGGTTTAGGGTTAGGGTTGGGGTTAGGGTTAGGGTTAGGGTTAGGTTTAAGATTAGGGTTAGGTTTAGGTTTAGGTTTTGGAATAGGGTTAGGGTTAGGGTTAGGGTTTGGTTTGGGTTAGGGTTAATGTTAAGGATAGGATAAGGGTTACGTTTGGGGTTAGTGTTTGGTTTATGGTTACTGTTAGAGGTTGGTTTAGGGTTAGGGTAGGGTTAGGGTTATGGTTAGGGATTGGTTTGGAGTAGGGTTAGTGTTAGGGTTAGTGATAGAGTTCTGGTTAGGGTTAGGGTTAGGGTTAGATTTAGGGTTTAGGTTTGGGTTAGGTTTAAGTTTAGGGTTAGGGTTTGGGTTAGGGTTTTGGTTAGGGTTAAGGTTAGGGTTAGGGTTAGGGGGTAGCGTTAGGGTTAGGGTTAGGGTTTGGGTTACGGTTTGGGTTAGGGTTAGGGTTAGTGTTACGGTTAGGGTTTAGGGTAGGGTTAGGTTTAGGGTTAGGGTTAGGGTTAGGGTTTGTATTAGGGTTACGGTTAGGGTTATGGTCAGGGTTAGGCTTTGGGTTAGGGTCATGGTTAGGTTTAGGGTTAGTGTTTGGGGTTGGGTTAGGGTTAGGTTTAGGGTTAGGTTTAGAGTTAGGGTTAGGGTTTGGCTTAGGGGTAGGGTTAGGGTTAGGGCTAGGCGATAGGGATAGGGTTAGTGTTAGGGTTAGTATTAGGGTTAGGTTTAGTGTTAGGATTAGGATTTGGGTTTTGGTTAGGGTTAGGGTTAGGGTTAGGGTTTAGGTTTGTGTTAGGGTTTGGGATACGTTTAGGGGTAGGGTAAGGGTTAGGGTTAGGGTTTTTGTTAGGGTTAGGGTTAGGGTTAGGGTTAATGTTAGGAGTAGGGTTTGTGTTAGGCTTAGGGTTAGGGTTAGGATAAGTGTTAGAGTTAGGGTTTGGATTAGGGTTAGGGTTAGCTTTAGGCTTAGGGTTAGGGTTTGGTTTCGTTTACGGTTAGTGTTAGGGTTAGGGTAAGGGTTAGGGTTAGGGTTATGGTTAGGGTTAGGATTTGGGTTAGGTTTAGCTTTAGGGTTATTGTTAG
Organism: Eospalax fontanierii; assembly: GCA_035773235.1. Lineage (NCBI taxonomy): Eukaryota > Metazoa > Chordata > Mammalia > Rodentia > Spalacidae > Eospalax > Eospalax fontanierii. The sequence goes on from CM069528.1 coordinate 3,824,820, forward strand.
GGTTAGGGTTATGGTTAGTTTTAGTGCTTGGGTTAGGGTTAGGGTTAGGGTTAGGGATTGGGTTTAGGTTAGGTTTAGGGTTTGGGTTAGGCTTAGGGTTAATGTTTGGGTTTGGGTTAGGTTTAGGTTTAGGGTTAGGGTTAGGGTTTGGGTTTGGGTTAGAGTAAGGTATCTGTTTAGGGTTTGGGTTAGGTTTAAGGTTAGGGTTAGGGTTTGGGTTAGGGTTAAGTTTAGTTTTAGGGTTAGGGCTTAGGGTTAGGGTTAGGGTTAGGGTTAGGGTTAGTGTTACGGTAAGGTTTAGGGTAGGGTTAGGTTTAGGGTTAGGGTTATGGTTAGGGTTATGGTTAGGGTTACGGTGTATGGTTAGGGTTAGGGTTAAGTTTAGGGTTAGGATTTGGGTTAGGGTCAGGGTTAGGGTTAGGGTTAGGGTTAGGGTTAGGGATTGGTTTGGGGTAGGGTTTGTGTTAGGGTTAGGGATAGAGTTTAGGTTAGGGTTAGGGTTAGGGTTTAGGTTTGGTTTAGGGTTAGTGTTAGGGTTAGGGTTAGGGTTTAGGTTTGGGTTAGGGTTAGGGTAAGGGTTAGTTTTAGGGCTTGGGTTAGGGTTAGTGTTAGGGTTAGGGCTTGGGTTTAGGTTAGGTTTAAGGTTTGGGTTAGGCTTAGGTTTAGGGCTTGTTTTCGGGTTAGGGTTAGCTTTAGGATTAGGGTTAGGGTTAGGGTAAGTTTTAGTGCTTGGGTTAGGGTTAGGGTTAGGGATTGGGTGGAGGTTAGGTCTAGGGTTTGGGTTAGGCTTAGGGTGAGTGTTTGGGTTTGGGTTATGTTTAGGTTTAGGGTTAGGGTTAGGGTTAGGGTTAGGGTTAGGGTTAGGGTTTGGGTTTGGGTAGAGTAAGGTATCGGGTTAGGGTTTGGGTTAGGTTTAAGGTTAGTGTCAGGGTTTGGGTTAGGGTTTGGGTTAGGGTTAAGGGTAGTGTTAGGGTTAGGGGTTAGGGTTCGGGTTAGGCTTAGGGTTAGGGTTAGGTTTAGTGTTACGGTTAGGATTTGGGGTAGGGTTAGATTTAGGGGTAGCGTTAGGGTTAGGGTTTGTGTTAGGGTTAGGGTTAGGGTTAGTGTTAGGGTTAGGTTTTGGGTTAGGGTTAGGGTTTGGTTTAGGGTTAGTGTTTGGGCTTGGGTTCGGGTTAGGTTTAGTTTTAGGTTTAGAGTTAAGATTAGGGTTTGGCTTAGGTTTAGGGTTAGGGTTAGGGCTAGGCGATAGGGATAGGTTTAGAGTTAGGGTTGGGGTTAGAGTTTGGGCTAGGGTTAGGGTTAGGGTTAGGGTTAGGGTTAGGATTAGGGTTTGTGTTAGGTTTAGGGTTAGGGTTAGGGTTAGGTTTTCGGTTTGGGTTAGGGTTAGGGTTAGGGTTAGTGTTTGGTTTAGGGTTAGGGTTAGGGTTTGCTTTGGTTTAGTGTTAGTGTTAGGGTTAGTATAAGGGTTAGCGTTAGGGTTAGGTTTAGGGTTAGGGTTAGGGTTAGGGTTTAGGTTTGTTTTAGGTTTAGGGTTAGGGTTAGGGTTAGGGTTAGGGTTAGGGTTAGGGTTAGGGTTAGTGTTACGGTTAGGGTTTAGGGTAGGGTTAGGTTTAGGGTTAGGGTTAGGGTTAGGGTTTGTATTAGGGTTACGGTTAGATTTATGGTTAGGGTTAGGCTTTGGGTTAGTGTCATTATTATGTTTAGGGTTAGTGTTTTGTCTTGGGTTAGGGGTTAGGTTTAGGGTTAGGTTTAGAGTTAGGGGTAGGGTTTGGCTTAGCGGTAGGGTTAGGGTTAGTGCTAGGCGATAGGGATAGGGTTAGAGTTAGGGTTAGGTTTAGGGATGGGCAGGGATTAGGGTTAGTGTTAGGGTTAGTATTAGGGTTAGGTTTAGTGTTAGGATTAGGATTTGGGTTTTGGTTAGGGTTAGGGTTAGGGTTAGGGTTTGGTTAGTGTTAGGGTTTGGGATACGTTTAGGGGTAGGGTAAGGGTTAGGATTAGGGTTAGGGTTAGGTTTAGGTTTAGGTTTTGGGTTAGGGTTAGGGTTAGGGTTAGGGTTAGGGTTTGGTTTGGGTTAGGGTTAATGTTACGGAAAGGGTAAGGGTTAGGTTTGGGGTTAGGGTTAGGTCTAGGGTTACTGTTTGAGGTTGGTTTAGGGTTAGGGTTAGGGTTAGGGTTATGGTTAGGGATTGGTTTGGGGTAGGGTTAGTGTTAGGGTTAGAAATAGAGTTTAGGTTAGGGTTAGGTTTTGGGTTAGTGTTAAGGTTAGGGATAGGGTTTCGGTTAGAATTAGGGTTAGGGTTTAGGTTTGAGTTAGGGTTAGGGTTAGGGTTAGTTTTAGGGCTTGGTTTAGGGTTAGGGTTAGGGTTAGGGCTTGGGTTTAGGTTAGGTTTAAGGTTTGGGTTAGGCTTAGGTTTAGGGTTCGGGTTAGGGTTAGGGTTAGGGTTAGGGTTAGGGTTAGGGTTAGTGTTAGGATTAGGGTTAGGGTTAGAGTTAGGGTTAGGGATTGGGTGTAGGTTAGGTTTAGGGTTTGGGTTAGGCTTAGGGTTAGTGTTTGGGTTTGGGTTATGTTTAGGTTTAGGGTTAGGGTTAGGGTTAGGGTTAGGGTTTGGGTTTGGGTTAGAGTAAGGTATCGGGTTAGGGTTTGTGTTAGGTTTAGGGTTAGGGTTAGGGTTAGGTTTTCGGTTTGGGTTAGGGTTAGGGTTAGGGTTAGTGTTTGGTTTAGGGTTAGGGTTAGGGTTTGCTTTGGTTTAGTGTTAGTGTTAGGGTTAGTATAAGGGTTAGCGTTAGGGTTAGGTTTAGGGTTAGGTTTAGGGTTAGGGTTAGGGTTAGTTAGGGTTAGGGTTAGGGTTAGGTTTAGGGTTAGGGTTAGGGTTAGGGTTAGGGTTAGGGTTAGTTATCGGGCTTGGGTTAGGGTTAGGGTTAGGGTTAGGGCTTGGGTTTAGGTTAGGTTTAGGGTTTGGGCTAGGCTTAGGGTTAGGGTTTGGGTTTGGGTTAGGTTTAGGGTTAGGGTTAGGGTTTAGGTTTGTTTTAGCGTTAGGGTTAGGGTTAGGGTTAGGGGTAGGGATAGGGTTAGGGTTAGTGTTCCGGTTAGGGTTTAGGGTAGGGTTAGGTTTAGGGTTAGGGTTAGGGTTAGGGTTTGTATTAGGGTTACGGTTAGGTTTATGGTTAGGGTTAGGCTTTGTGTTAGTGTCATTATTATGTTTAGGGTTAGTGTTTGGGCTTGGGTTAGGGGTTAGGTTTAGGGTTAGGTTTAGAGTTAGGGTTAGGATTTGGCTTAGGGGTAGGGTTAGGGTTAGGGCTAGGCGATCGGGATAGGGTTAGAGTTAGGGTTAGGTTTAGGGTTTGGGCAGGGGTTAGGGTTAGTGTTAGGGTTAGTATTAGGGTTAGGTTTAGTGTTAGGATTAGGATTTGGGTTTTGGTTAGGGTTAGGGTTAGGGTTAGTGTTTGGTTAGTGTTAGGGTTTGGGATACGTTTAGGGGTAGGGTAAGGGTTAGGATTAGGTTTAGGGTTAGGTTTAGGTTTAGGTTTTGGGTTAGGGTTAGGGTTAGGGTTAGGGTTTGGTTTGGGTTAGGGTTAATGTTACGGAAAGGGTAAGGGTTAGGTTTGGGGTTAGGGTTAGGTCTAGGGTTACTGTTTGAGGTTGGTTTAGGGTTAGGGTAAGGGTTAGGGTTATGGTTAGGGATTGGTTTGGGGTAGGGTTAGTGTTAGGGTTAGAAATAGAGTATAGGTTAGGGTTAGGTTTTGGGTTAGTGTTAAGGTTAGGGATAGGGTTTAGGTTAGAATTAGGGTTAGGGTTTAGGTTTGAGTTAGGGTTAGGGTTAGGGTTAGTTTTAGGGCTTGGGTTAGGGTTAGGGTTAGGGTTAGGCCTTGGGTTTAGGTTAGGTTTAAGATTTGGGTTTGGCTTAGGTTTAGGGTTCGGGTTAGGATTAGGGTTAGGGTTAGGGTTAGTGTTAGGATTAGGGTTAGGGTTAGAGTTAGGGTTAGGGATTGGGTGTAGGTTAGGTTTAGGTTTTGGGTTAGGCTTAGGGTTAGTGTTTGGGTTTGGGTTATGTTTAGGTTTAGGGTTAGGGTTACGGTTAGGGTTAGGGTTTGGGTTTGGGTTAGAGTAAGGTATCGGGTTAGGGTTTGGGTTAGGGTTAAGGTTAGGGTTAGCGTGTGGGTTAGGTTTTGGGTTAGGGTTAAGGTTAGTGTTGGGGTTGGGGGTTAGGGTTAGGGTTAGGTTTAGGGTTAGGGTTAGGTTTAGTGTTACTGTTAGGATTTGGGGGAGGGTTAGATTTAGGGGTATGGTTAGGGTTAGGGTTTGTTTTAGGGTTAGGGTTAGGGTTAGTGTTAGGGTTAGGTTTTGGGTTAGGGTTAGGGTTTGGTTTAGGGTTAGTGTTTGGGCTTGGGTTAGGGTTAGGTTTAGTTTTAGGTTTAGAGTTAAGATTAGGGTTTGGCTTAGGGTTAGGGTTAGGGTTAGGGCTAGGCGATGGGGATAGGGTTAGAGTTAGGTTTGGGGTTAGTGTTTGGGCTAGGGTTAGGGTTAGGGTTAGGGTTAGGTTTAGTATTAGGATTAGGGTTTGGGTTTCGGTTAGGGTTAGAGTTAGGGTTAGGGTTTGCGTTAGTTTTAGGGTTAGGGATAGGGTTTAGGTTAGGGATAGGTTTAGGGTTAGGGTTAGGGTTAGGTTTAGGGCTAGGCAATAGGGATAGGGTTAGGGTTAGGGTTGGGGTTAGTGTTTGGGCTTGGGTTAGGGTTAGTGTTAGGGTTAGGAATCGGTTAGGTTTAGTGTTAGGATTAGGGTTTGGGTTTCGGTTACGGTTAGGGTTTTGGTTACGGTTTGCATTAGTGTTAGGGTTAGGGATAGGGTTTAGGTTAGGGTTAGGGTTAGGGTTTGGGTTAGGGTTAGGTTTAGGGTTTGGGTTTGGGTTTGGGTTAGAGTAAGGTATCGGGTTAGGGTTTGGGTTAGGTTTAAGGTTAGGTTTAGGGTTTGGTTTAGGGTTTGGGTTAGGGTTTGGGTTAGGGTTAAGGTTAGTTGTAGGGTTAGAGGTTAGGGTTAGGGTTAGGCTTAGGGTTAGGGTTAGGTTCAGTGTTACGGTTAGGATTGGGGGTAGGGTTAGGTTTAGGGGTAGGATTAGGGTTAGGGTTTGTGTTAGGGTTAGGGTTAGGGTTCATGTTAGGGTTAGGTTTTGGTTTAGGGTTAGGGTTAGGTTTAGGGTTAGTGTTTGGGCTTGGGTTAGTTTTAGGTTTAGTTTTAAGTTTAGAGTTAAGATTAGGGTTTGGCTTAGGGTTAGGGTTAGGGTTAGGGCTAGGCGATAGGGATAGGGTTAGAGTTAGGGTTGGGGTTAGTCTTTGGGCTAGGGTTAGGGTTAGGGTTAGGGTTAGGTTTAGGGTTAGGTTTAGTGTTAGGATTAGGGTTTGGGTTTCGGTTAGGGTTAGGGTTAGGGTTAGGGTTTGCGTTAGTTTTAGGGTTAGGGATAGTGTTTAGGTTAGGGTTAGGGTTAGGGTTTGGGTTAGGATTTAGGTTTGGATTTGGGTTAGGTTTAGGGTTAATTTTAGGGCTTGGGTTAGGTTTAGGGTTAGAGTTAGGGCTTGGGTTTAGGTTAGGTTGAGGGTTTGGGTTAGGCTTAGGGTTAGGGTTCGGGTTAGGGTTCGGGTTAGGGTTAGTGTTAGGGGTTAGGTTTAGTATTAGTGTTTGGGCTTGGGTTAGGGTTAGGTTTAGGGATAGGGGTAGGTTGTGGTTTGGCTTAGGGTTATGGTTAGGTTTAGGGTTAGGGTTAGGGTTAGTATTAGGATTAGGGTTAGGGCTAGGCAATAGGGATAGGGTTTGGGTTAGGGTTGGGGTTAGTGTTTGGGCTTGGGTTAGGATTAGTGGTAGGGTTAGGAGTAGAGTTAGGTTTAGTGTTAGGATTAGGGTTTGTGTTTCGGTTAGGGTTCGGGTTTTGGTTCCGGTTTGGGTTAGTGTTCGGGTTAGGGATAGGGTTTAGGTTAGGGTTAGGGTTAGGGTTTGGGTTAGGTTTTAGTTTTGTATTAGCGTTAGGGTTAGGATTAGTTTTAGAGCTTGGGTTAGTGTTAGGGTTAGAGTTAGGGCTTTGCTTTAGGTTAGGTTTAGGGTTTCGGTTAGGCTTAGGGTTAGGTTTCGGGTTTGATTTAGGGTTAGGGTTAGGGTTAGGGTTAGTGTTAGGGTTTGGGTAAGGGTTAGGGTTGAAGTTTGGGTTTGGGTTAGGGTTAGGTTTAGGGTAACGGTTAGGGTAAGGGTTAGGGTTATGGTAAGGTTTAGGGTGTGGGTTTGGTTTAGGATTAGGCATAGGGTTAGGATTAGTGTAAGTTTTAGGGTTAGGGTTTGGGTTAGTGTTAGGGTTTGGGATAGGATTAGGGGTAGGGTAAGGGTTAGGGTTAGGGTTTGTGTGAGGGTTAGGGTTAGGGTTAGGGTTAGTGTTAGGATTAGAGTTTGTGTTAGGTTTAGGGTTAGGGTTAGGGTTAGGGTTTCGGTTTGAGTTAGGGTTAGGGTTAGGGTTAGGATTAGGGTTAGGGTTAGGGTGTGGGTTAGGGTTAGGGTTAGGGTTAGGGTTTGGGTTAGGGTTAGGATTGAAGTTTGGGTTTGGGTTAGAGTTAGGGTTAGGGTTAGGTTTCGGGTGTGGTTTTGGTTTACGATTAGGCTTAGGGTTAAGGTTTGGTTTGTTTTAGGGTTAGTGTTAGGTTTAGGGGAATTAGGGTTAGGGTTAGGGTTAGGGTTAGGGATAGGGTTAGGGGTGGTTTAGGGCTAAGGTTAGGGTTAGGATTAAGGTTAGGGTTAAGGTTTAGGTTTGGGTTAGGGTTAGGTTTAGAGTTGGGGTTTGGTTTAGGGTTAGATTAAGGGTTAGGGTTGGGGTTAGGTTTAGGGTTATGGTTAGCGTTAGGTTTAGGATTAGGGTTAGGTTTAGGTTTAGGTTTTGGGTTAGGGTTAGGGTTAGGGTTTGGTTTGGTTTAGGGTTAATGTTACGGAAAGGGTAAGGGTTAGGTTTGGGGTTAGTGTTAGGTTTAGGGTTACTGTTTGAGGTTGGTTTAGGGTTAGGGTTAGGGTTAGGGATTGGTTTGGGGTAGGGTTTTTGTTAGGGTTAGGGTTAGGGTTAGGGTTAGGGTTAGGGTTAGGGTTAGGGTTAGGGTTAGGGTTAGGGTTTAGGTTTGGTTTAGGGTTAGTGTTAGGGTTAGGGTTAGAGTTTGGGTTAGGGTTTAGGTTTGGGTTAGGGTTAGGGTTAGGGTTAGTTTTAGGGCTTGGGTTAGGGTTAGGGTTAGGGTTAGGGCTTGGGTTTAGGTTAGGTTTAAGGTTTGGGTTAGGCTTAGGTTTAGGGCTTGTGTTTGGGTTAGGGTTAGCTTTAGGGTTAGGGTTAGGGTTAGGGTTAGGGTTAGTTTTAGTGCTTGGGTTAGGGTTAGGGTTAGGGTTAGGGATTGGGTGTAGGTTAGGTTTAGGGTTTGGGTTAGGCTTAGGGTGAGTGTTTGGGTTTGGGTTATGTTTAGGTTTAGGGTTAGGGTTAGGGTTAGGGTTAGGGTTTGGGTTTGGGTTAGAGTAAGGTATCAGGTTAGGGTTTGGGTTAGGTTTAAGGTTAGGGTTAGGGTTTGGGTTAGGGTTTGGGTTAGGTTTGGGTTAGGGTTAAGGTTAGTGGTAGGGTTAGGGGTTAGGGTTAGGGTTAGGCTTAGTGTTAGGGTTACGTGTAGTGTTACGGTTAGGATTTGGGGTAGGGTTAGGTTTAGGGGTAGGATTAGGGTTAGGGTTTGTGTTAGGGTTAGGGTTAGGGTTAGTATTAGGGTTAGGTTTTCGGTTAGGGTTAGGGTTAGGTCTAGGGTTAGTGTTTGGGCTTGGGTTAGGGTTAGGTTTAGTTTTAGGTTTAGAGTTAAGGTTAGGGTTTGGATTAGGGTTAGGGTTAGGGTTAGGAGTAGGCGATAGGGATAGGGTTAGAGTTAGGGTTGGGTTTAGTGTTTGGGCTAGGGTTAGGGTTAGCGTTAGGGTTAGGTTTAGGGTTAGGTTTAGTGTTAGGATTAGGGTTTGGGTTTCGGTTAGGGTTAGGGTTAGGGTTAGGGTTTGCGTTAGTTTTAGGGTTAGGGATAGTGTTTAGGTTAGGGTTAGGGTTAGGGTTTGGGTTAGGATTTAGGTTTGGATTTGGGTTAGGTTTAGGGTTAATTTTAGGACTTGGGTTAGGTTTAGGGTTAGAGTTAGGGCTTGGGTTTAGGTTAGGTTGAGGATTTGGGTTAGGCTTAGGGTTAGGGTTCGGGTTAGGGTTCGGGTTAGGGTTAGGGTTAGGGGTTAGGTTTAGTATTAGTGTTTGGGCTTGGGTTAGGGTTAGGTTTAGGGATAGGGGTAGGTTGTGGTTTGGCTTAGGGTTATGGTTAGGTTTAGGGTTAGGGTTAGGGTTAGTATTAGGATTAGGGTTAGGGCTAGGCAATAGGGATAGGGTTAGGGTTAGGGTTGGGGTTAGTGTTTGGGCTTGGGTTAGGATTAATGTTAGGGTTAGGATTAGAGTTAGGTTTAGTGTTAGGATTAGGGTTTGTGTTTCGGTTAGGGTTAGGGTTTTGGTTACGGTTTGCATTAGTGTTAGGGTTAGGGATAGGGTTTAGGTTAGGGTTAGGGTTAGGGTTTGGGTTAGGATTTAGTTTTGTATTAGCGTTAGGGTTAGGATTAGTTTTAGGGCTTGGGTTAGGGTTAGGGTTAGAGTTAGGGCTTTGCTTTAGGTTAGGTTTATGGTTTCGGTTAGGCTTAGGGTTAGGTTTCGGGTTCGGGTTCGGGTTAGGGTTGGGGTTAGGGTTAGTGTTAGGGTTTGGGTTAGGGTTAGGGTTGAAGTTTGGGTTTGGGTTAGGGTTAGGTTTAGGGTTTCGGCTAGGGTTAGGGTTAGGGTTATGGTTAGGTTTAGGGTGTGGGTTTGGTTTAGGATTAGGCATAGGGTTAGGTTTAGTGTAAGTGTTAGGGTTAGGGTTTGGGTTAGTGTTAGGGTTTGGGATAGGATTAGGGGTAGGGTAAGGGTTAGGGTTAGGGTTTGTGTGAGGGTTAGGGTTAGGGTTAGGGTTAGTGTTAGGATTAGAGTTTGTGTTAGGTTTAGGGTTAGGGTTAGGGTTAGGGTTTCGGTTTGGGTTAGGGTTAGGGTTAGGGTTAGTGTTTGGATTAGGGTTAGGGTTAGGGTTTGCTTTGGTTTAGTGTTAGTGTTAGGGTTAGTATAAGGGTTAGCGTTAGGGTTAGGTTTATTGTTAGGGTTAGGTTTAGGGTTAGGGTTAGGGTTAGGGTTAGTTAGGGTTAGATTTAGGGTTAGGTTTAGGGTTAGGGTTAGGGTTATGGTTAGAGTTAGGGTTAGTTATTGGGCTTGGGTTAGGGTTAGGGTTAGGGTTAGGGCTTGGGTTTAGGTTAGGTTTAGGATTTGGGCTAGGCTTAGGGTTAGGGTTTGGGTTTGGTTTAGGTTTAGGGTTAGGGTTAGGGTTTAGGTTTGTTTTAGGGTTAGGGTTAGGGTTAGGGTTAGGGTTAGTGTTAGGGTTAGGGTTTGGGTTAGGGTTTGGGTTAGGGTTTGGCTTAGGGTTAGGGTTAGCGTTATGTGTAGGCAATAGGGATAGGGTTAGGGTTAGGGTTGGGGTTAGTGTTTCGGCTTGGGTTAGGGTTAGTGTTAGGGTTAGGATTAGGGTTAGGTTTAGTGTTAGGATCAGGGTTTGGGCTTCGGTTAGGGTTAGCGTTAGGGTTAGGGTTAGGGTTTGGGTTAGTGTTAGGGTTAGGGATAGGGTTTAGGTTAGGTTTAGGGTTAGGGTTTGGGTTAGGGTTTAGGTTTGGGTTAGGGTTAGGGTTAGGGTTAGTTTTAGGGCTTGGGTTAGGGTGAGGGTTAGAGTTAGGGCTTGGGTTTAGGTTAAGTTTAGGTTTTGGATTAGGCTTAGGCTTAAGGTTCGGGTTAGGGTTAGGGTTAGGTTTAGGTTTTGGGTTAGGGTTTGGGTTAGGGTTAAGGTTAGAGTTAGGGTTAGGGGTTAGGGTTAGGTTTAGGGTTAGGATTAGTGTTTGGGCTTGGGTTAGGGTTAGGTTTAGGGATAGGGGTAGGTTTTGGTTTGGCTTAGGGTTAGGGTTAGGGTTAGGGTTAGTGTTAGGATTAGGATTTGGGTTAGGGTTAGGGTTAGCGTTAGGGTTTGGGTTAGGGTAAGGGTTAGGGTTAGGGTTTGGGTTAGGGTTAGGATTCAAGTTTGGGTTTGGGTTAGAGTTAGGGTTAGGGTTAGGTTTCGGGTGTGGGTTTGGTTTACGATTAGGCTTAGGGTTAAGGTTTGGTTTGTTTTAGGGTTAGTGTTAGGGTTAGGGGAATTAGGGTTAGGGTTAGGGTTAGGGTTAGGGATAGGGTTAGGGGTGGTTTAGGGCTAAGGTTAGGGTTAGGATTAAGGTTAGTGTTAAGGTTTAGGTTTGGGTTAGGGTTAGGTTTAGAGTTGGGGTTTGGTTTAGGGTTAGATTAAGGGTTAGGGTTGGGGATAGGTTTAGGGTTATGGTTAGGGTTAGGTTTAGGATTAGGGTTAGGTTTAGGTTTAGGTTTTGGGTTAGGGTTAGGGTTAGGGTTTGGTTTGGGTTAGGGTTAATGTTAAGGAAAGGGTATGGGTTAGGTTTGGGGTTAGTGTTAGGTTTAGGGTTACTGTTTGAGGTTGATTTAGGGTTAGGGTTAGGGTTAGGGATTGGTTTTGGGTAGGGTTTTTGTTAGGGTTAGGGATAGAGTTTAGGTTAGGGTTAGGGTTAGGGTTTAGGTTTGGTGTAGGGTTAGTGTTAGGGTTAGGGTTAGAGTTTGGGTTAGGGTTTAGGTTTCGGTTAGGGTTAGGGTTAGGGTTAGTTTTAGGGCTTGGGTTAGGGTTAGGGTTAGGGTTAGGGCTTGGGTTTAGGTTAGGTTTAAGGTTTGGGTTAGGCTTAGGTTTAGGGCTTGTGTTTGGGTTAGGGTTAGCTTTAGAATTAGGGTTAGGTTTAGGGTTAGGGTTAGTTTTAGTTCTTGGGTTAGGGTTAGGGTTGGGGTTTGGTTTAGGGTTAGTGTTGGGGCTTGGGTTGGGGTTAGGATTAGGGTTAGGGCTTGGGTTTAGGTTAGGTTTAGGGTTTGGTTTACGCTTAGGGTTAGGGTTTGGGTTAGGGATAGGCGATAGGGATAGGGTTAGAGTTAGGTTTGGGGTTAGTGTTTGGGCTAGGGTTAGGGTTAGGGTTAGGGTTAGGTTTAGTATTAGGATTAGGGTTTGGGTTTTGGTTAGGGTTAGGGTTAGGGTTAGGGTTTGCGTTAGTTTTAGGGTTAGGGATAGGGTTTAGGTTAGGGTTAGGGCTAGTGTTTGGGTTAGGATTTAGGTTTGGATTTGGGTTAGGTTTAGGGTTAATTTTAGGGCTTGGGTTAGGTTTAGGGTTAGAGTTAGGGCTTGGGTTTAGGTTAGGTTGAGGGTTTGGGTTAGGCTTAGCGTTAGGGTTCTGGTTAGGGTTAGGGTTAGGGTTAGGGTTAGGGGTTACGGTTAGTATTAGTGTTTGGGCTTGGGTTAGGGTTAGGTTTAGGGATAGGGGTAGGTTGTGGTTTGGCTTAAGGTTATGGTTAGGTTTAGGTTTCGGGTTAGGGTTTGTGTTAGGATTAGGGCTAGGCTAGGCGATAGGGATAGGGTTAGGGTTAGGGGTGGGGTTAGGTTTAAGATTTGGGTTAGGATTTGGATTAGGTTTGGGTTAGGGTTAAGGTTAGTGTTACGGGTAGGGTTAGGGTGAGGGTTAGGGGTAGGGGGAGGGTGAGGCAATAGGGATAGGGTTATGGTTAGGGATGGGGTTAGTGTTTGGGCTTGGGTTAGGGTTAGTGTTGGGGTTAGGATTAGGGTTAGGTTTAGTGTTAGGATTAGGGTTTGTGTTTCGGTTAGTTTTAGGGTTTTGGTTACGGTTTGCGTTAGTGTTAGGGTTAGGGATAGTGTTTAGGTTAGGGTTAGGGTTAGGGTTTGGGTTAGGATTTAGTTTTGTATTAGCGTTAGGGTTAGGATTAGTTTTAGGGCTTGGGTTAGGGTTAGGGTTAGAGTTAGGGCTTGGCCTTAGGTTAGGTTTAGGGTTTCTGTTAGGCTTAGGGTTAGGGTTTGGGTTAGGGTTAGGGTTAGGGTTAGGGTTAGGGTTAGTATTAGGTTTTGGGTTAGGGTTAGGGTTAGGGTTAGGATTTTGGTTAGGGTTAGGGTTGAAGTTTGGGTGTGGGTTAGGGTTAGGTTTAGGGTGTCGGTTAGGGTTAGGGTTAGGTTTATGTTTACGTTTAGGGTGTGGGTTTGGTTTAGGATTAGGCTTAGGGTTAAGGTTAGGGTAAGTGTTAGGGTTATGGTTTGGGTTAGTGTTAGGGTTTGGGATAGGATTAGGGGTAGGGTAAGAGTTAGGGTTAGGGTTTGTGTGAGGGTTAGGGTTAGGGTTAGGGTTAGTGTTAGGATTAGAGTTTGTGTTAGGTTTAGTGTTAGGGTTATGGTTAGGGTTTCGGTTTGGGTTAGGGTTAGAGTTAGGGTTAGTGTTTGGTTTAGGGTTAGGGTTAGGGTTTGCTTTGGTTTAGGGTTAGTGTTAGGGTTAGTATAAGGGTTAGCGTTAGGGTTAGGTTTAGGGTTAGGGTGAGGGTTAGGGTTAATGTTAGGGTTAGGGTTAGGGTTGGTTAGGGTTAGGGTTAGGTTTAGGGTTAGGGTTAGGGTTAGGGTTAGAGTTAGGGTTAGTTATAGGGCTTGGGTTAGGGTTAGGGTTAGGGTTAGGGCTTGGGTTTAGGTTAGGTTTAGGGTTTGGGTTAGGCTTAGGGTTAGGGTTTGGGTTTGGGTTAGGTTTAGGGTTAGGGTTAGGGTTTGGGTTAGGGTTAGAGTTAGGGTTAGGGTTAGTGTTTGGTTTAGGGTTAGGGTTAGGGTTTGCTTTGGTTTAGGGTTAGGGTTAGGGTTAGGGTTAGGATTAGGATTAGGCTTAGGGTTAGGGTTAGTGTAAGTGTTAGGGTTAGGGTTTGGTTTAGTGTTAGGGTTTGGGATAGGATTAGGGGCAGGGTAAGGATTAGGGTTAGGGTTTTTGTTAGGGTTAGGGTTAGGGTTAGGGTTAGTGTTAGGATTAGAGTTTGTGTTAGGTTTAGGGTTAGGGTTAGGGTTAGGGTTTCGGTTTGGGTTAGGGTTAGGGTTAGGGTTAGTGTTTGGTTTAGGGTTAGGGTTAGGGTTTGCTTTGGTTTAGGGTTAGTGTTAGGGTTAGTATAAGGGTTAGCGTTAGGGTTAGGTTTAGGGTTAGGGTTAGGGTTAGGGTTAGGGTTAGGTTAGGGTTAGGGTTAGCGTTAGGGTTTGGGTTAGGGTTAGGATTAGGCTTAGGGTTAGGGTTAGGGTAAGTGTTAGGGTTAGAGTTTGGGTTAGTGTTAGGGTTTGGGATAGGATTAGGGGCAGGGTAAGGGTTAGGGTTAGGGTTTGTGTGAGGGTTAGGGTTAGTGTTAGGATTAGAGTTTTTGTTAGGTTTAGGGTTAGGGTTAGGTTTAGGGTTTTGGTTTGCTTTAGGGTTAGGGTTAGGGTTAGTGTTTGGTTTAGGGTTAGGGTTAGGGTTTGCTTTGGTTTATGGTTAGTGTTAGGGTTAGTATAAGGTTTAGCGTTAGGGTTAGGTTTAGGGTTAGGGTTAGGGTTAGGGTTAGGGTTAGGGTTAATTAGGGTTAGGGTTAGGGTTAGGTTTAGGGTTAGGGTTAGGGTTAGGGTTAGTTATAGGGCTTGGGTTAGGGTTAGGTTTAGGATTAGGGCTTTGGTTTAGGTTAGGTTTAGGGTTTGGGTTAGGCTTCGGGTTAGGGTTTGGGTTTGGGTTAGGTTTAGGGTTAGGGTTAGGGTTAGGGTTAGGGTTAGGGTTTGGGTTTGGGGTAGAGTAAGATATAGGGTTAGGGTTTGGGTTAGGTTTAGGGTTAGGGTTAGGGTTTGGATTAGGGTTTGGGTTAGGGTTAAGGTTAGGGTTAGGGTTAGGGGTTAGGGTTAAGGTTAGTGTTAGTGTTTGGGCTTGGGTTATAGTTATGGTTAGGGTTAGGATTAGGGTTAGGTTTAGGGTTAGGTTTTTGTTAGGGTTAGTGTTAGGGTTTGCGTTTGAGTTAGGGATAGGTTTAGGGTTAGGGTTAGGGGTAGGGGTAGGCGATAGGGATAGGGTTAGGGTTAGTGTTTTGGTTAGGGTTAGGGTTAGGGCTTTGGTTTAGGTTAGGTTTAGGGTTTGGGTTAAGCTTAGGGTTAGGGTTTGAGTTTGGGTTAGGGTTAGGGTTAGGGTTAGGGTTAGGGATTGGGTTAGGGTTAGGATTTGGGTTTGGGTTAGAGTAAGGTATAGGGTTAGGGTTTGGGTTAGGTTTAGTGTTAGGGTTAGGGTTTGGGTTAGGGTTTTGGTTAGGGTTAAGGTTAGGGTTAGGGTTAGGGGTTAGGGTTAGGGTTAGGGTTTGGGTTAGGGTTAGGGTTAGGGTTAGGGTTAGGGTTAGGGTTTTGGTTAATGTTAGGGTTATGGTTAGGTTTAGGGTTAGTGTTTGGGCTTGCGTTATAGTTATGGTTAGGGTTACGATTAGGGTTAGGTTTAGGGACTGGTTTTTGGTTAGGGTTAGTGTTAGGGTCTGCGTTTGAGTTAGGGATAGGGTTAGGGTTAGGGTTAGGGGTAGGAAATAGGGATAGGGTTAGGGTTAGTGTTTGGGTTAGGGTTAGGGTTAGGTTTAGGGTTAGGGTTAGGGTTTGGTTTGGTGTAGGGTTAGTGCTAGGCTTAGGGGAAGTGTTAGGGTTAGGGGTTGTTTAGGGTTAGGGTTTGGGTTAGGATTAAGGTTAGGGTTAAGGTTTAGGTTTGGGTTAAAGTTAGGTTTAGAGTTGGGGTTTGGTTTAGGGTTAGGTTTAGGGTTAGGGTTGGGGTTAGGGTTAGGGTTAGGGTTAGGGTTTGGGTTAGGGTTTGGGTTAGGGTTAAGGTTAGTGTTAGGGTTAGGGTTAGTGTTAGAGTTAGGGTTAAGGTTAGGCAATAGGGATAGGGTTAGGGTTAGGGTTGGTGTTAGTGTTTGGGCTTGGGTTAGGGTTAGTGTTAGGGTTAGGATTAGGGTTAGGTTTAGTGTTAGGATTAATGTTTGTGTTTCGGTTAGGGTTAGGGTTTTGGTTACGGTTTGCGTTAGTGTTAGGGTTAGGGATAGGGTTTAGGTTAGGGTTAGGGTTATGGTTTGGGTTAGGATTTAGTTTTGGATTAGCGTTAGGGTTAGGGTTAGTTTTAGGGCTTGGGTTAGGGTTAGGGTTAGAGTTAGGGCTTGGCTTTAGGTTAGGTTTAGGGTTTGGGTTAGGCTTAGGGTTAGGGTTCGGTTTAGGGTTAGGGTTAGGGTTAGGGTTAGGGTTAGTGTTAGGGCTAGGGTTTGGGTTAGGGTTAGTGTTAGGATTAGGGTTTGCGTTAGGGTTAGGGTTGAAGTTTGGGTTTGGGTTAGGGTTAGGTTTAGGGTTTCGGTTAGGGTTAGGGTTAGGGTTAGGGTTATGGTTAGGTTTAGGGTGTGGGTTTGGTTTAGGATTAGGCTTAGGGTTAGGGTTAGGGTAAGTGTTAGGGTTAGGGTTTGGGTTAGTGTTAGGGTTTGGGATAGGATTAGGGGTAGGGTAAGGGTTAGGGTTAGGGTTTTTGTGGGGGTTAGGGTTAGGGTTAGGGTTAGTGTTAGGATTAGATTTTGTGTTAGGTTTAGGGTTAGGGTTAGGGTAAGGGTTTCGATTTGGGTTAGGATTAGGGTTAGGGTTAGGGTTTGGGTTAGGGTTAGGGTTAGGGTTAGGGGTTAGGGTTAGTATTAGTGTTTCGGATTAGGTTAGGGTTAGGTTTAGGGATAGGCGTAGGTTGTGGTTTGGCTTAGGGTTATGGTTAGGTTTAGGGTTAGGATTAGGGTTAGTGTTAGGATTAGGGTTAGGACTAGGCAATAGGGATAGGGTTAGGGTTAGGGTTGGGGTTAGTGTTTGGGCTTGGGTTAGGGTTAGTGTTAGGGTTAGGATTAGGGTTAGGTTTAGTGTTAGGATTAGCGTTTGGGTTTCGATTAGGGTTAGGGTTAGGGTTACGGTTTGCGTTAGTGTTAGGGTTAGAGATAGGGTTTAGGTTAGGGTTAGGGTTAGGGTAAGTGTTAGGTTTAGGGTTTGGATTAGGGTTAGGGTTAGCTTTAGGCTTAGGATTAGGGTTTGGTTTGGTTTAGGGTTAGTTTTAGGGTTAGGGTTAGGGTTAGGGTTAAGGTTAGTTTTAGGGGTTGGGTTAGGGTTAGGGTTAGGGTTAGGGATTGGGTTTAGGTTAGGTTTAGGGTTTGGGTAGGCTTAGGGTTAGGGTTTGTGTTTGCGTTAGGTTTAGGTTTAGGGTTAGGGTTAGGGTTAGGGTTAGGGTTAGGGTTAGGGTTAGGATTAGGGTTTAGGTTTTGGTTAGGGTTAGGGTTAGGGTTAGGGTTAGGGTTAGGGTTTGGGTTAGGGTTATGGTTATGGTTAGGGTTAGGGTTAGGGTTTGGGTTTGGGTTAGAGTAAGGTATAGGGTTAGGTTTGGGTTAGCTTTAGTGTTATGGCTAGGGTTTGGGTTAGTGTTAGGTTTTGGGATAAGATTAGGGGTAGGGTAAGGGTTAGGGTTAGGGTTTGTGTGAGGGTTAGGGTTAGGGTTAGGGTTAGTGTTAGGATTAGAGTTTGTGTTAGGTTTAGGGTTAGGGTTAGGATTAGGGTTTCGGTTTGGGTTAGGGTTAGGGTTAGGGTTAGTGTTTGGTTTAGGGTTAGGGTTAGGGTTTGCTTTGGTTTAGGGTTAGTGTTAGGGTTAGTATAAGGGTTAGCGTTAGGGTTATGTTTAGGGTTAGGGTAAGGGTTAGGGTTAGGGTTAGGGTTAGGGTTAGGGTTAGTTAGGGTTAGGGTTAGGGTTAGGTTTAGGGTTAGGGTTACGGTTAGGGTTAGGGTTAGGGTTAGTTATAGGGCTTGGGTTAGGGTTAGGGTTAGGGTTAGGGCTTGGGTTTAGGTTAGGTTTAGGTTTTGGGTTAGGCTTAGGGTTAGGGTTTGGGTTTGGGTTAGGTTTAGGGTTAGGGTTAGGGTTAGGGTTAGGGTTAGGGTTTGGGTTTGGGTTAGAGTAATGTATAGGGTTAGGGTTTGGGTTAGGTTTAGTGTTAGGGTTAGGGTTTGGATTAGGGTTTGGGTTAGGGTTAAGGTTAGGGTTAGGGTTAGGGGTTAGGGTTAGGGTTAGGGTTTGGGTTTGGGTTAGGGGTAGGGTTAGGGTTAGGGTTTGGGTTAGGGTTAGGGTTAGGGTTAGGTTTAGGGTTAGTGTTTGCGCTTGGGTTATGGTTATGGTTAGGGTTAGGATTAGGGTTAGGGTTAGGATTAGGGGTTAGGGTTAGTATTAGTGTTTGGGCTTAGGTTAGGGTTAGGTTTAGGGATAGGGGTTGGTCGTGGTTTGGCTTAGGGTTATGGTTAGGTTTAGGGTTAGGATTAGGGTTAGTGTTAGGATTAGGGTTAGGACTAGGCAATAGGGACAGGGTTAGGGTTAGGGTTGGGGTTAGTGTTTGGGCTTGGGTTAGGGTTAGTGTTAGGGTTAGGATTAGGGTTAGGTTTAGTGTTAGGATTAGGGTTTGGGTTTCGGTTAGGGTTAGGGTTAGGGTTACGGTTTGCATTAGTGTTAGGGTTAGGGATAGGGTTTAGGTTAGGGTTAGGGTTAGGGTAAGTTTTAGGTTTAGGGTTTGGATTAGGGTTAGGGTTAGCTTTAGGCTTAGGGTTAGGGTTTGGTTTGGTTTAGGGTTAGTGTTAGGGTTAGGGTTAGGGTTAGGGTTAGGGTTAGGGTTAAGGTTAGTTTTAGGGCTTGGGTTAGATTTCGGGTGAGGTTTAGGGATTGGGTTTAGGTTAGGTTTAGGGTTTGGGTAGGCTTAGGGTTAGGGTTTGTGTTTGCGTTAGGTTTAGGTTTAGGGTTATGGTTATGGTTAGGGTTTGGGTTTGGGTTACAGTAAGTTATAGGGTTTATTGTTTGGGTTAGGTTTAGTGTTAGGGTTTGGGTTAGGGTTAAGGTTAGGGTTAGGGTTAGGTGTTACGGTTAGGGTTTGGGTTAGGGTTAGGGTTAGGGTTAGGGTTAGGGTTAGTTTTAGGGTTAGGGTTTCGGTTAGGGTTAGGGTTAGGGTAAGGGTTTGGGTTTGGTTTAGAGTAAGGTATATGGTTAGGGTTTGGGTTAGGTTTAGTGTTAGGGTTAGGGTTAGGGTTAGGGTTTGGGTTAGGGTTAGGGTTAGGGTTAGGTTTAGGGTTAGGGTTTCGGTTAGGTTTAGATTTAGGGTAAGGGTTTGGGTTTGGGTTAGAGTAAGGTATATGGTTAGGGTTTGTGTTAGGTTTAGTGTTAGGGTTAGGGTTTGGGTTAGGGTTTGGGTTAGGGTTACGGTTAGGGTTAGTATTAGTGTTACGGTTAGGATTTGGGGGAGGGTTAGGTTTAGGGATAGGGTTAGGGTTAGGGTATGTGTTAGGGTTACGGTTAGGGTTGGAGTTAGGTTTAGGGTTTGGGTTAGGGGTAGGGGTAGGGTTAGGGTTAGAGTTAGGGTCAGGGTTAGGGTTAGTTAGGGTTAGGGTTAGGGTTAGGGTTAGGGTTAGGGTTAGTTAGGGTTAGGGTTAGGGTTTGGTTTAGGGTTAGGGTTAGGGTTAGGGTTAGGGTTAATTATAGGGCTTGGGTTAGTGTTAGGGTTAGGGTTAGGGCTTGGGTTTAGGTTAGGTTTAGGGTTTGGGTTAGGCTTAGGGTTAGGGTTTGGGTTTGGGTTAGGTTTAGGGTTAGGTTTAGGGTTAGGGTTTGGGTTTGGGTTAGAGTAAGGTATAGGGTTAGGGTTTGGGTTAGGTTTAGTGTTAGGGTTAGGGTTTATGTTAGGGTTTGGGTTAGGGTTAAGGATAGGGTTAGGGTTAGGGGTTAGGGTTAGGGTTAGGGTTTGGGTTAGGGTTATGGTTAGGGTTACGGTTAGGGTTTGGGTTAGGCTTAGGGTTAGGGTTAGGTTTAGGGTTAGGGTTAGAGTTAGGGTTAGGGTTTGGCTTAGGGTTAGGGTTAGGTTTAGGGTTAGGGTTTGGGTTAGGGTTAGGGTTAGGGTTAGGGGGGTTTAGGGATAAGATTAGGGTTTGGATTAAGGTTAGGGTTAAGGTTTAGGTTTGGGTTAGAGTTAGGTTTAGAGTTGGGGTTTGGTTTAGGGTTAGATTAAGGGTTAGGGTTGGGGTTAGGTTTAGGGTTATGGTTAGGGTTAGGTTTAGGATTAGGGTTAGGTTTAGGTTTAGGTTTTGGGTTAGGGTTAGGGTTAGGGTTAGGGTTAGGGTTTGGTTTGGGTTAGGGTTAATGTTACGGAAAGGGTAAGGGTTAGGTTTGGGGTTAGTGTTAGGTTTAGGGTTACTGTTTGAGGTTGGTTTAGGGTTAGGGTTAGGGTTAGGGTTAGGGTTAGGGATTGGTTTGGGGTAGGGTTTGTGTTCGGGTTAGGGATAGAGTTTAGGTTAGGTTTAGGGTTAGGGTTTAGGTTTGGTTTAGGGTTAGTGTTAGGGTTAGGGTTAGGGTTTAGGTTTGGGTTAGGGTTAGGGTAAGGGTTAGTTTTAGGGCTTGGGTTAGGGTTAGTGTTAGGGTTAGGGCTTGGGTTTAGGTTAGGTTTAAGGTTTGGGTTAGGCTTAG
Organism: Eospalax fontanierii; assembly: GCA_035773235.1. Classification (NCBI taxonomy): domain Eukaryota; kingdom Metazoa; phylum Chordata; class Mammalia; order Rodentia; family Spalacidae; genus Eospalax; species Eospalax fontanierii. The sequence goes on from CM069528.1 coordinate 3,844,337, forward strand.
GTTTAGGGCTTGTTTTTGGGTTAGGGTTAGCTTTAGGATTAGGGTTAGGGTTAGGGTAAGTTTTAGTGCTTGGGTTAGGGTTAGGGTTAGGGATTGTGTGTAGGTTTTGTCTAGGGTTTGGGTTAGGCTTAGGGTGAGTGTTTGGGTTTGGGTTATGTTTAGGTTTAGGGTTAGGGTTAGGGTTAGGGTTTGGGTTTGGGTTAGAGTAAGGTATCGGTTTAGGGTTTGGGTTAGGTTTAAGGTTAGTGTTGGGGTTGGGGTTAGGGTTTGGGTTAGGGTTAAGGGTAGTGTTAGGGTTAGGGGTTAGGGTTAGGGTTAGGCTTAGGGTTAGGGTTAGGTTTAGTGTTACGGTTAGGATTTGGGGTAGGGTTAGATTTAGGGGTAGCGTTAGGGTTAGGGTTTGTGTTAGGGTTAGGGTTAGGGTTAGTGTTAGGGTTAGGTTTTGGGTTAGGGTTAGGGTTTGGTTTAGGGTTAGTGTTTGGGCTTGGGTTCGGGTTAGGTTTAGTTTTAGGTTTAGAGTTAAGATTAGGGTTTGGCTTAGGGTTAGGGTTAGGGTTAGGGCTAGGCGATAGGGATAGGGTTAGAGTTAGGGTTGGGGTTAGAGTTCGGGCTAGGGTTAGGGTTAGGGTTAGGGTTAGGGTTAGGATTAGGGTTTGGGTTTTGGTTAGGGTTAGGGTTAGGGTTAGGGTTTGCGTTAGTTTTAGGGTTAGGGATAGGGTTTAGGTTAGGGTTAGGGCTCGCGTTTGGGTTAGGATTTAGGTTTGGATTTTGGTTAGGTTTAGGGTTAATTTTAGGGCTTGGGTTAGGTTTAGGGTTAGAGTTAGGGCTTGGTTTAGGTTAGGTTGAGGGTTTGGGTTAGGCTTAGCGTTAGGGTTCGGTTTAGGGTTAGGGTTAGGGTTCAGGTTAGGGCTTAGGGTTAGTATTAGTGTTTGGGCTTGGGTTAGGGTTAGGTTTAGGGATAGGGGTAGGTTGTGGTTTGGCTTAGGGTTATGGTTAGGTTTAGGTTTCGGGTTAGGTTTTGTGTTAGGATTAGGGTTAGGGCTAGGCGATAGGGATAGGGTTAGGGTTAGGGTTGGGGTTAGGTTTAAGGTTAGGGTTAGGGTTTGGGTTAGGGTTTGGGTTAGGGTTAAGGTTAGTGTTAGGGTTAGGGTTAGTGTTAGAGTTAGGGTTAAGGTTAGGCAATAGGGATAGGGTTAGGGTTAGGGTTGGTGTTAGTGTTTGGGCTTGGGTTAGGGTTAGTGTTAGGGTTAGGATTAGGGTTAGGTTTCGTGTTAGGATTAATGTTTGTGTTTCGGTTAGGGTTAGGGTTTTGGTTACGGTTTGCGTTAGTGTTAGGGTTAGGGATAGGGTTTAGGTTAGGGTTAGGGTTATGGTTTGGGTTAGGATTTAGTTTTGGATTAGCGTTAGGGTTAGGGTTAGTTTTAGGGCTTGGGTTAGGGTTAGGGTTAGAGTTAGGGCTTGGCTTTAGGTTAGGTTTAGGGTTTGGGTTAGGCTTAGGGTTAGGGTTCGGTTTAGGGTTAGGGTTAGGGTTAGGGTTAGGGTTAGTGTTAGGGCTAGGGTTTGGGTTAGGGTTAGTGTTAGGATTAGGGTTTGCGTTAGGGTTAGGGTTGAAGTTTGGGTTTGGGTTAGGGTTAGGTTTAGGGTTTCGGTTAGGGTTAGGGTTAGGGTTAGGGTTATGGTTAGGTTTAGGGTGTGGGTTTGGTTTAGGATTAGGCTTAGGGTTAGGGTTAGGGTAAGTGTTAGGGTTAGGGTTTGGGTTAGTGTTAGGGTTTGGGATAGGATTAGGGGTAGGGTAAGGGTTAGGGTTAGGGTTTTTGTGGGGGTTAGGGTTAGGGTTAGGGTTAGTGTTAGGATTAGATTTTGTGTTAGGTTTAGGGTTAGGGTTAGGGTTAGGGTTTCGATTTGGGTTAGGATTAGGGTTAGGGTTAGGGTTTGGGTTAGGGTTAGGGTTAGGGTTAGGGGTTAGGGTTAGTATTAGTGTTTCGGATTAGGTTAGGGTTAGGTTTAGGGATAGGCGTAGGTTGTGGTTTGGCTTAGGGTTATGGTTAGGTTTAGGGTTAGGATTAGGGTTAGTGTTAGGATTAGGGTTAGGACTAGGCAATAGGGATAGGGTTAGGGTTAGGGTTGGGGTTAGTGTTTGGGCTTGGGTTAGGGTTAGTGTTAGGGTTAGGATTAGGGTTAGGTTTAGTGTTAGGATTAGCGTTTGGGTTTCGATTAGGGTTAGGGTTAGGGTTACGGTTTGCGTTAGTGTTAGGGTTAGAGATAGGGTTTAGGTTAGGGTTAGGGTTAGGGTAAGTGTTAGGTTTAGGGTTTGGATTAGGGTTAGGGTTAGCTTTAGGCTTAGGGTTAGGGTTTGGTTTGGTTTAGGGTTAGTGTTAGGGTTAGGGTTAGGGTTAGGGTTAAGGTTAGTTTTAGGGCTTGGGTTAGGGTTAGGGTTAGGGTTAGGGATTGGGTTTAGGTTAGGTTTAGGGTTTGGGTAGGCTTAGGGTTAGGGTTTGTGTTTGCGTTAGGTTTAGGTTTAGGGTTAGGGTTAGGGTTAGGGTTAGGGTTAGGGTTAGGGTTAGGATTAGGGTTCAGGTTTTGGTTAGGGTTAGGGTTAGGGTTAGGGTTAGGGTTAGGGTTTGGGTTAGGGTTATGGTTATGGTTAGGGTTAGGGTTAGGGTTTGGGTTTGGGTTAGAGTAAGGTATAGGGTTAGGTTTGGGTTAGCTTTAGTGTTATGGCTAGGGTTTGGGTTAGTGTTAGGTTTTGGGATAAGATTAGGGGTAGGGTAAGGGTTAGGGTTAGGGTTTGTGTGAGGGTTAGGGTTAGGGTTAGGGTTAGTGTTAGGATTAGAGTTTGTGTTAGGTTTAGGGTTAGGGTTAGGGTTAGGGTTTCGGTTTGGGTTAGGGTTAGGGTTAGGGTTAGTGTTTGGTTTAGGGTTAGGGTTAGGGTTTGCTTTGGTTTAGGGTTAGTGTTAGGGTTAGTATAAGGGTTAGCGTTAGGGTTAGGTTTAGGGTTAGGGTAAGGGTTAGGGTTAGGGTTAGGGTTAGGGTTAGGGTTAGTTAGGGTTAGGGTTAGGGTTAGGTTTAGGGTTAGGGTTACGGTTAGGGTTAGGGTTAGGGTTAGTTATAGGGCTTGGGTTAGGGTTAGGGTTAGGGTTAGGGCTTGGGTTTAGGTTAGGTTTAGGTTTTGGGTTAGGCTTAGGGTTAGGGTTTGGGTTTGGGTTAGGTTTAGGGTTAGGGTTAGGGTTAGGGTTAGGGTTAGGGTTTGGGTTTGGGTTAGAGTAAGGTATAGGGTAAGGGTTTGGGTTAGGTTTAGTGTTAGGGTTAGGGTTTGGATTAGGGTTTGGGTTAGGGTTAAGGTTAGGGTTAGGGTTAGGGGTTAGGGTTAGGGTTAGGGTTTGGGTTTGGGTTAGGGGTAGGGTTAGGGTTAGGGTTTGGGTTAGGGTTAGGGTTAGGGTTAGGTTTAGGGTTAGTGTTTGCGCTTGGGTTATGGTTATGGTTAGGGTTAGGATTAGGGTTAGGGTTAGGATTAGGGGTTAGGGTTAGTATTAGTGTTTGGGCTTAGGTTAGGGTTAGGTTTAGGGATAGGGGTTGGTCGTGGTTTGGCTTAGGGTTATGGTTAGGTTTAGGGTTAGGATTAGGGTTAGTGTTAGGATTAGGGTTAGGACTAGGCAATAGGGATAGGGTTAGGGTTAGGGTTGGGGTTAGTGTTTGGGCTTGGGTTAGGGTTAGTGTTAGGGTTAGGATTAGGGTTAGGTTTAGTGTTAGGATTAGGGTTTGGGTTTCGGTTAGGGTTAGGGTTAGGGTTACGGTTTGCATTAGTGTTAGGGTTAGGGATAGGGTTTAGGTTAGGGTTAGGGTTAGGGTAAGTTTTAGGTTTAGGGTTTGGATTAGGGTTAGGGTTAGCTTTAGGCTTAGGGTTAGGGTTTGGTTTGGTTTAGGGTTAGTGTTAGGGTTAGGGTTAGGGTTAGGGTTAGGGTTAGGGTTAAGGTTAGTTTTAGGGCTTGGGTTAGATTTCGGGTGAGGTTTAGGGATTGGGTTTAGGTTAGGTTTAGGGTTTGGGTAGGCTTAGGGTTAGGGTTTGTGTTTGCGTTAGGTTTAGGTTTAGGGTTATGGTTATGGTTAGGGTTTGGGTTTGGGTTACAGTAAGTTATAGGGTTTATTGTTTGGGTTAGGTTTAGTGTTAGGGTTTGGGTTAGGGTTAAGGTTAGGGTTAGGGTTAGGTGTTACGGTTAGGGTTTGGGTTAGGGTTAGGGTTAGGGTTAGGGTTAGGGTTAGGTTTAGGGTTAGGGTTTCGGTTAGGGTTAGGGTTAGGGTAAGGGTTTGGGTTTGGTTTAGAGTAAGGTATATGGTTAGGGTTTGGGTTAGGTTTAGTGTTAGGGTTAGGGTTAGGGTTAGGGTTTGGGTTAGGGTTAGGGTTAGGGTTAGGTTTAGGGTTAGGGTTTCGGTTAGGTTTAGATTTAGGGTAAGGGTTTGGGTTTGGGTTAGAGTAAGGTATATGGTTAGGGTTTGGGTTAGGTTTAGTGTTAGGGTTAGGGTTTGGGTTAGGGTTTGGGTTAGGGTTAAGGTTAGGTTTAGGGTTAGGTGTTAGGGTTAGGGTTAGGGGTAGGGTTTGGTTTAGGGTTAGGATAAGGGTTAGGGTTAGGGTTTGGGTTAGGGTTACGGTTAGGGTTAGTATTAGTGTTACGGTTAGGATTTGGGGTAGGGTTAGGTTTAGGGATAGGGTTAGGTTTAGGGTATGTGTTAGGGTTACGGTTAGGGTTGGAGTTAGGTTTAGGGTTTGGGTTAGGGGTAGGGGTAGGGTTAGGGTTAGAGTTAGGGTCAGGGTCAGGGTCAGGTCAGGGTTAGGGTTAGGGTTAGGGTTAGGATTAGGGTTAGTTAGGGTTAGGGTTAGGGTTTGGTTTAGGGTTAGGGTTAGGGTTAGGGTTAGGGTTAATTATAGGGCTTGGGTTAGTGTTAGGGTTAGGGTTAGGGCTTGGGTTTAGGTTAGGTTTAGGGTTTGGGTTAGGCTTAGGGTTAGGGATTGGGTTTGGGTTAGGTTTAGGGTAAGGTTAAGGGTAAGGGTATGGGTATGGGTAAGAGTAAGGTAAAGGGTAAGGGTATGGGTAAGGTTAAGTGTAAGGGTAAGGGTATATGTTAGGGTATGGGTAAGGGTTAAGGATAGGGTTAGGGTTAGGGGTTAGGGTTAGGGTTAGGGTTTGGGTTAGGGTTATGGTTAGGGTTACGGTTAGGGTTTGGGTTAGGCTTAGGGTTAGGGTTAGGTTTAGGGTTAGGGTTAGAGTTAGGGTTAGGGTTTGGCTTAGGGTTAGGGTTAGGTTTAGGGTTAGGGTTTCGGTTAGGGTTAGGGTTAGGGTTAGGGGGGGTTTAGGGATAAGATTAGGGTTTGGATTAAGGTTAGGGTTAAGGTTTAGGTTTGGGTTAGAGTTAGGTTTAGAGTTGGGGTTTGGTTTAGGGTTAGATTAAGGGTTAGGGTTGGGGTTAGGTTTAGGGTTATGGTTAGGGTTAGGTTTAGGATTAGGGTTAGGTTTAGGTTTAGGTTTTGGGTTAGGGTTAGGGTTAGGGTTAGGGTTAGGGTTTGGTTTGGGTTAGGGTTAATGTTACGGAAAGGGTAAGGGTTAGGTTTGGGGTTAGTGTTAGGTTTAGGGTTACTGTTTGAGGTTGGTTTAGGGTTAGGGTTAGGGTTAGGGTTAGGGTTAGGGATTGGTTTGGGGTAGGGTTTGTGTTCGGGTTAGGGATAGAGTTTAGGTTAGGGTTAGGGTTAGGGTTTAGGTTTGGTTTAGGGTTAGTGTTAGGGTTAGGGTTAGGGTTTAGGTTTGGGTTAGGGTTAGGGTAAGGGTTAGTTTTAGGGCTTGGGTTAGGGTTAGTGTTAGGGTTAGGGCTTGGGTTTAGGTTAGGTTTAAGGTTTGGGTTAGGCTTAGGTTTAGGGCTTGTTTTTGGGTTAGGGTTAGCTTTAGGATTAGGGTTAGGGTTAGGGTAAGTTTTAGTGCTTGGGTTAGGGTTAGGGTTAGGGATTGGGTGTAGGTTTTGTCTAGGGTTTGGGTTAGGCTTAGGGTGAGTGTTTGGGTTTGGGTTATGTTTAGGTTTAGGGTTAGGGTTAGGGTTAGGGTTAGGGTTACGGTTTGGGTTTGGGTTAGAGTAAGGTATCGGTTTAGGGTTTGGGTTAGGTTTAAGGTTAGTGTTAGGGTTTGGGTTAGGGTTTGGGTTAGGGTTAAGGGTAGTGTTAGGGTTAGGGGTTAGGGTTAGGGTTAGGCTTAGGGTTAGGGTTAGGTTTAGTGTTACGGTTAGGATTTGGGGTAGGGTTAGATTTAGGGGTAGCGTTAGGGTTAGGGTTTGTGTTAGGGTTAGGGTTAGGGTTAGTGTTAGGGTTAGGTTTTGGGTTAGGGTTAGGGTTTGGTTTAGGGTTAGTGTTTGGGCTTGGGTTCGGGTTAGGTTTAGTTTAAGGTTTAGAGTTAAGATTAGGGTTTGGCTTAGGGTTAGGGTTAGGGTTAGGGCTAGGCGATAGGGATAGGGTTAGAGTTAGGGTTGGGGTTAGAGTTCGGGCTAGGGTTAGGGTTAGGGTTAGGGTTAGGGTTAGGATTAGGGTTTGGGTTTTGGTTAGGGTTAGGGTTAGGGTTAGGGTTTGCGTTAGTTTTAGGGTTAGGGATAGGGTTTAGGTTAGGGTTAGGGCTAGGGTTTGGGTTAGGATTTAGGTTTGGATTTTGGTTAGGTTTAGGGTTAATTTTAGGGCTTGGGTTAGGTTTAGGGTTAGAGTTAGGGCTTGGTTTAGGTTAGGTTGAGGGTTTGGGTTAGGCTTAGCGTTAGGGTTCGGTTTAGGGTTAGGGTTAGGGTTCAGGTTAGGGCTTAGGGTTAGTATTAGTGTTTGGGCTTGGGTTAGGGTTAGGTTTAGGGATAGGGGTAGGTTGTGGTTTGGCTTAGGGTTATGGTTAGGTTTAGGTTTCGGGTTAGGTTTTGTGTTAGGATTAGGGTTAGGGCTAGGCGATAGGGATAGGGTTAGGGTTAGGGTTGGGGTTAGGTTTAAGGTTAGGGTTAGGGTTTGGGTTAGGGTTTGGGTTAGGGTTAAGGTTAGTGTTAGGGTTAGGGTTAGTGTTAGAGTTAGGGTTAAGGTTAGGCAATAGGGATAGGGTTAGGGTTAGGGTTGGTGTTAGTGTTTGGGCTTGGGTTAGGGTTAGTGTTAGGGTTAGGATTAGGGTTAGGTTTCGTGTTAGGATTAATGTTTGTGTTTCGGTTAGGGTTAGGGTTTTGGTTACGGTTTGCGTTAGTGGTAGGGTTAGGGATAGGGGTTAGGTTAGGGTTAGGGTGAGGGTTTGGGTTAGGATTTAGTTTTGGATTAGTGTTAGGGATAGGGTTAGTGTTAGGGCTTGGGTTAGGGTGAGGGTTAGAGTTAGGGCTTGGCTTTAGGTTAGGTTTAGGGTTTGGGTTAGGCTTAGGGTTAGGGTTCGGTTTAGGGTTAGGGTTAGGGTTAGGGTTAGGGTTAGTGTTAGGGCTAGGGTTTGGGTTAGGGTTAGTGTTAGGATTAGGGTTTGCGTTAGGGTTAGGGTTGAAGTTTGGGTTTGGGTTAGGGTTAGGTTTAGGGTTTCGGTTAGGGTTAGGGTTAGGGTTAGGGTTATGGTTAGGTTTAGGGTGTGGGTTTGGTTTAGGATTAGGCTTAGGGTTAGGGTTAGGGTAAGTGTTAGGGTTAGGGTTTGGGTTAGTGTTAGGGTTTGGGATAGGATTAGGGGTAGGGTAAGGGTTAGGGTTAGGGTTTTTGTGGGGGTTAGGGTTAGGGTTAGGGTTAGTGTTAGGATTAGATTTTGTGTTAGGTTTAGGGTTAGGGTTAGGGTAAGGGTTTCGATTTGGGTTAGGATTAGGGTTAGGGTTAGGGTTTGGGTTAGGGTTAGGGTTAGGGTTAGGGGTTAGGGTTAGTATTAGTGTTTCGGATTAGGTTAGGGTTAGGTTTAGGGATAGGCGTAGGTTGTGGTTTGGCTTAGGGTTATGGTTAGGTTTAGGGTTAGGATTAGGGTTAGTGTTAGGATTAGGGTTAGGACTAGGCAATAGGGATAGGGTTAGGGTTAGGGTTGGGGTTAGTGTTTGGGCTTGGGTTAGGGTTAGTGTTAGGGTTAGGATTAGGGTTAGGTTTAGTGTTAGGATTAGCGTTTGGGTTTCGATTAGGGTTAGGGTTAGGGTTACGGTTTGCGTTAGTGTTAGGGTTAGAGATAGGGTTTAGGTTAGGGTTAGGGTTAGGGTAAGTGTTAGGTTTAGGGTTTGGATTAGGGTTAGGGTTAGCTTTAGGCTTAGGATTAGGGTTTGGTTTGGTTTAGGGTTAGTGTTAGGGTTAGGGTTAGGGTTAGGGTTAAGGTTAGTTTTAGGGCTTGGGTTAGGGTTAGGGTTAGGGTTAGGGATTGGGTTTAGGTTAGGTTTAGGGTTTGGGTAGGCTTAGGGTTAGGGTTTGTGTTTGCGTTAGGTTTAGGTTTAGGGTTAGGGTTAGGGTTAGGGTTAGGGTTAGGGTTAGGGTTAGGATTAGGGTTCAGGTTTTGGTTAGGGTTAGGGTTAGGGTTAGGGTTAGGGTTAGGGTTTGGGTTAGGGTTATGGTTATGGTTAGGGTTAGGGTTAGGGTTTGGGTTTGGGTTAGAGTAAGGTATAGGGTTAGGTTTGGGTTAGCTTTAGTGTTATGGCTAGGGTTTGGGTTAGTGTTAGGTTTTGGGATAAGATTAGGGGTAGGGTAAGGGTTAGGGTTAGGGTTTGTGTGAGGGTTAGGGTTAGGGTTAGGGTTAGTGTTAGGATTAGAGTTTGTGTTAGGTTTAGGTTTAGGGTTAGGGTTAGGGTTTCGGTTTGGGTTAGGGTTAGGGTTAGGGTTAGTGTTTGGTTTAGGGTTAGGGTTAGGGTTTGCTTTGGTTTAGGGTTAGTGTTAGGGTTAGTATAAGGGTTAGCGTTAGGGTTATGTTTAGGGTTAGGGTAAGGGTTAGGGTTAGGGTTAGGGTTAGGGTTAGGGTTAGTTAGGGTTAGGGTTAGGGTTAGGTTTAGGGTTAGGGTTACGGTTAGGGTTAGGGTTAGGGTTAGTTATAGGGCTTGGGTTAGGGTTAGGGTTAGGGTTAGGGCTTGGGTTTAGGTTAGGTTTAGGTTTTGGGTTAGGCTTAGGGTTAGGGTTTGGGTTTGGGTTAGGTTTAGGGTTAGGGTTAGGGTTAGGGTTAGGGTTAGGGTTTGGGTTTGGGTTAGAGTAAGGTATAGGGTAAGGGTTTGGGTTAGGTTTAGTGTTAGGGTTAGGGTTTGGATTAGGGTTTGGGTTAGGGTTAAGGTTAGGGTTAGGGTTAGGGGTTAGGGTTAGGGTTAGGGTTTGGGTTTGGGTTAGGGGTAGGGTTAGGGTTAGGGTTTGGGTTAGGGTTAGGGTTAGGGTTAGGTTTAGGGTTAGTGTTTGCGCTTGGGTTATGGTTATGGTTAGGGTTAGGATTAGGGTTAGGGTTAGGATTAGGGGTTAGGGTTAGGATTAGTGTTTGGGGTTAGGTTAGGGTTAGGATTAGGGATAGGGGTTGGTCGTGGTTTGGCTTAGGGTTATGGTTAGGTTTAGGGTTAGGATTAGGGTTAGTGTTAGGATTAGGGTTAGGACTAGGCAATAGGGATAGGGTTAGGGTTAGGGTTGGGGTTAGTGTTTGGGCTTGGGTTAGGGTTAGTGTTAGGGTTAGGATTAGGGTTAGGTTTAGTGTTAGGATTAGGGTTTGGGTTTCGGTTAGGGTTAGGGTTAGGGTTACGGTTTGCATTAGTGTTAGGGTTAGGGATAGGGTTTAGGTTAGGGTTAGGGTTAGGGTAAGTTTTAGGTTTAGGGTTTGGATTAGGGTTAGGGTTAGCTTTAGGCTTAGGGTTAGGGTTTGGTTTGGTTTAGGGTTAGTGTTAGGGTTAGGGTTAGGGTTAGGGTTAGGGTTAGGGTTAAGGTTAGTTTTAGGGCTTGGGTTAGATTTCGGGTGAGGTTTAGGGATTGGGTTTAGGTTAGGTTTAGGGTTTGGGTAGGCTTAGGGTTAGGGTTTGTGTTTGCGTTAGGTTTAGGTTTAGGGTTATGGTTATGGTTAGGGTTTGGGTTTGGGTTACAGTAAGTTATAGGGTTTATTGTTTGGGTTAGGTTTAGTGTTAGGGTTTGGGTTAGGGTTAAGGTTAGGGTTAGGGTTAGGTGTTACGGTTAGGGTTTGGGTTAGGGTTAGGGTTAGGGTTAGGGTTAGGGTTAGGTTTAGGGTTAGGGTTTCGGTTAGGGTTAGGGTTAGGGTAAGGGTTTGGGTTTGGTTTAGAGTAAGGTATATGGTTAGGGTTTGGGTTAGGTTTAGTGTTAGGGTTAGGGTTAGGGTTAGGGTTTGGGTTAGGGTTAGGGTTAGGGTTAGGTTTAGGGTTAGGGTTTCGGTTAGGTTTAGATTTAGGGTAAGGGTTTGGGTTTGGGTTAGAGTAAGGTATATGGTTAGGGTTTGGGTTAGGTTTAGTGTTAGGGTTAGGGTTTGGGTTAGGGTTTGGGTTAGGGTTAAGGTTAGGTTTAGGGTTAGGTGTTAGGGTTAGGGTTAGGGTTAGGGTTTGGTTTAGGGTTAGGATAAGGGTTAGGGTTAGGGTTTGGGTTAGGGTTACGGTTAGCGTTAGTATTAGTGTTACGGTTAGGATTGGGGGTAGGGTTAGGTTTAGGGATAGGGTTAGGGTTAGGGTATGTGTTAGGGTTACGGTTAGGGTTGGAGTTAGGTTTAGGGTTTGGGTTAGGGGTAGGGGTAGGGTTAGGGTTAGAGTTAGGGTCAGGGTTAGGGTTAGTTAGGGTTAGGGTTAGGGTTAGGGTTAGGGTTAGGGTTAGTTAGGGTTAGGGTTAGGGTTTGGTTTAGGGTTAGGGTTAGGGTTAGGGTTAGGGTTAATTATAGGGCTTGGGTTAGTGTTAGGGTTAGGGTTAGGGCTTGGGTTTAGGTTAGGTTTAGGGTTTGGGTTAGGCTTAGGGTTAGGGTTTGGGTTTGGGTTAGGTTTAGGGTTAGGTTTAGGGTTAGGGTTTGGGTTTGGGTTAGAGTAAGGTATAGGGTTAGGGTTTGGGTTAGGTTTAGTGTTAGGGTTAGGGTTTATGTTAGGGTTTGGGTTAGGGTTAAGGATAGGGTTAGGGTTAGGGGTTAGGGTTAGGGTTAGGGTTTGGGTTAGGGTTATGGTTAGGGTTACGGTTAGGGTTTGGGTTAGGCTTAGGGTTAGGGTTAGGTTTAGGGTTAGGGTTAGAGTTAGGGTTAGGGTTTGGCTTAGGGTTAGGGTTAGGTTTAGGGTTAGGGTTTGGGTTAGGGTTTGCGTTAGGGTTAAGTTTAGGGTTAGGGTTAGGTGTTAGGGTTAGGGTTAGGGTTAGGGTTTGGGTTAGGGTTAGGGTTAGGGTTAGGGTTAGGTTTTGGGTTAGGGTTAGGGTTTGGTTTGTGTTAGGGTTAGTGCTATTCTTAGGGGAAGGGTTAGGGTTAGGGGTTGTTTAGGCTTAGGGTTTGGGTTAGGATTAAGGTTAGGGTTAAGGTTTCGTTTGGGTTAAAGTTAGGTTTAGAGTTGGGGTTTGGTTTAGGGTTAGTTATAAGGTTAGGGTTGGGGTTAGGGTTAGGGTTAGGGTTAGGTTTAAGATTAGGGTTAGGTTTAGGTGTAGGTTTTGGATTAGTGTTAGGGTTAGGGTTTGGTTTGGGTTAGGGTTAATGTTAACGATAGGATAAGGGTTAGGTTTGGGGTTAGGGTTTGGTTTATGGTTACTGTTAGAGGTTGGTTTAGGGTTAGGGTAGGGTTAGGGTTAGGGTTTGGTTTGGGTTAGGATTAATGTTACGGAAAGGGTAAGGGTTAGGTTTGGGGTTAGGGTTAGGTTTAAGGTTACTGTTTGAGGTTGGTTTAGGGTTAGGGTTAGGGTTGGGGTGTGGGTTAGGGATTGGTTTGGGGTAGGGTTAGTGTTAGGGGTAGGGATAGAGTTTAGGTTAGGGTTATGGTTAGGTTTAGGGTTAGGGTTTAGGTTTGGTTTAGTGTTAGTGTTAGGGTTAGGGTTATAGTTTGGGTTAGGTTTTAGGTTTGGGTTAGGGTTAGGGTTAGGGTTAGTTTAGGGCTTGGGTTAGGGTTAGGGTTAGGGTTAGGGCTTGGGTTTAGGTTAGGTTTAAGGTTTGGGTTAGGCTTAGGTTTAGGGCTTGTGTTTGGGTTAGGGTTAGCTTTAGGGTTAGGCTTAGGGTTAGGGTTAGGGTTAGTTTTAGTGCTTGGGTTAGGGTTAGGGTTAGGGGTAGGGATTGGGTGTAGGTTAGGTTTACGGTTTGGGTTAGGCTTAGGGTTAGTGTTTGGGTTTGGGTTATGTTTAGGTTTAGGGTTAGGGTGAGGGTTAGGGTTAAGATTTGGGTTTGGGTTAGAGTAAGGTATCGGGTTAGGGTTTGGGTTAGATTTAAGGTTAGGGTTAGGGTTTGGGTTAGGGTTTGTTTTAGGGTTAAGGTTAGTGTTAGGTTTAGGGGTTAGGGTTAGGGTTAGGCTTAGGGTTAGGGTTAGGTTTAATGTTACGGTTAGGATTTGGGGTAGGGTTAGATTTAGGGTTAGGGTTTGGGTTTGGGTTAGTGTTAGGGTTTGGGTTAGGGTTAGGGTTAGGGTTAGGTTTTGGATTAGGGTTAGGATTGAAGTTTGGGTTTGGGTTAGGGTTAGGGTTAGGGTTAGAGTTAGGGTTAGGGTTAGGGATTTGTTTGGGGTAGGGTTAATGTTAGGGTTAGGGATAGAGTATAGGTTAGGTTTAGGGTTAGGGTTAGGGTTAGGGTTAGGGTTTGGGTTAGAGTAAGGTATCGGGTTAGGGTTTGGGTTAGGTTTAAGGTTAGGGTTAGGGTTTGGGTTCGGGTTTGGGTTAGGGTTAAGGTTAGGGTTAGGGTTAGGGGTTAGGGTTAGGGTTAGGGTTAGGGGTTGGGTTAGGGTTAGGGTTAGTGTTACGGTTAGGGTTTAGGGTACGGTGAGGTTTAGGGTTATTGTTTGGGCTTGGGTTAGGGTTAGGTTTGGGGTTAGGGTTAGAGTTAGGGTTAGGGTTTGGCTTAGGGTTATGGTTATGGTTAGGTTTAGGGTTAGGGCTAGGCGATAGGGATAGGGTTAGGGTTAGGGTTAGGGTTACGGTTAGGGTTTGGGCTTGGGATAGGGTTAGTGTTAGGGTTAGTATTAGGGTTAGGTTTAGTGATAGGATTAGGGTTTGGGTTTCGGTTAGGATTAGGTTTAGGCTTAGGTTTTGGGTTAGTGTTAGGGTTTGGGATAGGGTTTATTGTTCGGGTAAGGGTTAGGGTTAGATTTTGTGTTAGGGTTAGGGTTAGGGTTAGGGTTAGGTTTAGTGTTAGGATTAGGGTTTGTGTTAGGTTTAGGGTTAGGGTTAGGTTAAGGGTTTGGTTTAGTGTTAATGTTAGGGTTAGGGTTAGGGTTAGGGTTAGGATTTGGTTTAGGGTCAGGGTTAGGGTTAGGGTTTGGGATAGGGTTATGGTTATGGTTATGGTTAGGGTTAGGATTAGGTTTAGGATTAAGGTTAGGGTTAGGGTTAGGGTTTGGGTTTGAGTTAGGGTTAGGTTTAGGGTTAGGTTTGGGGTTAGTGTTAGGGTTAGGGTTAGGGTGAGGGTTTGGGTTAGGGTTAGGCTTAGGGTTAGGGTTAGGGTTAGGGTTTCGTTTAGGGTTAGTTTTAGGGTTTGGGTTAGGTTTAGGGTGTGGGTTTGGGTTAGGGTTAGGCTTAGGGTTACGGTTAGGGTAAGTGTTAGGGTTAGGGTTTGGTTTAGGGTTAGGGGTAGGGGTAGGTTTAGGGTTAGGGTTAGGGTTTGGTTTGGTTTAAGGTTAGTGTTAGTGTTAGGGGAAGGGTTAGGGTTAGGGTTAGGGTTAGGGGTGGTTTAGGGTTAGTGTTAGGATTAGGATTAAAGTTAGGGTTAAGGATTAGTATTGGGTTAGTGTTAGGTTTAGAGTTGGGGTTTGGTTTAGGTTTAGGTTTAGGGCTAGGGTTGGGGTTATGGTTAGGGTTAGGGTTAGGGTTAGGATTAGGGTTCGGTTTAGGTTTAGGTTTTGGGTTAGTGATAATGTTAGGGTTAGGGTTAGAGTTTGGTTTGGGTTAGGGTTAGGGTTAAGGTTAGGGTTTAGGTTTGGTTTAGGGTTAGGGTTAGGGTTAGTTTTAGGGGTTGGGTAAGTGTTAAGGTTAGGGTTAGGGCTTGGGTTTAGGTTAGTTTTAAGGTTTGGGTTAGGCTTAGGTTTAGGGTTTGTGTTTGGGTTACGTTTAGCTTTGTTGTTAGGGTTAGGGTTAGGGGTAGGGTTAGTTTTCGGCTTGGGTTAGGGTTAATGTTAGGGTTAGGGATTGGGGTTAGGTTAGGTTTAGGGTTTGGGTTAGGCTTAGGGATAAGTTTTGGGTTTGGGTTAGGTTTAGGTTTAGTTTTAGGGTTATGGTTAGAGATAGGGTTAGGCTTTCGGTTTGGGTTAGAGTAAGGAATCGGGTTAGGGTTTGGGTTAGGTTTAAGGTTAGGGTTAGGGTTTCGGTTAGGGTTTGGGGTAGGGTTAGGGGTAGTGTTACAGTTAGGGTTTAGGGTAGGGTTAGGTTTAGGGTTAGGGTTAGGGTTAGGGTTTGTGTTACAGTTACGGTTAGGGTTAGGGTTAGGGTTTGGGTTAGGGTTTGGGTTAGGGTTAAGGTTAGTGTTAGGGTTAGGGGTTAGGGTAAGGGTTAGGCTTAGGGTTAGGGTTAGGTTTAGTGTTACGGTTAGGATTTGGGGTACGGTTAGGTTTAGGGGTAGGGTTAGGTTAGGGTTTGTGTTAGGGTTAGGGTTAGGGTTAGTGTTAGGGTTAGGTTTTGGGTTAGGGTTAGGGTTAGGGTTAGGGTTAGGGTTTGGTTTGGGTTAGGGTTAGGGTTAGGGTTAGGGGTTAGGGTTAAGGTTAGTGTTAGTTTTTGGGCTTGGGTTATAGTTATGGTTAGGGTTAGGATTAGGGTTAGGTTTAGGGTTAGGTTTTTGGTTAGGGTTAGTGTTAGGGTTTGCGTTTGAGTTAGGGATAGGTTTAGGGTTAGGGTTAGGGGTACGGGGAGGCGATAGGGATAGGGTTAGGGTTAGTGTTTTGGTTAGGGTTAGGGTTAGGGCTTTGGTTTAGGTTAGGTTTAGGGTTTGGGTTAAGCTTAGGGTTAGGGTTTGGGTTTGGGTTAGGTTTAGGGTTAGGGTTAGGGTTAGGGTTAGGGTTAGGATTTGGGTTTGGGTTAGAGTAAGGTATAGGGTTAGGGTTTGGGTTAGGTTTAGTGTTAGGGTTAGGGTTTGGGTTAGGGTTTTGGTTAGGGTTAAGGTTAGGGTTAGGGTTAGGGGTTAGGGTTAGGGTTAGGGTTTGGGTTAGGGTTAGGGTTAGGGTTAGGGCTTGGGTTTAGGTTAGGTTTAAGGTTTGGGTAGGCTTAGGGTTAGGGTTTGTGTTTGCGTTAGGTTTAGGTTTAGGGTTAGGGTTATGGTTAGGGTTTGGGTTTGGGTTACAGTAAGGTATAGGGTTTATTGTTTGGGTTAGGTTTAGTGTTAGGGTTTGGGTTAGGGTTAAGGTTAGGGTTAGGGTTAGGTGTTACGGTTAGGGTTTGGGTTAGGGTTAGGGTTAGGGTTAGGGTTAGGGTTAGGTTTAGGGTTAGGGTTTCGGTTAGGGTTAGGGTTAGGGTAAGGGTTTGGGTTTGGGTTAGAGTAAGGTATATGGTTAGGGTTTGGGTTAGGTTTAGTGTTAGGGTTAGGGTTAGGGTTAGGGTTTGGGTTAGGGTTAGGGTTAGGTTTAGATTTAGGGTAAGGGTTTGGGTTTGGGTTAGAGTAAGGTATATGGTTAGGGTTTGGGTTAGGTTTAGTGTTAGGGTTAGGGTTTGGGTTAGGGTTTGGGTTAGGGTTAAGGTTAGGTTTAGGGTTAGGTGTTAGGGTTAGGGTTAGGGTTAGGGTTTGGTTTAGGGTTAGGATAAGGGTTAGGGTTAGGGTTTGGGTTAGGGTTACGGTTAGGGTTAGTATTAGTGTTACGGTTAGGATTTGGGGTAGGGTTAGGTTTAGGGATAGGGTTAGGGTTAGGGTATGTGTTAGGGTTACGGTTAGGGTTGGAGTTAGGTTTAGGGTTTGGGTTAGGGGTAGGGGTAGGGTTAGGGTTAGAGTTAGGGTCAGGGTTAGGGTTAGTTAGGGTTAGGGTTAGGGTTAGGGTTAGGGTTAGGGTTAGTTAGGGTTAGGGTTAGGGTTTGGTTTAGGGTTAGGGTTAGGGTTAGGGTTAGGGTTAGTTATAGGGCTTGGGTTAGTGTTAGGGTTAGGGTTAGGGCTTGGGTTTAGGTTAGGTTTAGGGTTTGGGTTAGGCTTAGGGTTAGGGTTTGGGTTTGGGTTAGGTTTAGGGTTAGGTTTAGGGTTAGGGTTTGGGTTTGGGTTAGAGTAAGGTATAGGGTTAGGGTGTGGGATAGGTTTAGTGTTAGGGTTAGGGTGTATGTTAGGGTTTGGGTTAGGGTTAAGGATAGGGTTAGGGTTAGGGGTTAGGGTTAGGGTTAGGGTTTGGGTTAGGGTTATGGTTAGGGTTACGGTTAGGGTTTGGGTTAGGCTTAGGGTTAGGGTTAGGTTTAGGGTTAGGGTTAGAGTTAGGGTTAGGGTTTGGCTTAGGGTTAGGGTTAGGTTTAGGGTTAGGGTTTGGGTTAGGGTTTGCGTTAGGGTTAAGTTTAGGGTTAGGGTTAGGTGTTAGGGTTAGGGTTAGGGTTAGGGTTTGGGTTAGGGTTAGGGTTAGGGTTAGGGTTAGGTTTTGGGTTAGGGTTAGGGTTTGGTTTGTGTTAGGGTTAGTGCTATTCTTAGGGGAAGGGTTAGGGTTAGGGGTTGTTTAGGCTTAGGGTTTGGGTTAGGATTAAGGTTAGGGTTAAGGTTTCGTTTGGGTTAAAGTTAGGTTTAGAGTTGGGGTTTGGTTTAGGGTTAGTTATAAGGTTAGGGTTGGGGTTAGGGTTAGGGTTAGGGTTAGGTTTAAGATTAGGGTTAGGTTTAGGTGTAGGTTTTGGATTAGTGTTAGGGTTAGGGTTTGGTTTGGGTTAGGGTTAATGTTAACGATAGGATAAGGGTTAGGTTTGGGGTTAGGGTTTGGTTTATGGTTACTGTTAGAGGTTGGTTTAGGGTTAGGGTAGGGTTAGGGTTAGGGTTTGGTTTGGGTTAGGATTAATGTTACGGAAAGGGTAAGGGTTAGGTTTGGGGTTAGGGTTAGGTTTAGGGTTACTGTTTGAGGTTGGTTTAGGGTTAGGGTTAGGGTTAGGGTTAGGGTTAGGGATTGGTTTGGGGTAGGGTTAGTGTTAGGGTTAGGGATAGAGTTTAGGTTAGGGTTATGGTTAGGTTTAGGGTTAGGGTTTAGGTTTGGTTTAGTGTTAGTGTTAGGGTTAGGGTTATAGTTTGGGTTAGGTTTTAGGTTTGGGTTAGGGTTAGGGTTAGGGTTAGTTTAGGGCTTGGGTTAGGGTTAGGGTTAGGGTTAGGGCTTGGGTTTAGGTTAGGTTTAAGGTTTGGGTTAGGCTTAGGTTTAGGGCTTGTGTTTGGGTTAGGGTTAGCTTTAGGGTTAGGCTTAGGGTTAGGGTTAGGGTTAGTTTTAGTGCTTGGGGTAGGGTTAGGGTTAGGGGTAGGGATTGGGTGTAGGTTAGGTTTACGGTTTGGGTTAGGCTTAGGGTTAGTGTTTGGGTTTGGGTTATGTTTAGGTTTAGGGTTAGGGTGAGGGTTAGGGTTAAGATTTGGGTTTGGGTTAGAGTAAGGTATCGGGTTAGGGTTTGGGTTAGATTTAAGGTTAGGGTTAGGGTTTGGGTTAGGGTTTGTTTTAGGGTTAAGGTTAGTGTTAGGTTTAGGGGTTAGGGTTAGGGTTAGGCTTAGGGTTAGGGTTAGGTTTAGTGTTACGGTTAGGATTTGGGGTAGGGTTAGATTTAGGGTTAGGGTTTGTGTTTGGGTTAGCGTTAGGGTTTGGGTTAGGGTTAGGGTTAGGGTTAGGTTTTGGATTAGGGTTAGGATTGAAGTTTGGGTTTGGGTTAGGGTTAGGGTTAGGGTTAGAGTTAGGGTTAGGGTTAGGGATTTGTTTGGGGTAGGGTTAATGTTAGGGTTAGGGATAGAGTATAGGTTAGGTTTAGGGTTAGGGTTAGGGTTAGGGTTAGGGTTTGGGTTAGAGTAAGGTATCGGGTTAGGGTTTGGGTTAGGTTTAAGGTTAGGGTTAGGGTTTGGGTTCGGGTTTGGGTTAGGGTTAAGGTTAGGGTTAGGGTTAGGGGTTAGGGTTAGGGTTAGGGTTTGGGTTAGGGTTAGGGTTAGTGTTACGGTTAGGGTTTAGGGTACGGTGAGGTTTAGGGTTATTGTTTGGGCTTGGGTTAGGGTTAGGTTTGGGGTTAGGCTTAGAGTTAGGGTTAGGGTTTGGCTTAGGGTTATGGTTATGGTTAGGTTTAGGGTTAGGGCTAGGCGATAGGGATAGGGTTAGGGTTAGGGTTAGGGTTACGGTTAGGGTTTGGGCTTGGGATAGGGTTAGTGTTAGGGTTAGTATTAGGGTTAGGTTTAGTGATAGGATTAGGGTTTGGGTTTCGGTTAGGATTAGGTTTAGGCTTAGGTTTTGGGTTAGTGTTAGGGTTTGGGATAGGGTTTATTGTTCGGGTAAGGGTTAGGGTTAGATTTTGTGTTAGGGTTAGGGTTAGGGTTAGGGTTAGGTTTAGTGTTAGGATTAGGGTTTGTGTTAGGTTTAGGGTTAGTGTTAGGTTAAGGGTTTGGTTTAGTGTTAATGTTAGGGTTAGGGTTAGGGTTAGGGTTAGGATTTGGTTTAGGGTCAGGGTTAGGGTTAGGGTTTGGGATAGGGTTATGGTTATGGTTATGGTTAGGGTTAGGATTAGGTTTAGGATTAAGGTTAGGGTTAGGGTTAGGGTTTGGGTTTGAGTTAGGGTTAGGTTTAGGGTTAGGTTTGGGGTTAGTGTTAGGGTTAGGGTTAGGGTGAGGGTTTGGGTTAGGGTTAGGCTTAGGGTTAGGGTTAGGGTTAGGGTTTCGTTTAGGGTTAGTTTTAGGGTTTGGGTTAGGTTTAGGGTGTGGGTTTGGGTTAGGGTTAGGCTTAGGGTTAAGGTTAGGGTAAGTGTTAGGGTTAGGGTTTGGTTTAGGGTTAGGGGTAGGGGTAGGTTTAGGGTTAGGGTTAGGGTTTGGTTTGGTTTAAGGTTAGTGTTAGTGTTAGGGGAAGGGTTAGGGTTAGGGTTAGGGTTAGGGGTGGTTTAGGGTTAGTGTTAGGATTAGGATTAAAGTTAGGGTTAAGGATTAGTATTGGGTTAGTGTTAGGTTTAGAGTTGGGGTTTGGTTTAGGTTTAGGTTTAGGGCTAGGGTTGGGGTTATGGTTATGGTTAGGTTTAGGGTTAGGATTAGGGTTCGGTTTAGGTTTAGGTTTTGGGTTAGTGATAATGTTAGGGTTAGGGTTAGAGTTTGGTTTGGGTTAGGGTTAGGATTAAGGTTAGGGTTTAGGTTTGGTTTAGGGTTAGGGTTAGGGTTAGTTTTAGGGCTTGGGTAAGTGTTAAGGTTAGGGTTAGGGCTTGGGTTTAGGTTAGTTTTAAGGTTTGGGTTAGGCTTAGGTTTAGGGTTTGTGTTTGGGTTACGTTTAGCTTTGTTGTTAGGGTTAGGGTTAGGGGTAGGGTTAGTTTTCGGCTTGGGTTAGGGTTAATGTTAGGGTTAGGGATAGGGGTTAGGTTAGGTTCAGGGTTTGGGTTAGGCTTAGGGATAAGTTTTGGGTTTGGGTTAGGTTTAGGTTTAGTTTTAGGGTTATGGTTAGAGATAGGGTTAGGCTTTCGGTTTGGGTTAGAGTAAGGAATCGGGTTAGGGTTTGGGTTAGGTTTAAGGTTAGGGTTAGGGTTTCGGTTAGGGTTTGGGTTAGGGTTAGGGTTAGTGTTACAGTTAGGGTTTAGGGTAGGGTTAGGTTTAGGGTTAGGGTTAGGGTTAGGGTTTGTGTTACAGTTACGGTTAGGGTTAGGGTTAGGGTTTGGGTTAGGGTTTGGGTTAGGGTTAAGGTTAGTGTTAGGGTTAGGGGTTAGGGTAAGGGTTAGGCTTAGGGTTAGGGTTAGGTTTAGTGTTACGGTTAGGATTTGGGGTACGGTTAGGTTTAGGGGTAGGGTTAGGTTAGGGTTTGTGTTAGGGTTAGGGTTAGGGTTAGTGTTAGGGTTAGGTTTTGGGTTAGGGTTAGGGTTAGGGTTAGGGTTAGGGTTTGGTTTGGGTTAGGGTTAATGTTACGGAAAGGGTAAGGGTTAGGGTTAGGGTTTGGGTTTGGGTTAGAATAAGGTATAGGGTTAGGGTTTGGGTTAGGTTTAGTGTTAGGGTTAGGGTTTGGATTAGGGTTTGGGTTAGGGTTAAGGTTAGGGTTAGGGTTAGGGGTTAGGGTTAAGGTTAGTGTTAGTGTTTGGGCTTGGGTTATAGTTATGGTTAGGGTTAGGATTAGGGTTAGGTTTAGGGTTAGGTTTTTGGTTAGGGTTAGTGTTAGGGTTTGCGTTTGAGTTAGGGATAGGTTTAGGGTTAGGGTTAGGGGTACGGGTAGGCGATAGGGATAGGGTTAGGGTTAGTGTTTTGGTTAGGGTTAGGGTTAGGGCTTTGGTTTAGGTTAGGTTTAGGGTTTGGGTTAAGCTTAGGGTTAGGGTTTGGGTTTGGGTTAGGTTTAGGGTTAGGGTTAGGGTTAGGGTTAGGGTTAGGGTTAGGATTTGGTTTTGGGTTAGAGTAAGGTATAGGGTTAGGGTTTGGGTTAGGTTTAGTGTTAGGGTTAGGGTTTGGGTTAGGGTTTTGGTTAGGGTTAAGTTTAGGGTTAGGGTTAGGGGTTAGGGTTAGGGTTAGGGTTTGGGTTAGGGTTAGGGTTAGGGTTTAGGTTTGGTTTAGGGTTAGTGTTAGGGTTAGGGTTAGAGTTTGGGTTAGGGTTTAGGTTTGGGTTAGGGTTAGGGTTAGGGTTAGTTTTAGGGCTTGGGTTAGGGTTAGGGTTAGGGTTAGGGCTTGGGTTTAGGTTAGGTTTAGGGTTTGGGTTAGGCTTAGGGTTAATGTTTGGGTTTGGGTTAGGTTTAGGTTTAGGGTTAGGGTTAGGGTTTGGGTTAGGGTTTGGGTTAGGGTTAAGGTTAGGGTTAGGGTTAGGGGTTAGCGTTAGGGTTAGGGTTAGGGTTTGGGTTACGGTTTGGGTTAGGGTTAGGGTTAGTGTTAAGGTTAGGGTTTAGGGTAGGGTTAGGTTTAGGGTTAGGGTTAGGGTTAGGGTTTGTATTAGGGTTACGGTTAGGGTTATGGTTAGGGTTAGGCTTTGGGTTAGGGTCATGGTTAGGTTTAGGGTTAGTGTTTGGGGTTGGGTTAGGGTTAGGTTTAGGGTTAGGTTTAGAGTTAGGGTTAGGGTTTGGCTTAGGGGTAGGGTTAGGGTTAGGGCTAGGCGATAGGGATAGGGTTAGTGTTAGGGTTAGTATTAGGGTTAGGTTTAGTGTTAGGATTAGGATTTGGGTTTTGGTTAGGGTTAGGGTTAGGGTTAGGGTTTAGGTTTGTGTTAGGGTTTGGGATACGTTTAGGGGTAGGGTAAGGGTTAGGGTTAGGGTTTTTGTTAGGGTTAGGGTTAGGGTTAATGTTAGGATTAGGGTTTGTGTTAGGCTTAGGGTTAGGGTTAGGATAAGTGTTAGAGTTAGGGTTTGGATTAGGGTTAGGGTTAGCTTTAGGCTTAGGGTTAGGGTTTGGTTTCGTTTACGGTTAGTGTTAGGGTTAGGGTAAGGGTTAGGGTTAGGGTTATGGTTAGGGTTAGGATTTGGGTTAGGTTTAGCTTTAGGGTTATTGTTAGGGTTAGGGTTATGGTTAGTTTTAGTGCTTGGGTTAGGGTTAGGGTTAGGGTTAGGGATTGGGTTTAGGTTAGGTTTAGGGTTTGGGTTAGGCTTAGGGTTAATGTTTGGGTTTGGGTTAGGTTTAGGTTTAGGGTTAGGGTTAGGGTTTGGGTTTGGGTTAGAGTAAGGTATCTGGTTAGGGTTTGGGTTAGGTTTAAGTTTAGGGTTAGGGTTTGGGTTAGGGTTAAGTTTAGTTTTAGGGTTAGGGCTTAGGGTTAGGGTTAGGGTTAGGGTTAGGGTTAGTGTTACGGTAAGGTTTAGTGTAGGGTTAGGTTTAGGGTTAGGGTTATGGTTAGGGTTATGGTTAGGGTTACGGTTTATGTTTAGGGTTAGGGTTAAGTTTAGGGTTAGGATTTGGGTTAGGGTCAGGGTTAGGGTTAGGGTTAGGGTTAGGGTTAGGGATTGGTTTGGGGTAGGGTTTGTGTTAGGGTTAGGGATAGAGTTTAGGTTAGGGTTAGGGTTAGGGTTTAGGTTTGGTTTAGGGTTAGTGTTAGGGTTAGGGTTAGGGTTTAGGTTTGGGTTAGGGTTAGGGTAAGGGTTAGTTTTAGGGCTTGGGTTAGGGTTAGTGTTAGGGTTAGGGCTTGGGTTTAGGTTAGGTTTAAGGTTTGGGTTAGGCTTAGGTTTAGGGCTTGTTTTTGGGTTAGGGTTAGCTTTAGGATTAGGGTTAGGGTTAGGGTAAGTTTTAGTGCTTGGGTTAGGGTTAGGGTTAGGGATTGGGTGTAGGTTAGGTCTAGGGTTTGGGTTAGGCTTAGGGTGAGTGTTTGGGTTTGGGTTATGTTTAGGTTTAGGGTTAGGGTTAGGGTTAGGGTTAGGGTTAGGGTTAGGGTTTGGGTTTGGGTAGAGTAAGGTATCGGGTTAGGGTTTGGGTTAGGTTTAAGGTTAGTGTTAGGGTTTGGGTTAGGGTTTCGGTTAGGGTTAAGGGTAGTGTTAGGGTTAGGGGTTAGGGTTCGGGTTAGGCTTAGGGTTAGGGTTAGGTTTAGTGTTACGGTTAGGATTTGGGGTAGGGTTAGATTTAGGGGTAGCGTTAAGGTTAGGGTTTGTGTTAGGGTTAGGGTTAGGGTTAGTGTTAGGGGTAGGTTTTGGGTTAGGGTTAGGGTTTGGTTTAGGGTTAGTGTTTGGGCTTGGGTTCGGGATAGGTTTAGTTTTAGGTTTAGAGTTAAGATTAGGGTTTGGCTTAGGTTTAGGGTTAGGGTTAGGGCTAGGCGATAGGGATAGGGTTAGAGTTAGGGTTGGGGTTAGAGTTTGGGCTAGGGTTAGGGTTAGGGTTAGGGTTAGGGTTAGGGTTAGGATTAGGGTTTGTGTTAGGTTTGGGGTTAGGGTTAGGGTTAGGTTTTCGGTTTGGGTTAGGGTTAGGGTTAGGGTTAGTGTTTGGTTTAGGGTTAGGGTTAGGGTTTGCTTTGGTTTAGTGTTAGTGTTAGGGTTAGTATAAGGGTTAGCGTTAGGGTTAGGTTTAGGGTTAGGGTTAGGGTTAGGGTTTAGGTTTGTTTTAGGTTTAGGGTTAGGGTTAGGGTTAGGGTTAGGGTTAGGGTTAGGGTTAGTGTTACGGTTAGGGTTTAGGGTAGGGTTAGGTTTAGGGTTAGGGTTAGGGTTAGGGTTTGTATTAGGGTTACGGTTAGGTTTATGGTTAGGGTTAGGCTTTGGGTTAGTGTCATTATTATGTTTAGGGTTAGTGTTTGGTCTTGGGTTAGGGGTTAGGTTTAGGGTTAGGTTTAGAGTTAGGGTTAGGGTTTGGCTTAGCGGTAGGGTTAGGGTTAGTGCTAGGCGATAGGGATAGGGTTAGAGTTAGGGTTAGGTTTAGGGTTTGGGCAGGGGTTAGGGTTAGTGTTAGGGTTAGTATTAGGGTTAGGTTTAGTGTTAGGATTAGGATTTGGGTTTTGGTTAGGGTTAGGGTTAGGGTTAGGGTTAGGGTTAGTGTTAGGATTAGGGTTAGGGTTAGAGTTAGGGTTAGGGATTGGGTGTAGGTTAGGTTTAGGGTTTGGGTTAGGCTTAGGGTTAGTGTTTGGGTTTGGGTTATGTTTAGGTTTAGGGTTAGGGTTAGGGTTAGGGTTAGGGTTTGGGTTTGGGTTAGAGTAAGGTATCGGGTTAGGGTTAGGGTTAGGGTTAGGGTTAGGGTTAGGTTTAGTGTTAGGATTAGGATTTGGGTTTTGGTTAGGGTTAGGGTTAGGGTTAGGGTTTGGTTAGTGTTAGGGTTTGGGATACGTTTAGGGGTAGGGTAAGGGTTAGGATTAGGGTTAGGGTTAGGTTTAGGTTTAGGTTTTGGGTTAGGGTTAGGGTTAGGGTTAGGGTTAGGGTTAGGGTTTGGTTTGGGTTAGGGTTAATGTTACGGAAAGGGTAAGGGTTAGGTTTGGGGTTAGGGTTAGGTCTAGGGTTACTGTTTGAGGTTGGTTTAGGGTTAGGGTTAGGGTTAGGGTTATGGTTAGGGATTGGTTTGGGGTAGGGTTAGTGTTAGGGTTAGAAATAGAGTTTAGGTTAGGGTTAGGTTTTGGGTTAGTGTTAAGGTTAGGGATAGGGTTTAGGTTAGGATTAGGGTTAGGGTTTAGGTTTGAGTTAGGGTTAGGGTTAGGGTTAGTTTTAGGGCTTGGGTTAGGGTTAGGGTTAGGGTTAGGGCTTGGGTGTAGGTGAGGTTTAAGGTTTGGGTGAGGCTTAGGTTTAGGGTGTGGGTTAGGGTTAGGGTTAGGGTTAGGGTTAGGGTTAGTGTTAGGATTAGGGTTAGGGTTAGAGTTAGGGTTAGGGATTGGGTGTAGGTTAGGTTTAGGGTTTGGGTTAGGCTTAGGGTTAGTGTTTGGGTTTGGGTTATGTTTAGGTTTAGGGTTAGGGTTAGGGTTAGGGTTAGGGTTAGGGTTTGGGTTTGGGTTAGAGTAAGGTATCGGGTTAGGGTTTGTGTTAGGTTTAGGGTTAGGTTTAGGGTTAGGTTTTCGGTTTGGGTTAGGGTTAGGGTTAGGGTTAGTGTTTGGTTTAGGGTTAGGGTTAGGGTTTGCTTTGGTTTAGTGTTAGTGTTAGGGTTAGTATAAGGGTTAGCGTTAGGGTTAGGTTTAGGGTTAGGTTTAGGGTTAGGGTTAGGGTTAGTTAGGGTTAGGGTTAGGGTTAGGTTTAGGGTTAGGGTTTGGGCTAGGCTTAGGGTTAGGGTTTGGGTTTGGGTTAGGTTTAGGGTTAGGGTTAGGGTTTAGGTTTGTTTTAGGGTTAGGGTTAGGGTTAGGGTTAGGGTTAGGGTTAGGGTTAGTGTTACGGTTAGGGTTTAGGGTAGGGTTAGGTTTAGGGTTAGGGTTAGGGTTAGGGTTTGTATTAGGGTTACGGTTAGGTTTATGGTTAGGGTTAGGCTTTGTGTTAGTGTCATTATTATGTTTAGGGTTAGTGTTTGGGCTTGGGTTAGGGGTTAGGTTTAGGGTTAGGTTTAGAGTTAGGGTTAGGGTTTGGCTTAGGGGTAGGGTTAGGGTTAGGGCTAGGCGATAGGGATAGGGTTAGAGTTAGGGTTAGGTTTAGGGTTTGGGCAGGGGTTAGGGTTAGTGTTAGGGTTAGTATTAGGGTTAGGTTTAGTGTTAGGATTAGGATTTGGGTTTTGGTTAGGGTTAGGGTTAGGGTTAGTGTTTGGTTAGTGTTAGGGTTTGGGATACGTTTAGGGGTAGGGTAAGGGTTAGGATTAGGTTTAGGGTTAGGTTTAGGTTTAGGTTTTGGGTTAGGGTTAGGGTTAGGGTTAGGGTTTGGTTTGGGTTAGGGTTAATGTTACGGAAAGGGTAAGGGTTAGGTTTGGGGTTAGGGTTAGGTCTAGGGTTACTGTTTGAGGTTGGTTTAGGGTTAGGGTTAGGGTTAGGGTTATGGTTAGGGATTGGTTTGGGGTAGGGTTAGTGTTAGGGTTAGAAATAGAGTATAGGTTAGGGTTAGGTTTTGGGTTAGTGTTAAGGTTAGGGATAGGGTTTAGGTTAGAATTAGGGTTAGGGTTTAGGTTTGAGTTAGGGTTAGGGTTAGGGTTAGTTTTAGGGCTTGGGTTAGGGTTAGGGTTAGGGTTAGGCCTTGGGTTTAGGTTAGGTTTAAGATTTGGGTTTGGCTTAGGTTTAGGGTTCGGGTTAGGATTAGGGTTAGGGTTAGGGTTAGGGTTAGTGTTAGGATTTGGGTTAGGGTTAGAGTTAGGGTTAGGGATTGGGTGTAGGTTAGGTTTAGGGTTTGGGTTAGGCTTAGGGTTAGTGTTTGGGTTTGGGTTATGTTTAGGTTTAGGGTTAGGGTTACGGTTAGGGTTAGGGTTTGGGTTTGGGTTAGAGTAAGGTATCGGGTTAGGGTTTGGGTTAGGTTTAAGGTTAGGGTTAGCGTTTGGGTTAGGTTTTGGGTTAGGGTTAAGGTTAGTGTTAGGGTTAGGGGTTAGGGTTAGGGTTAGGCTTAGGGTTAGGGTTAGGTTTAGTGTTACTGTTAGGATTTGGGGGAGGGTTAGATTTAGGGGTATGGTTAGGGTTAGGGTTTGTTTTAGGGTTAGGGTTAGGGTTAGTGTTAGGGTTAGGTTTTGGGTTAGGGTTAGGGTTTGGTTTAGGGTTAGTGTTTGGGCTTGGGTTAGGGTTAGGTTTAGTTTTAGGTTTAGAGTTAAGATTAGGGTTTGGCTTAGGGTTAGGGTTAGGGTTAGGGCTAGGCGATGGGGATAGGGTTAGAGTTAGGTTTGGGGTTAGTGTTTGGGCTAGGGTTAGGGTTAGGGTTAGGGTTAGGTTTAGTATTAGGATTAGGGTTTGGGTTTCGGTTAGGGTTAGAGTTAGGGTTAGGGTTTGCGTTAGTATTAGGGTTAGGGATAGGGTTTAGGTTAGGGATAGGGTTAGGGGTAGGGTTAGGGTTAGGTTTAGGGCTAGGCAATAGGGATAGGGTTAGGGTTAGGGTTGGGGTTAGTGTTTGGGCTTGGGTTAGGGTTAGTGTTAGGGTTAGGAGTCGGTTAGGTTTAGTGTTAGGATTAGGGTTTGGGTTTCGGTTAGGGTTAGGGTTAGGGTTACGGTTTGCATTAGTGTTAGGGTTAGGGATAGGGTTTAGGTTAGGGTTCGGGTTAGGGTGTGGGTTAGGATTTAGTTTTGGATTAGCGTTAGGGTTAGGGTTAGTTTTAGGGCTTGGGTTAGGGTTAGGTTTAGAGTTAGGGCTTGGCTTTAGGTTAGGTTTAGGGTTTGGGTTAGGCTTAGGGTTCGGGTACGGGTTAGGGTTATGGTTAGGTTTAGGGTTAGGGTTAGTGTTAGGATTAGTGTTTGGGTTAGGGTTAGGGTTAGGTTTAGGGTTTGGGTTAGGGTTAGGGTTGAAGTTTGTGTTTGGGTTAGGGTTAGGTTTCGGTTTTCGGTTAGGGTTAGGGTTAGGGTTAGGGTTATGGTTAGGTTTAGGGTGTGGGTTTGGTTTAGGATTAGGCTTAGGTTTAGGGTTGGGGTAAGTGTTAGGGTTAGGGTTTGGGTTAGGGTTAGGGTTTGGGATAGGATTAGGGGTAGGGTAAGGGTTAGGGTTAGGGTTTGTGTGAAGGTTAGGGTTAGGGTTAGGGTTAGTGTTAGGATTAGAGTTTGTGTTAGGTTTAGGGTTAGTGTTAGGTTTAGGTTTTCGGTTTGGGATAGGGTTAGGGTTAGGGTTAGTGTTTGGTTTAGGGTTAGGGTTAGGGTTTGCTTTGGTTTAGGGTTAGTGTTAGGGTTAGTATAAGGGTTAGCGTTAGGGTTAGTTTTAGGGTTAGGGTTAGAGTTAGGGTTAGGGTTAGGGTTAGGGTTAGGGTTAGGGTTAGTTAGGGTTAGGGTTAGGGTTAGGTTTAGGGTTAGGGTTAGGGTTAGGTTTAGGGTTAGGGTTAGTTATAGGGCTTGGGTTAGGGTTAGGGTTAGGGCTTGGGTTTAGGTTAGGTTTAGGTTTTGGGTTAGGCTTAGGGATAGGGTTTGGTTTTGGGTTAGGTTTAGGGTTAGGGTTAGGGTTAGGGTTAGGGTTAGGGTTAGGGTTAGGGTTAATTATAGGCCTTGGGTTAGGGTTAGGGTTAGGGTTAGGGCTTGGGTTTAGGTTAGGTTTAGGGTTTGGGTTAGGCTTAGGGTTAGGTTTTGGGTTTGGGTTAGGTTTAGGGTTAGGGTTAGGGTTAGGGTTAGGGTTTGGGTTTGGGTTAGAGTAAGGTATAGGGTTAGGGTTTTGGTTAGGTTTAATGTTAGGGTTAGGGTTTTGGTTAGGGTTTGGGTTAGCGTTAAGGGTAGGGTTAGGGTTAGGGGTTAGGGTTAGGGATAGGGTTAGGGTTAGGTGTGGGGTTAGGGTTTGGGTTAGGGTTAAGGTTGGGGTTAGGGTTAGGGTTAGGGTTAGGGTTAGGTTTACGGTGTGGGTTTGGGTTTGGGTTAGAGTAAGGTATCGGGTTAGGGTTTGGGTTAGGTTTAATGTTAGGTTTAGGGTTTGGGTTAGGGTTTGGGTTAGGGTTAAGGTTAGTTGTAGGGTTAGAGGTTAGGGTTAGGGTTAGGCTTAGGGTTAGGGTTAGGTTCAGTGTTACGGTTAGGATT
>CM069528.1:3877500-3882500 GCA_035773235.1 Eospalax fontanierii
GTTAGGTTTAGAGTTAGGGCTTGGCTTTAGGTTAGGTTTAGGGTTTGGGTTAGGCTTAGGGTTCGGGTATGGGTTAGGGTTATGATTAGGTTTAGGGTTGGGGTAAGTGTTAGGGTTAGGGTTTGGGTTAGGGTTAGGGTTTGGGATAGGATTAGGGGTAGGGTAAGGGTTAGGGTTAGGGTTTGTGTGAAGGTTAGGGTTAGGGTTAGGGTTAGTGTTAGGATTAGAGTTTGTGTTAGGTTTCGGGTTAGTGTTAGGTTTAGGTTTTCGGTTTGGGATAGGGTTAGGGTTAGGGTTAGTGTTTGGTTTAGGGTTAGGGTTAGGGTTTGCTTTGGTTTAGGGTTAGTGTTAGGGTTAGTATAAGGGTTAGCGTTAGGGTTAGTTTTAGGGTTAGGGTTAGAGTTAGGGTTAGGGTTAGGGTTAGGGTTAGGGTTAGTTAGGGTTAGGGTTAGGGTTAGGTTTAGGGTTAGGGTTAGGGTTAGGTTTAGGGTTAGGGTTAGTTATAGGGCTTGGGTTAGGGTTAGGGTTAGGGCTTGGGTTTAGGTTAGGTTTAGGTTTTGGGTTAGGCTTAGGGATAGGGTTTGGTTTTGGGTTAGGTTTAGGGTTAGGGTTAGGGTTAGGGTTAGGGTTAGGGTTAGGGTTAGGGTTAATTATAGGCCTTGGGTTAGGGTTAGGGTTAGGGTTAGGGCTTGGGTTTAGGTTAGGTTTAGGGTTTGGGTTAGGCTTAGGGTTAGGTTTTGGGTTTGGGTTAGGTTTAGGGTTAGGGTTAGGGTTAGGGTTAGGGTTTGGGTTTGGGTTAGAGTAAGGTATAGGGTTAGGGTTTTGGTTAGGTTTAATGTTAGGGTTAGGGTTTTGGTTAGGGTTTGGGTTAGCGTTAAGGGTAGGGTTAGGGTTAGGGGTTAGGGTTAGGGTTAGGGTTAGGGTTAGGTTTTGGGTTAGGGTTTGGGTTAGGGTTAAGGTTAGGGTTAGGGTTAGGGTTAGGGTTAGGGTTAGGTTTAGGGTTTGGGTTTGGGTTTGGGTTAGAGTAAGGTATCGGGTTAGGGTTTGGGTTAGGTTTAATGTTAGGTTTAGGGTTTGGGTTAGGGTTTGGGTTAGGGTTTGGGTTAGGGTTAAGGTTAGTTGTAGGGTTAGAGGTTAGGGTTAGGGTTAGGCTTAGGGTTAGGGTTAGGTTCAGTGTTACGGTTAGGATTGGGGGTAGGGTTAGGTTTAGGGGTAGGATTAGGGTTAGGGTTTGTGTTAGGGTTAGGGTTAGGGTTCATGTTAGGGTTAGGTTTTGGTTTAGGGTTAGGGTTAGGTTTAGGGTTAGTGTTTGGGCTTGGGTTAGTTTTAGGTTTAGTTTTAAGTTTAGAGTTAAGATTAGGGTTTGGCTTAGGGTTAGGGTTAGGGTTAGGGCTAGGCGATAGGGATAGGGTTAGAGTTAGGGTTGGGGTTAGTCTTTGGGCTAGGGTTAGGGTTAGGGTTAGGGTTAGGTTTAGGGTTAGGTTTAGTGTTAGGATTAGGGTTTGGGTTTCGGTTAGGGTTAGGGTTAGGGTTAGGGTTTGCGTTAGTTTTAGGGTTAGGGATAGTGTTTAGGTTAGGGTTAGGGTTAGGGTTTGGTTTAAGATTTAGGTTTGGATTTGGGTTAGGTTTAGGGTTAATTTTAGGGCTTGGGTTAGGTTTAGGGTTAGAGTTAGGGCTTGGGTTTAGGTTAGGTTGAGGGTTTGGGTTAGGCTTAGGGTTAGGGTTCGGGTTAGGGTTCGGGTTAGGGTTAGGGTTAGGGGTTAGGTTTAGTATTAGTGTTTGGGCTTGGGTTAGGGTTAGGTTTAGGGATAGGGGTAGGTTGTGGTTTGGCTTAGGGTTATGGTTAGGTTTAGGGTTAGGGTTAGGGTTAGTATTAGGATTAGGGTTAGGGCTAGGCAATAGGGATAGGGTTTGGGTTAGGGTTGGGGTTAGTGTTTGGGCTTGGGTTAGGATTAGTGTTAGGGTTAGGATTAGAGTTAGGTTTAGTGTTAGGATTAGGGTTTGTGTTTCGGTTAGGGTTAGGGTTTTGGTTACGGTTTGCGTTAGTGTTAGGGTTAGGGATAGGGTTTAGGTTAGGGTTAGGGTTAGGGTTTGGGTTAGGATTTAGTTTTGTATTAGCGTTAGGGTTAGGATTAGTTTTAGAGCTTGGGTTAGTGTTAGGGTTAGAGTTAGGGCTTTGCTTTAGGTTAGGTTTAGGGTTTCGGTTAGGCTTAGGGTTAGGTTTCGGGTTCGGGTTAGGGTTAGGGTTACGGTTAGGGTTAGTGTTAGGGTTTGGGTTAGGGTTAGGGTTGAAGTTTGGGTTTGGGTTAGGGTTAGGTTTAGGGTTTCGGTTAGGGTTAGGGTTAGGGTTATGGTTAGGTTTAGGGTGTGGGTTTGGTTTAGGATTAGGGTTAGGGTTAGGATTAGTGTAAGTTTTAGGGTTAGGGTTTGGGTTAGTGTTAGGGTTTGGGATAGGATTAGGGGTAGGGTAAGGGTTAGGGTTAGGGTTTGTGTGAGGGTTAGGGTTAGGGTTAGGGTTAGTGTTAGGATTAGAGTTTGTGTTAGGTTTAGGGTTAGGGTTAGGGTTAGGGTTTCGGTTTGAGTTAGGGTTAGGGTTAGGGTTAGGGTTAGGGTTAAGGTTTGGGTTAGGGTTAGGGTTAGGGTTAGGGTTTCGGTTAGGGTTAGGATTGAAGTTTGGGTTTGGGTTAGAGTTAGGGTTAGGGTTAGGTTTCGGGTGTGGGTTTGGTTTACGATTAGGCTTAGGGTTAAGGTTTGGTTTGTTTTAGGGTTAGTGTTAGGTT
Source organism: Eospalax fontanierii (assembly GCA_035773235.1). Lineage (NCBI taxonomy): Eukaryota > Metazoa > Chordata > Mammalia > Rodentia > Spalacidae > Eospalax > Eospalax fontanierii. The sequence goes on from CM069528.1 coordinate 3,880,281, forward strand.
TAGGGGAATTAGGGTTAGGGTTAGGGTTAGGGTTAGGGATAGGGTTAGGGGTGGTTTAGGGCTAAGGTTAGGGTTAGGATTAAGGTTAGGGTTAAGGTTTAGGTTTGTGTTAGGGTTAGGTTTAGAGTTGGGGTTTGGTTTAGGGTTAGATTAAGGGTTAGGGTTGGGGTTAGGTTTAGGGTTATGGTTAGGGTTAGGTTTAGGATTAGGGTTAGGTTTAGGTTTAGGTTTTGGGTTAGGGTTAGGGTTAGGGTTTGGTTTGGGTTAGGGTTAATGTTACGGAAAGGGTAAGGGTTAGGTTTGGGGTTAGTGTTAGGTTTAGGGTTACTGTTTGAGGTTGGTTTAGGGTTAGGGTTAGGGTTAGGGATTGGTTTGGGGTAGGGTTTTTGTTAGGGTTAGGGTTAGGGTTAGGGTTAGGGTTAGGGTTAGGGTTAGGGTTAGGGTTTAGGTTTGGTTTAGGGTTAGTGTTAGGGTTAGGGTTAGAGTTTGGGTTAGGGTTTAGGTTTGGGTTAGGGTTAGGGTTAGGGTTAGTTTTAGGGCTTGGGTTAGGGTTAGGGTTAGGGTTAGGGCTTGGGTTTAGGTTAGGTTTAAGGTTTGGGTTAGGCTTAGGTTTAGGGCTTGTGTTTGGGTTAGGGTTAGCTTTAGGGTTAGGGTTAGGGTTAGTTTTAGTGCTTGGGTTAGGGTTAGGGTTAGGGTTAGGGATTGGGTGTAGGTTAGGTTTAGGGTTTGGGTTAGGCTTAGGGTGGGTGTTTGGGTTTGGGTTATGTTTAGGTTTAGGGTTAGGGTTAGGGTTAGGGTTAGGGTTAGGGTTTGGGTTAGAGTAAGGTATCAGGTTAGGGTTTGGGTTAGGTTTAAGGTTAGGGTTAGGGTTTGGGTTAGGGTTTGGGTTAGGTTTGGGTTAGGGTTAAGGTTAGTGGTAGGGTTAGGGGTTAGGGTTAGGGTTAGGCTTAGGGTTAGGGTTAGGTGTAGTGTTACGGTTAGGATTTGGGGTAGGGTTAGGGTTAGGTGTAGTGTTACGGTTAGGATTTGGGGTAGGGTTAGGTTTAGGGGTAGGATTAGGGTTAGTGTTTGTGTTAGGGTTAGGGTTAGGGTTAGTGTTAGGGTTAGGTTTTGGGTTAGGGTTAGGGTTAGGTTTAGGGTTAGTGTTTGGGCTTGGGTTAGGGTTAGGTTTAGTTTTAGGTTTAGAGTTAAGGTTAGGGTTTGGCTTAGGGTTAGGGTTAGGGTTAGGGCTAGGCGATAGGGATAGGGTTAGAGTTAGGGTTGGGTTTAGTGTTTGGGCTAGGGTTAGGGTTAGCGTTAGGGTTAGGTTTAGGGTTAGGTTTAGTGTTAGGATTAGGGTTTGGGTTTCGGTTAGGGTTAGGGTTAGGGTTAGGGTTTGCGTTAGTTTTAGGGTTAGGGATAGTGTTTAGGTTACGGTTAGGGTTAGGGTTTGGGTTAGGATTTAGGTTTGGATTTGGGTTAGGTTTAGGGTTAATTTTAGGGCTTGGGTTAGGTTTAGGGTTAGAGTTAGGGCTTGGGTTTAGGTTAGGTTGAGGATTCGGGTTAGGCTTAGGGTTAGCGTTCGGGTTAGGGTTCGGGTTAGGGTTAGGGTTAAGGGTTAGGTTTAATATTAGTGTTTGGGCTTGGGTTAGGGTTAGGTTTAGGGATAGGGGTAGGCTGTGGTTTGGCTTAGGGTTATGGTTAGGTTTAGGGTTAGGGTTAGGGTTAGTGTTAGGATTAGGGTTAGGGCTAGGCAATAGGGATAGGGTTAGGGTTAGGGTTGGGGTTAGTGTTTGGGCTTGGGTTAGGATTAATGTTAGGGTTAGGATTAGAGTTAGGTTTAGTGTTAGGATTAGGGTTTGTGTTTCGGTTAGGGTTAGGGTTTTGGTTACGGTTTGCATTAGTGTTAGGGTTAGGGATAGGGTTTAGGTTAGGGTTAGGGTTAGGGTTTGGGTTAGGATTTAGTTTTGTATTAGCGTTAGGGTTAGGATTAGTTTTAGGGCTTGGGTTAGGGTTAGGGTTAGAGTTAGGGCTTTGCTTTAGGTTAGGTTTAGGGTTTCGGTTAGGCTTAGGTTTAGGTTTCGGGTTCGGGTTCGGGTTAGGGTTGGGGTTAGGGTTAGTGTTAGGGTTTGGGTTAGGGTTAGGGTTGAAGTTTGGGTTTGGGTTAGGGTTAGGTTTAGGGTTTCGGTTAGGGTTAGGGTTAGGGTTATGGTTAGGTTTAGGGTGTGGGTTTGGTTTAGG
>CM069528.1:3885000-3947500 GCA_035773235.1 Eospalax fontanierii
GAGGGTTTGGGTTAGGCTTAGCGTTAGGGTTCTGGTTAGGGTTAGGGTTAGGGTTAGGGTTAGGGGTTACGGTTAGTATTAGTGTTTGGGCTTGGGTTAGGGTTAGGTTTAGGGATAGGGGTAGGTTGTGGTTTGGCTTAAGGTTATGGTTAGGTTTAGGTTTCGGGTTAGGGTTTGTGTTAGGATTAGGGCTGGGCTAGGCGATAGGGATAGGGTTAGGGTTAGGATTGGGGTTAGGTTTAAGATTTGGGTTAGGATTTGGATTAGGTTTGGGTTAGGGTTAAGGTTAGTGTTACGGTTAGGGTTAGGGTTAGGGTTAGGGTTAGGGTTAGGGTTAGGGTTAGGGTTAGGCAATAGGGATAGGGTTATGGTTAGGGATGGGGTTAGTGTTTGGGCTTGGGTTAGGGTTAGTGTTGGGGTTAGGATTAGGGTTAGGTTTAGTGTTAGGATTAGGGTTTGTGTTTCGGTTAGTTTTAGGGTTTTGGTTACGGTTTGCGTTAGTGTTAGGGTTAGGGATAGGGTTTAGGTTAGGGTTAGGGTTAGGGTTTGGGTTAGGATTTAGTTTTGTATTAGCGTTAGGGTTAGGATTAGTTTTAGGGCTTGGGTTAGGGTTAGGGTTAGAGTTAGGGCTTGGCCTTAGGTTAGGTTTAGGGTTTCTGTTAGGCTTAGGGTTAGGGTTTGGGTTAGGGTTAGGGTTAGGGTTAGGGTTAGGGTTAGTATTAGGTTTTGGGTTAGGGTTAGGGTTAGGGTTAGGGTTTTGGTTAGGGTTAGGGTTGAAGTTTGGGTTTGGGTTAGGGTTAGGTTTAGGGTTTCGGTTAGGGTTAGGGTTAGGGTTATGTTTACGTTTAGGGTGTGGGTTTGGTTTAGGATTAGGCTTAGGGTTAAGGTTAGGGTAAGTGTTAGGGTTATGGTTTGGGTTAGTGTTAGGGTTTGGGATAGGATTAGGGGTAGGGTAAGAGTTAGGGTTAGGGTTTGTGTGAGGGTTAGGGTTAGGGTTAGGGTTAGTGTTAGGATTAGAGTTTGTGTTAGGTTTAGTGTTAGGGTTAGGGTTAGGGTTTCGGTTTGGGTTAGGGTTAGAGTTAGGGTTAGTGTTTGGTTTAGGGTTAGGGTTAGGGTTTGCTTTGGTTTAGGGTTAGTGTTAGGGTTAGTATAAGGGTTACCGTTAGGGTTAGGTTTAGGGTTAGGGTGAGGGTTAGGGTTAATGTTAGGGTTAGGGTTAGGGTTAGTTAGGGTTAGGGTTAGGTTTAGGGTTAGGGTTAGGGTTAGGGTTAGAGTTAGGGTTAGTTATAGGGCTTGGGTTAGGGTTAGGGTTAGGGTTAGGGCTTGGGTTTAGGTTAGGTTTAGGGTTTGGGTTAGGCTTAGGGTTAGGGTTTGGGTTTGGGTTAGGTTTAGGGTTAGGGTTAGGGTTTGGGTTAGGGTTAGAGTTAGGGTTAGGGTTAGTGTTTGGTTTAGGGTTAGGGTTAGGGTTTGCTTTGGTTTAGGGTTAGGGTTAGGGTTAGGGTTAGGATTAGGATTAGGCTTAGGGTTAGGGTTAGTGTAAGTGTTAGGGTTAGGGTTTGGGTTAGTGTTAGGGTTTGGGATAGGATTAGGGGCAGGGTAAGGATTAGGGTTAGGGTTTTTGTTAGGGTTAGGGTTAGGGTTAGGGTTAGTGTTAGGATTAGAGTTTGTGTTAGGTTTAGGGTTAGGGTTAGGGTTAGGGTTTCGGTTTGGGTTAGGGTTAGGGTTAGGGTTAGTGTGTGGTTTAGGGTTAGGGTTAGGGTTTGCTTTGGTTTAGGGTTAGTGTTAGGGTTAGTATAAGGGTTAGGGTTAGGGTTAGGTTTAGGGTTAGGGTTAGGGTTAGGGTTAGGGTTAGGATTAGGATTAGGCTTAGGGTTAGGGTTAGTGTAAGTGTTAGGGTTAGGGTTTGGGTTAGTGTTAGGGTTTGGGATAGGATTAGGGGCAGGGTAAGGATTAGGGTTAGGGTTTTTGTTAGGGTTAGGGTTAGGGTTAGGGTTAGTGTTAGGATTAGAGTTTGTGTTAGGTTTAGGGTTAGGGTTAGGGTTAGGGTCTCGGTTTGGGTTAGGGTTAGGGTTAGGGTTAGTGTTTGGTTTAGGGTTAGGGTTAGGGTTTGCTTTGGTTTAGGGTTAGTGTTAGGGTTAGTATAAGGGTTAGCGTTAGAGATAGGTTTAGGGTTAGGGTTAGGGTTAGGGTTAGGGTTAGGTTAGGGTTAGGGTTAGCGTTAGGGTTAGGGTTAGGGTTAGGATTAGGCTTAGGGTTAGGGTTAGGGTAAGTGTTAGGGTTAGGGTTTGGGTTAGTGTTAGGGTTTGGGATAGGATTAGGGGCAGGGTAAGGGTTAGGGTTAGGGTTTGTGTGAGGGTTAGGGTTAGTGTTAGGATTAGAGTTTGTGTTAGGTTTAGGGTTAGGGTTAGGTTTAGGGTTTCGGTTTGCGTTAGGGTTAGGGTTAGGGTTAGTGTTTGGTTTAGGGTTAGGGTTAGGGTTTGCTTTGGTTTATGGTTAGTGTTAGGGTTAGTATAAGGGTTAGCGTTAGGGTTAGGTTTAGGGTTAGGGTTAGGGTTAGGGTTAGGGTTAGGGTTAATCAGGGTTAGGGTTAGGGTTAGGTTTAGGGTTAGGGTTAGGGTTAGGGTTAGTTATAGGGCTTGGGTTAGGGTTAGGGTTAGGATTAGGGCTTTGGTTTAGGTTAGGTTTAGGGTTTGGGTTAGGCTTCGGGTTAGGGTTTGGGTTTGGGTTAGGTTTAGGGTTAGGGTTAGGGTTAGGGTTAGGGTTAGGGTTTGGGTTTGGGTTAGAGTAAGGTATAGGGTTAGGGTTTGGGTTAGGTTTAGTGTTAGGGTTAGGGTTTGGATTAGGGTTTGGGTTAGGGTTAAGGTTAGGGTTAGGGTTAGGGGTTAGGGTTAAGGTTAGTGTTAGTGTTTGGGCTTGGGTTATAGTTATGGTTAGGGTTAGGATTAGGGTTAGGTTTAGGGTTACGTTTTTGGTTAGGGTTAGTATTAGGGTTTGCGTTTGAGTTAGGGATAGGTTTAGGGTTAGGGTTAGGGGTAGGGGTAGGCGATAGGGATAGGGTTAGTGTTAGTGTTTTGGTTAGGGTTAGGGTTAGGGCTTTGGTTTAGGTTAGGTTTAGGGTTTGGGTTAAGCTTAGGGTTAGGGTTTGGGTTTGGGTTAGGTTTAGGGTTAGGGTTAGGGTTAAGGTTAGGGTTAGGGTTAGGATTTGGGTTTGGGTTAGAGTAAGGTATAGGGTTAGGGTTTGGGTTAGGTTTAGTGTTAGGGTTAGGGTTTGGGTTAGGGTTTTGGTTAGGGTTAGGGTTAGGGTTAGGGTTAGGGTTAGGGTTTTGGTTAATGTTAGGGTTATGGTTAGGTTTAGGGTTAGTGTTTGGGCTTGCGTTATAGTTATGGTTAGGGTTACGATTAGGGTTAGGTTTAGGGATAGGTTTTTGGTTAGGGTTAGTGTTAGGGTTTGCGTTTGAGTTAGGGATAGGGTTAGGGTTAGGGTTAGGGGTAGGAAATAGGGATAGGGTTAGGGTTAGTGTTTGGGTTAGGGTTAGGGTTAGGTTTAGGGTTAGGGTTAGGGTTTGGTTTGGTGTAGGGTTAGTGCTAGGCTTAGGGGAAGGGTTAGGGTTAGGGGTTGTTTAGGGTTAGGGTTTGGGTTAGGATTAAGGTTAGGGTTAAGGTTTAGGTTTGGGTTAAAGTTAGGTTTAGAGTTGGGGTTTGGTTTAGGGTTAGGTTTAGGGTTAGGGTTGGGGTTAGGGTTAGGGTTAGGGTTAGGTTTAAGATTAGGGTTAGGTTTAGGTTTAGGTTTTGGAATAGGGTTAGGGTTAGGGTTAGGGTTTGGTTTGGGTTAGGGTTAATGTTAAGGATAGGATAAGGGTTACGTTTGGGGTTAGTGTTTGGTTTATGGTTACTGTTAGAGGTTGGCTTAGGGTTAGGGTAGGGTTAGGGTTATGGTTAGGGATTGGTTTGGAGTAGGGTTAGTGTTAGGGTTAGTGATAGAGTTCCGGTTAGGGTTAGGGTTAGGGTTAGATTTAGGGTTTAGGTTTGGGTTAGGTTTAAGTTTAGGGTTGGGGTTTGGGTTAGGGTTTGGGTTAGGGTTAAGGTTAGGGTTAGGGTTAGGGGTTAGCGTTAGGGTTAGGGTTAGGGTTTGGGTTACGGTTTGGGTTAGGGTTAGGGTTAGTGTTACGGTTAGGTTTTAGGGTAGGGTTAGGTTTAGGGTTAGGGTTAGGGTTAGGGTTTGTATTAGGGTTACGGTTAGGGTTATGGTTAGGGTTAGGCTTTGGGTTAGGGTCATGGTTAGGTTTAGGGTTAGTGTTTGGGGTTGGGTTAGGGTTAGGTTTAGGGTTAGGTTTAGAGTTAGGGTTAGGGTTTGGCTTAGGGGTAGGGTTAGGGTTAGGGCTAGGCGATAGGGATAGGGTTAGTGTTAGGGTTAGTATTAGGGTTAGGTTTAGTGTTAGGATTAGGATTTGGGTTTTGGTTAGGGTTAGGGTTAGGGTTAGGGTTTAGGTTTGTGTTAGGGTTTGGGATACGTTTAGGGGTAGGGTAAGGGTTAGGGTTAGGGTTTTTGTTAGGGTTAGGGTTAGGGTTAGGGTTAATGTTAGGAGTAGGGTTTGTGTTAGGCTTAGGGTTAGGGTTAGGATAAGTGTTAGAGTTAGGGTTTGGATTAGGGTTAGGGTTAGCTTTAGGCTTAGGGTTAGGGTTTGGTTTCGTTTACGGTTAGTGTTAGGGTTAGGGTAAGGGTTAGGGTTAGGGTTATGGTTAGGGTTAGGATTTGGGTTAGGTTTAGCTTTAGGGTTATTGTTAGGGTTAGGGTTATGGTTAGTTTTAGTGCTTGGGTTAGGGTTAGGGTTAGGGTTAGGGATTGGGTTTAGGTTAGGTTTAGGGTTTGGGTTAGGCTTAGGGTTAATGTTTGGGTTTGGGTTAGGTTTAGGTTTAGGGTTAGGGTTAGGGTTTGGGTTTGGGTTAGAGTAAGGTATCTGGTTAAGGTTTGGGTTAGGTTTAAGGTTAGGGTTAGGGTTTGGATTAGGGTTAAGTTTAGTTTTAGGGTTAGGGCTTAGGGTTAGGGTTAGGGTTAGGGTTAGGGTTAGTGTTACGGTAAGGTTTAGGGTAGGGTTAGGTTTAGGGTTAGGGTTATGGTTAGGGTTATGGTTAGGGTTACGGTTTATGGTTAGGGTTAGGGTTAGGTTTAGGGTTAGGATTTGGGTTAGGGTCAAGGTTAGGATTAGGGTTAGGGTTAGGGTTTGGGTTAGGGTTATGGTTATGGTTTGGGTTAGGGTTAGGCTTAGGGATAGAGTTATGGTTTGCTTTAGGGTTAGGGTTAGGGTTAGGGTTTGGGTTTGGGTTAGGGTTAGCGTTAGGGTTTGGGTTAGGGTTAGGGTTAGGGTTAGGGTTTGGGTTAGGGTTAGGATTGAAGTATGGGTTTGGGTTCGAGTTAGGGTTAGGTTTAGGTTTCGGGTGTGGGTTTGGTTTACGATTAGGCTTAGGGTTAAGGTTTGGTTTGTTTTAGGGTTAGTGTTAGGGTTGGGGGAATTAGGGTTAGGGTTAGGGTTAGGGATAGGGTTAGGGGGGGTTTAGGGCTAAGATTAGGGTTTGGATTAAGGTTAGGGTTAAGGTTTAGGTTTGGGTTAGAGTTAGGTTTAGAGTTGGGGTTTGGTTTAGGGTTAGATTAAGGGTTAGGGTTGGGGTTAGGTTTAGGGTTATGGTTAGGGTTAGGTTTAGGATTAGGGTTAGGTTTAGGTTTAGGTTTTGGGTTAGGGTTAGGGTTAGGGTTAGGGTTAGGGTTTGGTTTGGGTTAGGGTTAATGTTACGGAAAGGGTAAGGGTTAGGTTTGGGGTTAGTGTTAGGTTTAGGGTTACTGTTTGAGGTTGGTTTAGGGTTAGGGTTAGGGTTAGGGTTAGGGTTAGGGTTAGGGATTGGTTTGGGGTAGGGTTTGTGTTCGGGTTAGGGATAGAGTTTAGGTTAGGGTTAGGTTTAGGGTTTAGGTTTGGTTTAGGGTTAGTGTTAGGGTTAGGGTTAGGGTTTAGGTTTGGGTTAGGGTTAGGGTAAGGGTTAGTTTTAGGGCTTGGGTTAGGGTTAGTGTTAGGGTTAGGGCTTGGGTTTAGGTTAGGTTTAAGGTTTGGGTTAGGCTTAGGTTTAGGGCTTGTTTTTGGGTTAGGGTTAGCTTTAGGATTAGGGTTAGGGTTAGGGTAAGTTTTAGTGCTTGGGTTAGGGTTAGGGTTAGGGATTGGGTGTAGGTTTTGTCTAGGGTTTGGGTTAGGCTTAGGGTGAGTGTTTGGGTTTGGGTTATGTTTAGGTTTAGGGTTAGGGTTAGGGTTAGGGTTAGGGTTTGGGTTTGGGTTAGAGTAAGGTATCGGTTTAGGGTTTGGGTTAGGTTTAAGGTTAGTGTTAGGGTTTGGGTTAGGGTTTGGGTTAGGGGTAAGGCTAGTGTTAGGGGTAGGGGTTAGGGTTAGGGTTAGGCTTAGGGTTAGGGTTAGGTTTAGTGTTACGGTTAGGATTTGGGGTAGGGGTAGATTTAGGGGTAGCGTTAGGGTTAGGGTTTGTGTTAGGGTTAGGGTTAGGGTTAGTGTTAGGGTTAGGTTTTGGGTTAGGGTTAGGGTTTGGTTTAGGGTTAGTGTTTGGGCTTGGGTTCGGGTTAGGTTTAGTTTTAGGTTTAGAGTTAAGATTAGGGTTTGGCTTAGGGTTAGGGTTAGGGTTAGGGCTAGGCGATAGGGATAGGGTTAGAGTTAGGGTTGGGGTTAGAGTTCGGGCTAGGTTTAGGGTTAGGGTTAGGGTTAGGGTTAGGATTAGGGTTTGGGTTTTGGTTAGGGTTAGGGTTAGGGTTAGGGTTTGCGTTAGTTTTAGGGTTAGGGATAGGGTTTAGGTTAGGGTTAGGGCTAGGGTTTGGGTTAGGATTTAGGTTTGGATTTTGGTTAGGTTTAGGGTTAATTTTAGGGCTTGGGTTAGGTTTAGGGTTAGAGTTAGGGCTTGGTTTAGGTTAGGTTGAGGGTTTGGGTTAGGCTTAGCGTTAGGGTTCGGTTTAGAGTTAGGGTTAGGGTTCAGGTTAGGGCTTAGGGTTAGTATTAGTGTTTGGGCTTGGGTTAGGGTTAGGTTTAGGGATAGGGGTAGGTTGTGGTTTGGCTTAGGGTTATGGTTAGGTTTAGGTTTCGGGTTAGGTTTTGTGTTAGGATTAGGGTTAGGGCTAGGCGATAGGGATAGGGTTAGGGTTAGGGTTGGGGTTAGGTTTAAGGTTAGGGTTAGGGTTTGGGTTAGGTTTTGGGTTAGGGTTAAGGTTAGTGTTAGGGTTAGGGTTAGGGTTAGGGTTAGGGTTAAGGTTAGGCAATAGGGATAGGGTTAGGGTTAGGGTTGGTGTTAGTGTTTGGGCTTGGGTTAGGGTTAGTGTTAGGGTTAGGATTAGGGTTAGGTTTAGTGTTAGGATTAATGTTTGTGTTTCGGTTAGGGTTAGGGTTTTGGTTACGGTTTGCGTTAGTGTTAGGGTTAGGGATAGGGTTTAGGTTAGGGTTAGGGTTATGGTTTGGGTTAGGATTTAGTTTTGGATTAGCGTTAGGGTTAGGGTTAGTTTTAGGGCTTGGGTTAGGGTTAGGGTTAGAGTTAGGGCTTGGCTTTAGGTTAGGTTTAGGGTTTGGGTTAGGCTTAGGGTTAGGGTTCGGTTTAGGGTTAGGGTTAGGGTTAGGGTTAGGGTTAGTGTTAGGGCTAGGGTTTGGGTTAGGGTTAGTGTTAGGATTAGGGTTTGCGTTAGGGTTAGGGTTGAAGTTTGGGTTTGGGTTAGGGTTAGGTTTAGGGTTTCGGTTAGGGTTAGGGTTAGGGTTAGGGTTATGGTTAGGTTTAGGGTGTGGGTTTGGTTTAGGATTAGGCTTAGGGTTAGGGTTAGGGTAAGTGTTAGGGTTAGGGTTTGGGTTAGTGTTAGGGTTTGGGATAGGATTAGGGGTAGGGTAAGGGTTAGGGTTAGGGTTTTTGTGGGGGTTAGGGTTAGGGTTAGGGTTAGTGTTAGGATTAGATTTTGTGTTAGGTTTAGGGTTAGGGTTAGGGTTAGGGTTTCGATTTGGGTTAGGATTAGGGTTAGGGTTAGTGTTTGGTTTAGGGTTAGGGTTAGGTTTTGCTTTGGTTTAGGGTTAGTGTTAGGGTTAGTATAAGGGTTAGCGTTAGGGTTAGGTTTAGGGTTAGGGCTAGGGTTAGGGTTAGGGTTAGGGTTAGGGTTAGGGTTAGTTAGGGTTAGGGTTAGGGTTACGGTTAGGGTTATGGTTAGGGTTAGTTATAGCGCTTGGGTTAGGGTTAGAGTTAGGGCTAGGACTTGTGTTTAGGTTAGGTTTAGGTTTTGGGTTAGCCTTAGGGTTAGGGTTTCGGTCTGGGTTAGGTTTAGGGTTAGGGTTAGGGTTAGGGTAAGGCTTAGGGTTAGGGTTTGGGTTTGCGTTAGAGTAAGGTATCGTATTAGGGTATGGGTGAGGTTTAGCGTTAGGGTTAAGGTTTGGGTTAGGGTTTGGGTTAGGGTTAAGGTTAGGGTTAGGGTTAGGTGTTAGGGTTAGGGTTAGGGTTAGGGTTTGGTTTAGGGTTAGGATAAGGGTTAGGGTTAGGGTTTGGGTTAGGGTTACGGTTAGGGTTAGTATTAGTGTTACGGTTAGGATTTGGGGTAGGGGTAGGTTTAGGGATAGGGTGAGGGTAAGGGTATGTGTTAGGGTTACGGTTAGGGTTGGAGTTAGGTTAGGGTTAGGGTTAGGGTTATGGTTATGGTTAGGGTTAGGGTTAGGGTTTGGTTTGGGTTAGGATTAGGGTTAGCGTTAGGGGTTAGGGTTAGTATTAGTGTTTCGGCTTAGGTTAGGGTTAGGTTTAGGGATAGGGGTAGGTTGTGGTTTGGCTTAGGGTTATGGTTAGGTTTAGGGTTAGGATTAGGGTTAGTGTTAGGATTAGGGTTAGGACTAGGCAATAGGGATAGGGTTAGGGTTAGGGTTGGGGTTAGTGTTTGGGCTTAGGTTAGGGTTAGTGTTAGGGTTAGGATTAGGGTTAGGTTTAGTGTTAGGATTAGCGTTTGGGTTTCGATTAGGGTTAGGGTTAGGGTTACGGTTTGCGTTAGTGTTAGGGTTAGAGATAGGGTTTAGGTTAGGGTTAGGGTTAGGGTAAGTGTTAGGTTTAGGGTTTGGATTAGGGTTAGGGTTAGCTTTAGGCTTAGGGTTAGGGTTTGGTTTGGTTTAGGGTTAGTGTTAGGGTTAGGGTTAGGGTTAGGTTTAGGGTTAGTGTTAAGGTTAGTTTTAGGGCTTGGGTTAGGGTTAGGGTTAGGGTTAGGGATTGGGTTTAGGTTAGGTTTAGGGTTTGGGTAGGCTTAGGGTTAGGGTTTGTGTTTGCGTTAGGTTTAGGTTTAGGGTTAGGGTTAGGGTTAGGGTTAGGCTTAGGGTTAGGGTTAGGATTAGGGTTTAGGTTTTGGTTAGGGTTAGGGTTAGGGTTAGGGTTAGGGTTAGAGTTTGGGTTAGGGTTATGGTTATGGTTAGGGTTAGGGTTAGGGTTTGGTTTGGGTTAGAGTAAGGTATAGGGTTAGGTTTGGGTTAGCTTTAGTGTTATGGCTAGGGTTTGGGTTCGTGTTAGGTTTTGGGATAAGATTGGGGGTAGGGTAAGGGTTACGTTTAGGGTTTGTGTGAGGGTTAGGGTTAGGGTTAGGGTTAGTGTTAGGATTAGAGTTTGTGTTAGGTTTAGGGTTAGGGTTAGGGTTAGGGTTTCGGTTTGGGTTAGGGTTAGGGTTAGGGTTAGTGTTTGGTTTAGGGTTAGGGTTAGGGTTTGCTTTGGTTTAGGGTTAGTGTTAGGGTTAGTATAAGGGTTAGCGTTAGGGTTAGGTTTAGGGTTAGGGTAGGGTTAGGGTTAGGGTTAGGGGTAGGGTTAGGGTTAGTTAGGGTTAGGGTTAGGGTTAGGTTTAGGGTTAGGGTTACGGTTAGGGTTAGGGTTAGGGTTAGTTATAGGGCTTGGGTTAGGGTTAGGGTTAGGGTTAGGGCTTGGGTTTAGGTTAGGTTTAGGTTTTGGGTTAGGCTTAGGGTTAGGGTTAGGGTTTGGGTTTGGGTTAGGTTTAGGGTTAGGGTTAGGGTTAGGGTTAGGGTTAGGGTTTGGGTTTGGGTTAGAGTAAGGTATAGGGTTAGGGTTTGGGTTAGGTTTAGTGTTAGGGTTAGGGTTTGGGTTAGGGTTTGGGTTAGGGTTAAGGTTAGGGTTAGGGTTAGGGGTTAGGGTTAGGGTTAGGGTTTGGGTTTGGGTTAGGGGTAGGGTTAGGGTTAGGGTTTGGGTTAGGGTTAGGGTTAGGGTTAGGTTTAGGGTTAGTGTTTGCGCTTGGGTTTTGGTTATGGTTAGGGTTAGGATTAGGGTTAGGGTTAGGATTAGGGGTTAGGGTTAGTATTAGTGTTTGGGCTTAGGTTAGGGTTAGGTTTAGGGATAGGGGTTGGTCGTGGTTTGGCATAGGGTTATGGTTAGGTTTAGTGTTAGGATTAGGGTTAGTGTTAGGATTAGGGTTAGGACTAGGCAATAGGGATAGGGTTAGGGTTAGGGTTGGGGTTAGTGTTTGGGCTTGGGTTAGGGTTAGTGTTAGGGTTAGGATTAGGGTTAGGTTTAGTGTTAGGATTAGGGTTTGGGTTTCGGTTAGGGTTAGGGTTAGGGTTACGGTTTGCATTAGTGTTAGGGTTAGGGATAGGGTTTAGGTTAGGGTTAGGGTTAGGGTAAGTTTTAGGTTTAGGGTTTGGATTAGGGTTAGGGTTAGCTTTAGGCTTAGGGTTAGGGTTTGGTTTGGTTTAGGGTTAGTGTTAGGGTTAGGGTTAGGGTTAGGTTTAAGGTTAGTTTTAGGGCTTGTGTTAGATTTAGGGTGAGGGGTAGGGATTGGGTTTAGGTTAGGTTTAGGGTTTGGGTAGGCTTAGGGTTAGGGTTGGTGTTTGCGTTAGGTTTAGGGTTTGGGGTAGGGGTATGGGTGGGGGTGGGGTTTGGGTTACAGTAAGGTATAGGGTTTATTGTTTGGGTTAGGTTTAGTGTTAGGGTTTGGGTTAGGGTTAAGGTTAGGGTTTGGGTTAGGTGTTACGGTTAGGGTTTGGGTTAGGGTTAGGGTTAGGGTTAGGGTTAGGGTTAGGGTTAGGGTTAGGTTTAGGGTTAGGGTTTCGGTTAGGGTTAGGGTTAGGGTAAGGGTTTGGGTTTGGGTTAGAGTAAGGTATATGGTTAGGGTTTGGGTTAGGTTTAGTGTTAGGGTTAGGGTTAGGGTTAGGGTTTGGGTTAGGGTTAGGGTTAGGGTTAGGGTTAGGGTTAGGGTTAGGGTTTCGGTTAGGTTTAGATTTAGGGTAAGGGTTTGGGTTTGGGTTAGAGTAAGGTATATGGTTAGGGTTTGGGTTAGGTTTAGTGTTAGGGTTAGGGTTTGGGTTAGGGTTTGGGTTAGGGTTAAGGTTAGGTTTAGGGTTAGGTGTTAGGGTTAGGGTTAGGGTTAGGGTTTGGTTTAGGGTTAGGATAAGGGTTAGGGTTAGGGTTTGGGTTAGGGTTACGGTTAGGGTTAGTATTAGTGTTACGGTTAGGATTTGGGGTAGGGTAAGGTTTAGGGATAGGGTTAGGGTTAGGGTATGTGTTAGGGCAACGGTAAGGGATGGAGTAAGGTTTAGGGATTGGGTTAGGGGAAGGGGTAGGGTTAGGGTTAGAGTTAGGGTCAGGGTTAGGGTTAGTTAGGGTTAGGGTTAGGGTTAGGGTTAGGGTTAGGGTTAGGGTTAGTTAGGGTTAGGGTTAGGGTTTGGTTTAGGGTTAGGGTTAGGGTTAGGGTTAGGGTTAGTTATAGGGCTTGGGTTAGAGTTAGGGTTAGGGTTAGGGCTTGGGTTTAGGTTAGGTTTAGGGTTTGGGTTAGGCTTAGGGTTAGGGTTTGGGTTTGGGTTAGGTTTAGGGTTAGGTTTAGGGTTAGGGTTTGGGTTTGGGTTAGAGTAAGGTATAGGGTTAGGGTTTGGGTTAGGTTTAGTGTTAGGGTTAGGGTTTATGTTAGGGTTTGGGTTAGGGTTAAGGATAGGGTTAGGGTTAGGGGTTAGGGTTAGGGTTAGGGTTTGGGTTAGGGTTATGGTTAGGGTTACGGTTAGGGTTTGGGTTAGGCTTAGGGTTAGGGTTAGGTTTAGGGTTAGGGTTAGAGTTAGGGTTAGGGTTTGGCTTAGGGTTAGGGTTAGGTTTAGGGTTAGGGTTTGGGTTAGGGTTTGCGTTAGGGTTAAGTTTAGGGTTAGGGTTAGGTGTTAGGGTTAGGGTTAGGGTTAGGGTTTGGGTTAGGGTTAGGGTTAGGGTTAGGGTTAGGGTTAGGTTTTGGGTTAGGGATAGGGTTTGGTTTGTGTTAGGGTTAGTGCTATTTTTAGGGGAAGGGTTAGGGTTAGGGGTTGTTTAGTCTTAGGGTTTGGGTTAGGATTAAGGTTAGGGTTAAGGTTTCGTTTGGGTTAAAGTTAGGTTTAGAGTTGGGGTTTGGTTTAGGGTTAGGTATAAGGTTAGGGTTGGGGTTAGGGTTAGGGTTAGGGTTAGGTTTAAGATTAGGGTTAGGTTTAGGTGTAGGTTTTGGATTAGTGTTAGGGTTAGGGTTTGGTTTGGGTTAGGGTTAATGTTAACGATAGGATAAGGGTTAGGTTTGGGGTTAGGGTTTGGTTTATGGTTACTGTTAGAGGTTGGTTTAGGGTTAGGGTAGGGTTAGGGTTAGGGTTTGGTTTGGGTTAGGATTAATGTTACGGAAAGGGTAAGGGTTAGGTTTGGGGTTAGGGTTAGGTTTAGGGGTACTGTTTGAGGTTGGTTTAGGTGTAGGGGTAGGCTTAGGGGTAGGGATTGGTTTGGGGTAGGGTTAGTGTTAGGGTTAGGGATAGAGTTTAGGTTAGGGTTATGGTTAGGTTTAGGGTTAGGGTTTAGGTTTGGTTTAGTGTTAGTGTTAGGGTTAGGGTTATAGTTTGTGTTAGGTTTTAGGTTTGGGTTAGGGTTAGGGTTAGGGTTAGTTTAGGGCTTGGGTTAGGGTTAGGGTTAGGGTTAGGGCTTGGGTTTAGGTTAGGTTTAAGGTTTGGGTTAGGCTTAGGTTTAGGGCTTGTGTTTGGGTTAGGGTTAGCTTTAGGGTTAGGCTTAGGGTTAGGGTTAGGGTTAGTTTTAGTGCTTGGGTTAGGGTTAGGGTTAGGGGTAGGGATTGGGTGTAGGTTAGGTTTACGGTTTGGGTTAGGCTTAGGGTTAGTGTTTGGGTTTGGGTTATGTTTAGGTTTAGGGTTAGGGTGAGGGTTAGGGTTAAGATTTGGGTTTGGGTTAGAGTAAGGTATCGGGTTAGGGTTTGGGTTAGATTTAAGGTTAGGGTTAGGGTTTGGGGTAGGGTTTGTTTTAGGGTTAAGGTTAGTGTTAGGTTTAGGGGTTAGGGTTAGGGTTAGGCTTAGGGTTAGCGTTAGGATTAGTGTTACGGTTAGGATTTGGGGAAGGCTTAGATTTAGGGTTAGGGTTTGTGTTTGGGTTAGCGTTAGGGTTTGGGTTAGGGTTAGGGTTAGGGTTAGGTTTTGGATTAGGGTTAGGATTGAAGTTTGGGTTTGGGTTAGGGTTAGGGTTAGGGTTAGAGTTAGGGTTAGGGTTAGGGATTTGTTTGGGGTTGGGTTAATGTTAGGGTTAGGGATAGAGTATAGGTTAGGTTTAGGGTTAGGGTTAGGGTTAGGGTTAGGGTTTGGGTTAGAGTAAGGTATCGGGTTAGGGTTTGGGTTAGGTTTAAGGTTAGGGTTAGGGTTTGGGTTCGGGTTTGGGTTAGGGTTAAGGTTAGGGTTAGGGTTAGGGGTTAGGGTTAGGGTTAGGGTTAGGGTTTGGGTTAGGGTTAGGGTTAGTGTTACGGTTAGGGTTTAGGGTACGGTGAGGTTTAGGTTTATTGTTTGGGCTTGGGTTAGGGTTAGGTTTGGGGTTAGGGTTAGAGTTAGGGTTAGGGTTTGGCTTAGGGTTATGGTTATGGTTAGGTTTAGGGTTAGGGCTAGGCGATAGGGATAGGGTTAGGGTTAGGGTTAGGGTTACGGTTAGGGTTTGGGCTTGGGATAGGGTTAGTGTTAGGGTTAGTATTAGGGTTAGGTTTAGTGATAGGATTAGGGTTTGGGTTTCGGTTAGGATTAGGTTTAGGCTTAGGTTTTGGGTTAGTGTTAGGGTTTGGGATAGGGTTAGGGTTCGGGTAAGGGTTAGGGTTAGATTTTGTGTTAGGGTTAGGGTTAGGGTTAGGGTTAGGTTTAGTGTTAGGATTAGGGTTTGTGTTAGGTTTAGGGTTAGGGTTAGGTTAAGGGTTTGGTTTAGTGTTAATGTTAGGGTTAGGGTTAGGGTTAGGGTTAGGATTTGGTTTAGGGTCAGGGTTAGGGTTAGGGTTTGGGATAGGGTTATGGTTATGGTTATGGTTAGGTTTAGGATTAGGTTTAGGATTAAGGTTAGGGTTAGGGTTAGGGTTTGGGTTTGAGTTAGGGTTAGGTTTAGGGTTAGGTTTGGGGTTAGTGTTAGGGTTAGGGTTAGGGTGAGGGTTTGGGTTAGGGTTAGGCTTAGGGTTAGGGTTAGGGTTAGGGTTTCGTTTAGGGTTAGTTTTAGGGTTTGGGTTAGGTTTAGGGTGTGGGTTTGGGTTAGGGTTAGGCTTAGGGTTACGGTTAGGTAAGTGTTAGGGTTAGGGTTTGGTTTAGGGTTAGGGGTAGGGGTAGGTTTAGGGTTAGGGTTAGGGTTTGGTTTGGTTTAAGGTTAGTGTTAGTGTTAGGGGAAGGGTTAGGGTTAGGGTTAGGGTTAGGGGTGGTTTAGGGTTAGTGTTAGGATTAGGATTAAAGTTAGGGTTAAGGATTAGTATTGGGTTAGTGTTAGGTTTAGAGTTGGGGTTTGGTTTAGGTTTAGGTTTAGGGCTAGGGTTGGGGTTATGGTTATGGTTAGGGTTAGGGTTAGGATTAGGGTTCGGTTTAGGTTTAGGTTTTGGGTTAGTGATAATGTTAGGGTTAGTGTTAGAGTTTGGTTTGGGTTAGGGTTAGGGTTAGGGTTAGGGTTTAGGTTTGGTTTAGGGTTAGGGTTAGGGTTAGTTTTAGGGCTTGGGTAAGTGTTAAGGTTAGGGTTAGGGCTTGGGTTTAGGTTAGTTTTAAGGTTTGGGTTAGGCTTAGGTTTAGGGTTTGTGTTTGGGTTACGTTTAGCTTTGTTGTTAGGGTTAGGGTTAGGGGTAGGGCTAGTTTTCGGCTTGGGTTAGGGTTAATGTTAGGGTTAGGGATTGGGGTTAGGTTAGGTTTAGGGTTTGGGTTAGGCTTAGGGTTAGGGTTAGGGTTAGAGTTAGGGTTTAGGTTAGGGTTAGGGTTAGGGTAAGTGTTAGGTTTAGGGTTTGGATTAGGGTTAGGGTTAGCTTTAGGCTTAGGGTTAGGGTTTGGTTTGGTTTAGGGTTAGTGTTAGTGTTAGGGTTAGGGTTAGGGTTAAGGTTAGTTTTAGGGCTTGGGTTAGATTTAGGGTGAGGGTTAGGGATTGGGTTTAGGTTAGGTTTAGGGTTTGGATAGGCTTAGGGTTAGGGTTTGTGTTTGCGTTAGGTTTAGGTTTTGGGTTAGGGTTATGGTTAGGGTTTGGGTTTGGGTTACAGTAAGGTATAGGGTTTATTATTTGGGTTAGGATTAGTGTTAGGTTTTGGGTTAGGGTTAAGGTTAGGGTTAGGGTTAGGTGTTAGGGTTAGGGTTTGTGTTAGGGTTAGGGTTAGGGTTAGGGTTAGGGTTAGGGTTAGGGTTTCGGTTAGGGTTAGGGTTAGGGTTAGGGTTAGGGTTAGGGTTTCGGTTAGGGTTAGATTTAGGGTAAGGGTTTGGGTTTGGGTTAGAGTAAGGTATATGGTTAGGGTTTGGGTTAGGTTTAGTGTTAGGGTTAGGGTTTGGGTTAGGGTTTGGGTTAGGGTTAAGGTTAGGTTTAGGGTTAGGTGTTAGGGTTAGGGTTAGGGTTAGGGTTTGGTTTAGGGTTAGGATAAGGGTTAGGGTTAGGTTTAGGGTTAGGGTTATTGTTAGGGTTAGGGTTAGGGTTAGGGGTAGGGTTAGGGTTAGGTTTTGCTTTGGTTTAGGGTTAGTGTTAGGGTTAGTATAAGGGCTAGCGTTAGGGTTAGGTTTAGGGTTAGGGCTACGGTTAGGGTTAGGGTTAGGGTTAGGGTTAGTTAGGGTTACGGTTAGGGTTAGGGTTACGGTTAGGGTTAGGGTTAGGGTTAGTTATAGGGCTTGGGTTAGGGTTAGGGTTAGGGTTAGGGCTTGGGTTTAGGTTAGGTTTAGTTTTTGGGTTAGGCTTAGGGTTAGGGTTTGGGTTTGGGTTAGGTTTAGGGTTAAGGTTAGGGTTAGGGTTAGGGTTTGGGTTTGGGTTAGAGTAAGGTATAGGGTTAGGGTTTGGGTTAGGTTTAGTGTTAGGGTTAGGGTTTGGGTTAGGGTTTGGGTTAGGTTTAAGGTTAGGGTTAGGGTTAGGGGTTAGGGTTAGGGTTAGGGTTTGGGTTAGGGGTAGGGGTAGGGTTAGGGTTAGGGTTAGGGTTTGGGTTAGGGTTAGGGTGAGGGTTAGGTTTAGGGTTAGTGTTTGGGCTTGGGTTATGGTTATGGTTAGGGTTAGGATTAGGGTTAGCGTTAGGGGTTAGGGTTAGTATTAGTGTTTCGGCTTAGGTTAGGGTTAGGTTTAGGGATAGGGGTAGGTTGTGGTTTGGCTTAGGGTTATGGTTAGGTTTAGGGTTAGGATTAGGGTTAGTGTTAGGATTAGGGTTAGGACTAGGCAATAGGGATAGGGTTAGGGTTAGGGTTGGGGTTAGTGTTTGGGCTTGGGTTAGGGTTAGTGTTAGGGTTAGGATTAGGGTTAGGTTTAGTGTTAGCATTAGGGTTTGGGTTTCGATTAGGGTTAGGGTTATGGTTACGGTTTGCGTTAGTGTTAGGGTTAGGGATAGGGTTTAGGTTAGGGTTAGGGTTAGGGTAAGTGTTAGGTTTAGGGTTTGGATTAGGGTTAGGGTTAGCTTTAGGCTTAGGGTTAGGGTTTGGTTTGGTTTAGGGTTAGTGTAGGGTTAGGGTTAGGGTTAGGGTTAGGGTTAGGTTTAGGATTAGGGTTAGGACTAGGCAATAGGGATAGGGTTAGGGTTAGGGTTAGGGTTAGGGTTAGGGTTAGGTTTAGGTTAGGGTTAGGGTTAGGGTAAGTGTTAGGTTTAGGGTTTCGATTAGGGTTAGGGTTAGCTTTAGGCTTAGTGTTAGGGTTTGGTTTGGTTTAGGGTTAGTGTTAGGGTTAGGGTTAGGGTTAGGGTTAAGGTTAGTTTTAGGGCTTGGGTTAGATTTAGGGTGAGGGTTAGGGATTGGGTTTAGGTTAGGTTTAGGGTTTGGGTAGGCTTAGGGTTAGGGTTTGTGTTTGCGTTAGGTTTAGGTTTTGGGTTAGGGTTATGGTTAGGGTTTGGGTTTGGGTTACAGTAAGGTATAGGGTTTATTATTTGGGTTAGGTTTAGTGTTAGGTTTTGGGTTAGGGTTAAGGTTAGGGTTAGGGTTAGGTGTTAGGGTTAGGGTTTGGGTTAGGGTTAGGGTTAGGGTTAGGGTTAGGGTTAGGGTTTCGGTTAGGGTTAGGGTTAGGGTAAGGGTTTGGGTTTGGGTTAGAGTAAGGTATATGGTTAGGGTTTGGGTTAGGTTTAGTGTTAGGGTTAGGGTTAGGGTTAGGGTTTGGGTTAGGGTTAGGGTTAGGGTTAGGGTAAGGGTTAGGGTTTCGGTTAGGGTTAGATTTAGGGTAAGGGTTTGGGGTTGGTTTAGGGTTTGCGTTAGGGTTAAGTTTAGGGTTAGGGTTAGGTGTTATGGTTAGGGTTGGGGTTAGGCTTTGGGTTAGGGTTAGGGTTAGGGTTAGGGTTAGGTTTTGGGTTAGGGTTAGGGTTTGGTTTGGGTTAGGGTTAGTGCTAGGCTTAGGGGAAGGGTTAGGGTTAGGGGTTGTTTAGGCTTAGGGTTTGGGTTAGGATTAAGGTTAGGGTTAAGGTTTCGTTTGGGTTAAAGTTAGGTTTAGAGTTGGGGTTTGGTTTAGGGTTAGGTATAAGGTTAGGGTTGGGGTTAGGGTTAGGGTTAGGGTTAGGTTTAAGATTAGGGTTAGGTTTAGGTGTAGGTTTTGGATTAGGGTTAGGGTTATGGTTTGGTTTGGGTTAGGGTTAATGTTAAGGATAGGATAAGGGTTAGGTTTGGGGTTAGGGTTTGGTTTATGGTTACTGTTAAAGGTTGGTTTAGGGTTAGGGTAGGGTTAGAGTTAGGGTTTGGTTTGGGTTAGGATTAATGTTACGGAAAGGGTAAGGGTTAGGTTTGGGGTTAGGGTTAGGTTTAGGGTTACTGTTTGAGGTTGGTTTAGGGTTAGGGTTAGGGTTAGGGTTAGGGTTAGGGATGGGTTTGGGGTAGGGTTAGTGTTAGGGTTAGGGATAGAGTTTAGGTTAGGGTTATGGTTAGGATTAGGGTTACGGTTTAGGTTTGGTTTAGGGTTAGTGTTAGGGTTAGGGTTATAGTTTGGGTCATTGTTTAGGTTTGGGTTAGGGTTAGGGTTAGGGTTAGTTTAGGGCTTGGGTTAGGGTTAGGGTTAGGTTTAGGGCTTGGGTTTAGGTTAGGTTTAAGGTTTGGGTTAGACTTAGGTTTAGGGCTTGTGTTTGGGTTAGGGTTAGCTTTAGGTTTAGGCTTAGGGTTAGGGTTAGGGTTAGTTTTAGTGCTTGGGTTAGGGTTAGGGTTAGGGTTAGGGATTGGGTGTAGGTTAGGTTTAGGGTTTGGGTTAGGCTTAGGGTTAGAGTTTGGGTTTGGGTTATGTTTAGGTTTAGGGTTAGGGTGAGGGTTAGGGTTAAGGTTTGGGTTTGGGTTAGAGTAAGGTATCGGGTTAGGGTTTGGGTTAGATTTAAGGTTAGGGTTAGGGTTTGGGTTAGGGTTTGGTTTAGGGTTAAGGTTAGTGTTAGGGTTAGGGGTTAGGGTTAGGGTTAGGCTTAGGGTTAGGTTTAGTGTTACGGTTAGGATTTGGGGTAGGGTTAGATTTAGGGTTAGGGTTTGGGTTTGGGTTTGGGTTAGCGTTAGGGTTTGGGTTAGGGTTAGGGTTAGGGTTAGGTTTTGGGTTAGGGTTAGGATTGAAGTTTGGGTTTGGGTTAGGGTTAGGGTTAGGGTTAGAGTTAGGGTTAGGGTTAGGGATTTGTTTGGGGTAGAGTTAATGTTAGGGTTAGGGATAGAGTATAGGTTAGGTTTAGGGTTAGGGTTAGGGTTAGGGTTAGGGTTTGGGTTAGAGTAAGGTATCGGGTTAGGGTTTGGGTTAGGTTTAAGGTTAGGGTTAGGGTTTGGGTTCGGGTTTGTGTTAGAGTTAAGGTTAGGGTTAGGGTTACGGGTTAGGGTTAGGGTTAGGGTTAGGGTTAGGGTTTGGGTTAGGGTTAGGGTTAGTGTTACGGTTAGGGTTTAGGGTACGGTTAGGTTTAGGGTTATTGTTTGGGCTTGGGTTAGGGTTAGGTTTGGGGTTAGGGTTAGAGTTAGGGTTAGGGTTTGGCTTAGGGTTATGGTTATGGTTAGGTTTAGGGTTAGGCCTAGGCGATAGGGATAGGGTTAGGGTTAGGGTTAGGGTTACGTTTAGTGTTTGGGCTTGGGATAGGGTTAGTGTTAGGGTTAGTATTAGGGTTAGGTTTAGTGTTAGGATTAGGGTTTGGGTTTCGGTTAGGATTAGGTTTAGGCTTAGGTTTTGGGTTAGTGTTAGGGTTTGGGATAGGGTTAGGGTTCGGGTAAGGGTTAGGGTTAGATTTTGTGTTAGGGTTAGGGTTAGGGTTAGGGTTAGGTTTACTGTTAGGATTAGGGTTTGTGTTAGGTTTAGGGTTAGGGTTAGGTTTAGGGTTTGGGTTTGTTTTAGGGTTAGGGTTAGTGTTAGGGTTTGGTTTAGTGTTAATGTTAGGGTTAGGGTTAGGGTTAGGGTTAGGATTTGGTTTAGGGTCAGGGTTAGGGTTAGGGTTTGGGATAGGGTTATGGTTATGGTTATGGTTAGGGTTAGGATTAGGTTTAGGATTAAGGTTAGGGTTAGGGTTAGGGTTTGGGTTTGAGTTAGGGTTAGGGTTAGTGTTAGGATTAGGGTTTGGGTTAGGGTTAGGGTTAGTGTTAGGGTTTGGGTTAGGGTTACGGTTAGGGTTAGGGTTTGGGTTAGGGTTAGGATTGACGTTTGGGTTTGGGTTAGGATTAGGGTGAGGTTTCGGATGTGGGTTTGGTTTACGATTAGGCTTAGCGTTAAGCTTTGGTTTGTTTGAGGGGTAGTGGTAGGGTTAGGGGAATTAGGGTTAGGGTTAGGGTTAGGGATAGGGTTAGGGGTGGTTTAGGGCTAAGGTTAGGGTTAGGATTAAGTTTAGTGTTAAGGTTTAGGTTTGGGTTAGAGTTAGGTTCAGAGTTGGGGTTTGGTTTAGGGTTAGATTAAGGGTTAGGGTTGGGGTTAGGTTTAGGGTTAGGGTTAGGGTTAGGGTTAGGATTAGGGTTTGGTTTAGGTTTAGGTTTTGGGTTAGGGTTAGAGTTAGGGTTAGGGTTAGGGTTTGGTTTGGGTTAGGGTTAGTGTTACGGATAGGGTAAGGGTTACGTTTTGTGTTAGGATTAGGTTTAGGGTTAGGGTTAGAGGTTGGTTGAGGTTTAGGTTTAGGGTTAGGATGAGAGTTAGGGTTTGGTTTGGGTTAGGTTAGTGTTAGGGTTAGGGTTAGGTTTTGGGTTAGGGTTATGGTTAGGGTTAGGATTTAGGTTCGAGTTTGGGTTAGGGGTAGGATTAGAGTTAGGGTCAGGGCTGGGGGTAGGATTAGGGGGAGCGTGAGGATTAAGGTGAGGGTTAGGGTTTGGGTTTGAGTTAGAGTAAGCTTGAGGCTTAGTGTTTGGGTTAGGGTTAGATTTAGGCTTAGGGTTTGGGTTAGGTTTAGGTTTAGGGTTAGGATTATGATTAGAGTTAGGGTTAAGGTTAGGGTTAGGGTTAGGGTTAGGGTTAGGGGTTAGGGGTTAGCCTTATGGTGAGGGTAAGGGTTATGTTTAGGGTTTGGGTTTGGTTCAGGTTTAGGGTTAGGGTTTGGCTTTGGGTTAGGGTTATGGTTAGGATTACGGTTAGGGTTAGGGTTAGGGTTTGGTTTGGGTTAAGGTTAGCGTTAGGGTTATTGTTAGTTTTAGGGTTTGGGTTAGGGCTGGGTTATGGTTAGGGTTTGAGTTAGGGTTAGGTTTAGGGTTATGGTTTAGGGTTTAGGGTTAGGGTCCGGTTTCGGTTAGGGTTAGGGTTAGGGTTAGGGTTAGTGTTTGGGTTAGGGTTTGTGTTAGGGTTAGCATTAGTGTTAGGGTTAGGTTATTGTTAGGATTAGGGATTGGGTTAGGTTAAGGTTTAGGGTTAGGGTTAGGGTTTGGGTTAGGGTTAGGGTTGAAGTTTGGGTTTGGGTTAGGGTTAGGGTTAGGTTTACGGTTAGGGTTTGGATTTCGGTTAGGGTTAGTGTTAGGGTTTCGGTTAGGGATAGGGTTAGTGTTAGTTTTTAGGGTTAGGGTTCGGGTAAAGGTTAGAGTTATGGTTTGTTTTAGGGTTTGGGTTAGGGTTAAGGTTAGGGTCAGGGTTAGGGGTTAGGGTAAGGTTTACGGTTAGGTTTAGGGTTAGTGTTCGTGTTAGGGTTCGTGTTAGGTTTAGGGTTAGTGTTACGGTTAGGGTTTATGTTAGGGTTAGGGTTAGGGTTAGGGTTTGGTTTAGGGTTAGGGTTAGGGTTCGGGGTAGGGTTCGGGTTAGGTTTAGGGTTAGTGTTACGGTTAGGGTTTGGGTTAGGGTTAGGGTTAGGGTTAGAGTTACGGTTAGGGTTAGGGATTTGTTTGGGGTAGGGTTAATGTTAGGGTTAGGGATAGAGTATAGGTTAGGTTTAGGGTTAGGTTTAGGGTTAGGGTTTGGGTTAGAGTAAGGTATCGGGTTAGGGTTTGGGTTAGGTTTAAGGTTAGGGTTAGGGTTTGGGTTCGGGTTTGGGTTAGGGTTAAGGTTAGGATTAGGGTTAGGGGTTAGGGTTAGGGTTTGGGTTAGGGTTTGGGTTAGGGTTAGGGTTAGGGTTAGTGTTACAGTTAGGGTTTAGGGTAGGGTTAGGTTTAGGGTTAGGGTTAGGGTTAGGGTTTGTGTTACATTTACGGTTAGGGTGACGGTTAGGGTTTGGGTTAGGGTTAGGGTAAGGGTTAAGGCTAGGGTTAGGGTTAGGGTTTCGTTTTGGGTTAGAGTAAGGTATCGGGTTAGGGTTTGGGTTAGGTTTAAGGTTAGGGTTAGGGTTTGGGTTAGGGTTAGGGTTAGGGTTTGGGTTAGTGTTATGGTTAGGGATAGGGTTTAGGTTCGGGTTAGGGTTAGTGTTTGGGTTAGGGTTTAGGTTTGGGTTAGGGTTAGGGTTAGGGTTAGTTTTAGGTTTAGAGTTAAGATTAGTGTTTGGCTTAGGGTTAGGGTTAGGGTTAGGGCTAGGCGATAGGGATAGGGTTAGAGTTAGTGTTGGGGTTAGTGTTTGGGTTAGGGTTAGGGTTAGGGTTAATGTTAGGGTTAGGGTTAGGTTTAGTATTAGGATTAGGGTTTGGGTTTCGGTTAGGGTAAGGGTTATGGTTAGGGTTTGCGTTAGTTTTAGGGTTAGGGATAGGGTTTAGGTTTAGTTGTAGGGTTTGGGTTACGGTTTGGTTTAGGGTTAAGGTTAGGGTTAGGGTTCGGTGTTAGGGTTAGGGTTAGGGTTAGTGTTTGGGTTAGGGTTAGGGTTAGGGTTAGGGTTTGGGTTAGGGTTAGGGTTAGGGTTATGTTTAGGTTTTGGGTTTGGGTTAGAGTAATGTATAGGATTTATTGTTTTGGTTAGGTTTAGTGTTAGGTTAGGGTTTGGGTTAGGCTTAGGGTTAGAGTTTGGGTTTGGGTTAGCGTTAGGGTTTGGGTTAGGGTTAGGGTTAGGGTTAGGTTTTGGGTTAGGGTTAGGATTGAAGTTTGGGTTTGGGTTAGGGTTAGGGTTAGGGTTAGGTTTCGGTGTGGGTTTGGTTTACGATTAGGCTTAGGGTTAAGGTTTGTTTTGTTTTAGGGTTAGTGTTAGGGTTAGGGGAATTAGGGTTAGGGTTAGGGTTAGGGATAGGGTTAGGGGTGGTTTAGGGCTAAGGTTAGGGTTAGGATTAAGGTTATGGTTAAGGTTTAGGTTTGGGTTAGAGTTAGGTTTAGAGTTGGGGTTTGGTTTAGGGTTAGGTTAAGGCTTAGGGTTGGGGTTAGGTTTAGGGTTAGGGTTAGGGTTAGGGTTAGGATTAGGGTTAGGGTTAGGATTAGGGTTAGGTTTAGGTTTAGGTTTTGGGTTAGGGTTAGGGTTAGGGTTAGGGTTTGGTTTGGGTTAGGGTTAATGTTACGGATAGGGTAAGGGTTAGGTTTGGGGTTAGGATTAGGTTTAGGGTTACTGTTAGAGGTTGGTTTAGGGTTAGGATCAGGGTTAGGGTTAGGGATTGGGTTTAGGTTAGGTTTAGGGTTTGGGTAGGCTTAGGGTTAGGGTTTGTGTTTGGGTTAGGTTTAGGTTTAGGGTTAGGGTTAGGGTTAGGGTTATGTTTAGGTTTTGGGTTTGGGTTAGAGTAATGTATAGGGTTTATTGTTTGGGTTAGGTTTGGTGTTGGGGTTGGGGTTTGGGTAGGGGTTAAGGTTAGGGTTAGGGTTAGGTTTTAGGGTTAGGGTTAGGGTTAGGGTTGGGGATTGGGTTAGGGTTAGGGTTAGGGGTTAGGGTTAGGATTAGTTATAGGGCTTGGGTTAGGGTTAGGGTTAGGGCTTCGTTTCGGTTAGGTTTAGGGTTTGGGTTAGGTTTAGGGTTAGGGTTTGGGTTTGGGTTAGGTTTAGGGTTAGGGTTAGGGTTAGGGTTTGGGTTTGGGTTAGAGTAAGGTATAGGGTAAGGGTTTGGGTTAGGTTTAGTGTTA
The DNA here is from genome assembly GCA_035773235.1 of Eospalax fontanierii. Lineage (NCBI taxonomy): Eukaryota > Metazoa > Chordata > Mammalia > Rodentia > Spalacidae > Eospalax > Eospalax fontanierii. The sequence goes on from CM069528.1 coordinate 3,908,784, forward strand.
GGGTTAGGGTTTGGGTTAGGGTTTGGGTTAGGGTTAAGGATGGGGTTAGGGTTAGGGGTTAGGGTTAGGGTTAGGATTTTGGTTAGGGTTAAATTTAGGGTTAGGGTTAGGGTTTGGGTTACGGTTAGGGTTAGGGTTAGGGTTAGAGTTAGGGTTAGGGTTTGGCTTAGGGTTAGGGTTAGGGTTAGTTATAGGGCTTGGGTTAGGGTTAGGTTTAGGGTTAGGGTTAGAGTTAGGGTTAGGGTTTGGCTTAGGGTTAGGGTTAGGGTTATTGCTAGGCGATAGGGATAGGGTTAGGGTTAGGGTTGGGGTTAGTGTTTGGGCTAGGGTTAGGGTTAGGGTTAGAGTTAGGGTTAGAGTTTGGCTTAGGGTTAGGGTTAGGGTTATTGGTAGGCGATAGGGATAGGGTTAGTGTTAGGGTTGGGGTTAGTGTTTCGGTTTGGGTTAGGGTTAGTGTTAGAGTTAGGTTTAGGGTTAGGTTTAGTGTTAGGATTAGGGTTTGGGTTTCGGTTAGGGTTAGGGTTAGGGTTAGGGTTAGGGTTTGGGTTAGTGTTATGGTTAGGGATAGGGTTTAGGTTCGGGTTAGGGTTAGGGTTTGGGTTAGGGTTTAGGTTTGGTTTAGTGTTAGTGTTAGGGTTAGGGTTATAGTTTGGGTTAGGTTTTAGGTTTGGGTTAGGGTTAGGGTTAGGGTTAGTTTTAGGGCTTGGGTTAGGGTTAGGGTTAGGGTTAGGGCTTGGGTTTAGTTTAGGTTTAAGGTTTGGGTTAGGCTTAGGTTTAGGGCTTGTGTTTGGGTTAGGGTTAGCTTTAGGGTTAGGGTTAGGGTTAGGGTTAGGGTTAGTTTTAGTGCTTGGGTTAGGGTTAGGGTTAGGGTTAGGGATTGGGTGTAGGTTAGGTTTAGGGTTTGGGTTAGGCTTAGGGTTAGTGTTTGGGTTTGGGTTATGTTTAGGTTTAGGGTTAGGGTTAGGGTTAGGGTTAGGGTTAGGGTTAGGGTTTGGGTTTGGGTTAGAGTAAGGTATCGGGTTAGGGTTTGGGTTAGGTTTAAGGTTTGGGTTAGGGTTTGGGTTAGGGTTTGGGTTAGGGTTAAGGTTAGTGTTAGGTTTAGGGGTTAGGGCTAGTGTTAGGCTTAGGGTTAGGGTTAGGTTTAGTGTTACGGTTAGGGTTTGGGGTAGGGTTAGATTTAGGAGTAGGGTTAGGGTTAGGGTTTGTGTTAGGGTTAGAGTTAGGGTTAGTGTTAGGGTTAGGTTTTGGGTTAGGGTTAGGGTTTGGTTTAGGGTTAGGGGTAGGCGATAGGGATAGGGTTAGAGTTAGGGTTGGGGTTAGTGTTTGGGCTAGGGTTAGGGTTAGGGTTAGGGTTAGGGTTTGCGTTAGTTTTAGGGTTAGGAATAGGGTTTAGGTTAGGGTTAGGTTTAGGGTTTGGGTTAGGATGTAGGTTTGGATTTGGGTTAGGTTTAGGGTTAATTTTAGGGCTTGGGTTAGGTTTAGCGTTAGAGTTAGGGCTTGGGTTTAGGTTAGGTTGAGGGTTTGGTTTAGGCTTAGCGTTAGGTTTTGGGTTAGGGTTAGGGTTAGCGTTAGGGTTAGGGGTTAGGGTTAGTATTAGTGTTTGGGCTTGGGTTAGGGTTAGGTTTAGGGATAGGGGTAGGTTGTGGTTTGGCTTAGGGTTATGGTTAGGTTTAGGTTTAGGGTTAGGGTTAGTGTTAGGATTGGGGTTAGGGCTAGGCGATAGGGATAGGGTTAGTGTTAGGGTTAGGGTTAGTGTTTGGGCTTGTGTTAGGGTTAGTGTTAGGGTTAGGAATAGGGTTAGGTTTAGTGTTAGGATTAGGGTTTGGGTTTCGGTTAGGGTTAGGGTTACGGTTTGCGTTAGTGTTAGGGTTAGGGATAGGGGTTACTTTAGGGTTAGGGTTAGCGTTTGGGTTAGGATTTAGTTTTGGATTAGCGTTAGGGTTAGGGTTAGTTTTAGGGCTTGGGTTAGGGTTAGGGTTAGAGTTAGGGCTTGGCTTTAGGTTAGGTTTAGGGTTTGGGTTAGGCTTAGGGTTAGGGTTCGGGTTAGGGTTAGGGTTAGAGTTAGGGTTAGGGTTAGGGTTGGGGTTAGGTTTTGGGTTAGGGTTTGGGTTTGGGTTAAGGTTAGGGTTAGGGTTAGGGGTTAGGGTTAGGTTTAGGGTTAGGATTAGTGTTTGGGTTTGGGTTAGGTTTAGGTTAAGGGATAGGGGTAGGTTTTGGTTTGGCTTAGGGTTAGGGTTAGGGTTAGGGTTAGTGTTAGGATTAGGGTTTGGGTTAGGGTTAGGGTTAGCGTTAGGGTTTGGGTTAGGGTTAGGGTTAGGGTTAGGGTTTGGGTTAGGGTTAGGATTGAAGTTTGCGTTTGGGTTAGGGTTAGGGTTAGGTTTCGGGTGTGGGTTTGGTTTACGATTAGGCTTAGGGTTAAGCTTTGGTTTGTTTTAGGGTTAGTGTTAGGGTTAGGGGAATTAGGGTTAGGGTTAGGGTTAGGGATAGGTTTAGGGGTGGTTTAGGGCTAAGGTTAGGGTTAGGATTAAGTTTAGCTTTAAGGTTTAGGTTTGGGTTAGAGTTAGGTTCAGAGTTGGGGTTTGGTTTAGGGTTAGATTAAGGGTTAGGGTTGGGGTTAGGTTTAGGGTTAGGGTTAGGGTTAGGGTTAGGATTAGGGTTTGGTTTAGGTTTAGGTTTTGGGTTAGGGTTAGCGTTAGGGTTAGGGTTAGGGTTTGGTTTGGGTTAGGGTTAATGTTACGGAAAGGGTAAGGGTTAGGTTTGGGGTTAGGGTTAGATTTAGAGTTACTGTTTGAGGTTGGTTTAGGGATAGGGTTTGCGTTAGGGTTAGGGTTAGCGATTGGTTTGGGGTAGGGTTAGTGTTAGGGTTAGGGATAGAGTTTAGGTTAGGGTTAGGGTTAGGGTTTAGGTTTGGTTTAGGGTTAGGGTTAGGGTTAGGGTTAGAGTTTGGCTTAGGGTTTAGGTTTGGGTTAGGGTTAGGGTTAGGGTTAGTTTTAGGGCTTGGGTTAGGGTTAGGGTTAGGGTTAGGGCTTGGGTTTAGTTTAGGTTTAAGGTTTGGGTGAGGCTTAGGTTTAGGGCTTGTGTTTGGGTTAGGGTTAGCTTTAGGGTTAGGGTTAGGGTTAGGGTTAGGGTTAGTTTTAGTGCTTGGGTTAGGGTTAGGGTTAGGGTTAGGGATTGGGTGTAGGTTAGGTTTAGGGTTTGGGTTGGGGTTGGGGTTGGTGTTTGGGTTGGGGTTATGTTTAGGTTTAGGGTTAGGGTTAGGGTTAGGGTTAGGGTTAGGGTTTGGGTTTGGGTTAGAGTAAGGTATCGAGTTAGGGTTTGGGTTAGGTTTAAGGTTAGGGTTAGGGTTTGGGTTAGGGTTTGGGTTAGGGTTAAGGTTAGTGTTAGGTTTAGGGGTTAGGGTTAGTGTTAGGCTTAGGGTTAGGGTTAGGTTTAGTGTTACGGTTAGGGTTTGGGGTAGGGTTAGATTTAGGAGTAGGGTTAGGGTTAGGGTTTGTGTTAGGGTTAGAGTTAGGGTTAGTGTTAGGGTTAGGTTTTGGGTTAGGGTTAGGGTTTGGTTTAGGGTTAGGGGTAGGCGATAGGGATAGGGTTAGAGTTAGGGTTGGGGTTAGTGTTTGGGCTAGGGTTAGGGTTATGGTTAGGGTTAGGGTTTGCGTTAGTTTTAGGGTTAGGAATAGGGTTTAGGTTAGGGTTAGGGTTAGGGTTTGGGTTAGGATGTAGGTTTGGATTTGGGTTAGGTTTAGGGTTTATTTTAGGGCTTGGGTTAGGTTTAGGGTTAGAGTTAGGGCTTGGGTTTAGGTTAGGTTGAGGGTATGGTTTAGGCTTAGCATTCGGGTTTGGGTTAGGGTTAGGGTTAGCGTTAGGGTTAGGGGTTAGGGTTAGTATTAGTGTTTGGGCTTGGGTTAGGGTTAGGTTTAGGGATAGGGGTAGGTTGTGGTTTGGCTTAGGGTTATGGTTAGGTTTAGGTTTAGGGTTAGGGTTAGTGTTAGGATTAGGGTTAGGGCTAGGCGATAGGGATAGGGTTAGTGTTAGGGTTAGGGTTAGTGTTTGGGCTTGTGTTAGGGTTAGTGTTAGGGTTAGGAATAGGGTTAGGTTTAGTGTTAGGATTAGGGTTTGGGTTTCGGTTAGGATTAGGGTTACGGTTTGCGTTAGTGTTAGGGTTAGGGATAGGGTTTACTTTAGGGTTAGGGTTAGCGTTTGGGTTCGGATTTAGTTTTGGATTAGCGTTAGGGTTAGGGTTAGTTTTAGGGCTTGGGTTAGGGTTAGGGTTAGAGGTAGGGCTTGGCTTTAGGTTAGGTTTAGGGTTTGGGTTAGGCTTAGGGTTAGGGTTCGGTTTAGGGTTAGGGTTAGGGTTAGGGTTAGGGTTAGGGTTAGGGTTAGTGTTAGGATTCGGGTTTGGGTTAGGGTTAGGGTTAAGGTTAGGGTTTGGGTTAGGGTTAGGGTTGAAATTTGGGTTTGGGTCAGGGTTAGGTTTAGGGTTTTGGTTATGGTTAGGGTTAGGGTTAGGTTTATGGTTAGGTTTAGGGTGTGGGTTTGGTTTAGGATTAGGCTTAGGGTTAGGGTTAGGGTAAGTGTTAGGGGTAGGGTTTGGGTTAGTGTTAGGGTTTGGGATAGGATTAGGGGTAGGGTAAGGGGTAGGGTTAGGGTTTGTTTGAGGGTTAGGGTTAGGGTTAGGGTTAGTGTTAGGATTAGAGTTTGTGTTAGGTTTAGGGTTAGGGTTAGGGATAGGTTTTCGGTTTGGGTTAGGGTTAGGGTTAGGGTTATTGTTTGGTTTAGGGTTAGGGTTAGGGTTTGGTTTGGTTTAGGGTTAATGTTAGGGTTAGTATTAGGGTTAGCGTTAGGGTTAGGTTTAGGGTTAGGGTTAGGGTTAGGGTTAGGGTTAGTTAGGGTTAGGGTTAGGGTTAGGGTTAGGATTAGGGTTAGGGTTAGGGTTACGGTTAGGGTTAGGGTTAGGGTTAGGGTTAGTTATAGGGCTTGGGTTAGGGTTAGGTTTAGGGTTAGGGCTTGGGTTTAAGTTAGGTTTAGTGTTTGGTTTAGGCTTAGGTTTAGGGTTTGGTTTTGGGTTATGTTTAGGCTTAGGGTTAGGGTTAGGGTTAGGGTTAGAGTTTGGGTTTGGGTTAGAGTAAGGTACAGGGTTAGGGTTAGGGTTTGGGTTAGGGTTAAGGTTAGGGTTAGGGTTAGGGTTAGGGTTAGGGTTAGGGTTAGGGTTAGGTTTAGATTTAGGGTTAGATTTAAATTTAGGTTTTGGGTTAGGATTAGGGTTAGGGTTAGGGTTAGGGTTTGGTTTGGGTTAGGGTTAATTTTACGGATAGGGTAAGGGTTAGGTTTGGGGTTAGGGTTTGGTTTAGGGTTACTGTTAGAGGTTGGTTTAGGGTTAGGGTCAGGGTTAGGGTTAGGGGTTCGGATTGGTTTGGGGTAGGGTTAGTGTTAGGGTTAGGGATAGAGTTTACGTTAAGGTTACGGTTAGGGTTAGGGTGAGGGTTAGTTTTAGGGCTAGGGTAGGGTTAGGGTTTGGTTTTGGGTTAGAGTAAGGTATCGGGTTAGGGTTTGGGTTAGGTTTAAGGTTAGGGTTAGGGTTTGGGTTAGGTTTTGGGTTAGGGTTAAGGTTAGGATTAGGGTTAGGGGTTAGGGTTAGGGTTAGAGTTAGGGTTTAGGGTAAGGGTTAGGGTTTGTGTTAGGGTTATGGTTAGGGTTATGGTTAGGGTTACGGTTTAGGGTTAGGGTTAGGGTGCGGGTTAGGGTTAGGATTTGGGTTAGGGTCAGGGTTAGGTTTAGGGTTAGGGTTAGGCTTTGGGTTAGGGGTATGTTTAGGGTTTGGCTTAGGATTAGGGTTCGGGCTAGGGTGAGTGTTTGGGTGAGGTTTAGTGTCTGTGTTTGGGTTTTAGTTAGGGTTAGGGTTAGGGTTTGGGTTAGGGTTAGGTTTAGTGTTAATGTTAGGGATAGGGTGAGGGTTTGGGTTAGGTTTAGGCTTAGGGTTAGGGTTAGGGTAAGTGTTAGGGTTAGGGCTTTGGTAAGGGTTAGGGTTAGGGTTAGGGTTAGGGTTAGGGTTTCGTTTAGGGTTAGGTTTAGGGTTCGGGTTAAGTTTAGAGTGTGGGTTTTGGTTAGGGTTAGGCTTAGGGTTAGGGTTAGGGTAAGTGTTAGGGTTAGGGTTTGGATTAGGTTTAGGGTTAGGTTTAGGCTTAGGGTTAGGGTTTGGTTTGGTTTAGGGTTAGTGTTAGGGTTAGGGCAAGGGTTAGGGTTAGCGTTAGGGTTACGGTTAAGGTTAGTTTTAGGGCTTGGGTTAGGGGGAGGGTTAGGGTGAGGGTTAGGGATTGGGTTTAGGTTAGATTTAGGGTTTGGGTAGGCTTAGGGTTAGGGTTAGGGTTAGGGTTAGGGTTAGGGTTAGGGTTAGGGTTAGGGTTAGATTAAGGTAGAGGGTTAGTGTTGGGTTAGGTTTAGGTTTAGGTTTAGGGTTAGGCTTCGTTTTAGTGTTAGGGTTGGTTTAGGCTTAGGGTTAGGGTTACGGTTAAGGTTAGGGTTAAGGTTTGTGTTTGGGTTAGAGTTGGGTTTAGAGTAGGGTTTGGTTTAGGGTTAGGTTTGGGGTTAGGGTTAGGTTAGGGTTAGGGTTAGTGTTAGGTTTGTGATTAGGGTTAGGGTTAGGGTTAGGTTTTGGGTTAGGGTTAGAGTTAGGGTTAGTGTTAGGGTTTGGTTTGGGTTAGGGTTAGTGTTACGGATAGGGTAAGGGTTACGTTTTGTGTTAGGATTAAGTTTAGGGTTAGGGTTAGAGGTTGCTTGACGTTTAGGTTTAGGGTTAGGATGAGAGTTAGGGTTTGGTTTGGGTTAGGTTAGTGTTAGGGTTAGGGATAGGGTTTGGGTTAGGCTTATGGTTAGGGTTAGGATTTAGGTTCGAGTTCGGGTTAGGGTTAGGATTAGAGTTAGGGTCAGGGCTTGGGTTAGGATTAGGGTTAGGGTTAGGATTAAGGTGAGGGTTAGGGTTTGGGTTTGAGTTAGAGTAAGGTTGAGGCTTAGTGTTTGTGTTAGGGTTATATTTAGGGTTAGGGTTTGGGTTAGAGTTAGGGTTAGGGTTAGGATTAGGATTAGAGTTAGGGTTAAGGTTAGACTTAGGGTTAGGGTTAGGGTTAGGGTTAGGGGTTAGTGGTTAGACTTATGGTTAGGGTAAGGGTTATGTTTAGGGTTTGGGTTTGGTTCAGGTTTAGGTTTAGGGTTAGGGTTTGGGTTTGGGTTAGGGTTATGGTTAGGATTACGGTTAGGTTTAGGGTTAGGGTTTGGTTTGGGTTAAGGTTAGCGTTAGGGTTATGGTCAGTTTTAGGGTTTGGGTTAGGGCTGGGTTATGGTTAGGGTTTGAGTTAGGGTTAGGTTTAGGGTTATGGTTTAGGGTTTAGGGTTAGCGTCCGGTTTCGGTTAGGGTTAGGGTTAGGGTTAGTGTTTGGGTTAGGGTTTGTGTTAGGGTTAGCATTAGTGTTAGGGTTAGGTTATTGTTAAGATTAGGGATTGGGGTAGGTTTAGGGTTAGGGTTAGTGTTAGGGTTTGGGTTAGGGTTAGGGTTGAAGTTTGGGTTTGGGTTAGGGTTAGGGTTAGGTTTACAGTTAGGGTTTGGATTTCGGTTAGGGTTAGTGTTAGGGTTTCGGTTAGGGTTAGGGTTAGTGTTAGGGTTTAGGGTTTAGGGTTAGGGTTCGGGTAAAGGTTAGGGTTATGGTTTGTTTTAGGGTTTGGGTTAGGGTTAAGGTTAGGGTCAGGGTTAGGGGTTAGGGTAAGGTTTACGGTTAGGTTTAGGGTTAGTGTTCGGGTTAGGGTTCGTGTTAGGTTTAGGGTTAGTGTTACGGTTAGGGTTTATGTTAGGGTTAGGGTAAGGGTTAGGGTTTGGGTTAGGGTTAGGGTTAGGGTTCGGGTTAGGGTTCGGTTTAGGTTTAGGGTTAGTGTTACGGTTAGGGTTTGGGTTAGGGTTAGGGTTAGGGTTAGAGTTAGGGTTAGGGTTAGGGATTTGTTTGGGGTAGGGTTAATGTTAGGGTTAGGGATAGAGTATAGGTTAGGTTTAGGGTTAGGGTTAGGGTTAGGGTTAGGGTTTGTGTTAGAGTAAGGTATCGGTTAGGGTTTGGGTTAGGTTTAAGGTTAGGGTTAGGGTTTGGGTTCGGGTTTGGGTTAGGGTTAAGGTTAGGGTTAGGGTTAGGGGTTAGGGTTAGGGTTAGGGTTAGGGTTTGGGTTAGGGTTAGGGTTAGTGTTACGGTTAGGGTTTAGGGTACGGTTAGGTTTAGGGTTATTGTTTGGGTTTGGGTTAGGGTTAGGTTTGGGGTTAGGGTTAGAGTTAGGGTTAGGGTTTGGCTTAGGGTTATGGTTATGGTTAGGGTGAGGGTTAGGGCTAGGCGATAGGGATAGGGTTAGGGTTAGGGTTAGGGTTACGGTTAGGGTTTGGGCTTGGGATAGGGTTAGTGTTAGGGTTAGTATTAGGGTTAGGTTTAGTGTTAGGATTAGGGTGTGGGTTTCGGTTAGGATTAGGTTTAGGCTTAAGTTTTGGGTTAGTGTTAGGGTTTGGGATAGGGTTAGGGTTCGGGTAAGGGTTAGGGTTAGGTTTTGTGTTAGGGTTAGGGTTAGGGTTAGGGTTAGGTTTAGTGTTAGGATTAGGGTTTGTGTTAGGTTTAGGGTTAGGGTTAGGTTTAGGGTTTGGGTTTGGTTTAGGGTTAGGGTTAGGGTTAGGGTTTGGTTTAATGTTAATGTTAGGGTTAGGGTTAGGGTTAGGGTTAGGATTTGGTTTAGGGTCAGGGTTAGGGTTAGGGTTTGGGATAGGGTTATGGTTATGGTTATGGTTAGGGTTAGGATTAGGTTTAGGTTTAAGGTTAGGGTTAGGGTTAGGGTTTGGGTTTGAGTTAGGGTTAGGTTTAGGGTTAGGTTTGGGGTTAGTGTTAGGGTTAGGGTTAGGGTGTGGGTTTGGGTTAGGGTTAGGCTTAGGGTTAGGGTTAGGGTTAGGGTTTCGTTTAGGGTTAGTTTTAGGGTTCGGGTTAGGTTTAGGGTGTGGGTTTGGGTTAGGGTTAGGCTTAGGGTTACGGTTAGGGTAAGTGTTAGGGTTAGGGTTTGGTTTAGGGTTAGGGGTAGGGGTAGGGTTAGGGGTAGGGTTAGGGTTTGGTTTGGTTTAAGGTTATTGTTAGTGTTAGGGGAAGGGTAAGGGTAAGGAGTGGTTTAGGGTTAGTGTTAGGGTTAGGATTAAAGTAAGGGTTAAGGATTAGTATTCGGTTAGTGTTAGGTTTAGAGTTGGGTTTTGGTTTAGGTTTAGGTTTAGGGCTAGGGTTGGGGTTATGGTTTGGGTTAGGGTTAGGATTAGGATTAGGGTTCGGTTTAGGTTTAGGCTTTGGGTTAGTGTTAATGTTAGGGTTAGGGTTAGGGTTAGGGTTAGGGTTAGGGTTAGTTTTCGGGCTTGGGTTAGGGTTAGGGTTAGGGTTAGGGATTGGGTTTAGGTTAGGTTTAGGGTTTGGGTTAGGCTTAGGGATAAGTTTTGGGTTTGGGTTAGTTTTAGGTTTAGGTTTAGGGTTATGGTTAGAGTTAGGGTTAGGGTTTGGGTTTGGGTTAGAGTAAGGAATCGGGTTAGGGTTTGGGTTAGGTTTAAGGTTAGGGTTACGGTTTGGGTTAGGGTTTGGGTTAGGGTTAGGGTTAGGGTTTGTGTTACAGTTACGGTTAGGGTTAGGGTTAGCGTTTGGGTTTGGGTTAGGGTTAGCGTTAAGGCTAGGGTTAGGGTTAGGGTTTCGTTTTGGGTTAGAGTAAGGTATCGGGTTAGGGTTTGGGTTAGGTTTAAGGTTAGGGTTAGGGTTTGGGTTAGGGTAAGGGTTAGGGTTAGGGTTTGGGTTAGTGTTATGGTTAGGGATAGTGTTTAGGTTCGGGTTAGGGTTAGGGTTTGGGTTAGGGTTTAGGTTTGGGTTACGGTTAGGGTTAGGGTTAGTTTTAGGGCTTGGGGTAGGGTGAGGTTTAGAGTTAGGGCTTGGGTTTAGGTTTGGTTTAGGTTTTGGGTTAGGCTTAGGGTTAGGGTTCGAGTTAGGGTTAGGGTTAGGGTTAGGGTTAGGTTTTGGGTTAGGGTTTGGGTTAGGGTTAAGGTTAGGGTTAGGGTTAGGGGTTAGGGTTAGGGTTAGGGTTAGGGTTCGGCTTAGGGTTAGGGTTAGGTTTAGTATTACGGTTAGGATTTGGGGTAGGGTTAGATTTAGGGGTAGGGTTAGGGTTAGGGTTTGTGTTAGGGTTAGGGTTAGGGTTAGTGTTAGGGTTAGGTTTTGGGTTAGGGTTAGGGTTTGGTTTAGGGTTAGTGTTTGGGCTTGGGTTAGGGTTAGGTTTAGTTTTAGGTTTAGAGTTAAGATTAGTGTTTATCTTAGGTTTAGGGTTAGGGTTAGGGCTAGGCGATAGGGATAGGGTTAGAGTTAGTGTTGGGGTTAGTGTTTGGGCTAGGGTTAGGGTTAGGGTTAGGGTTAGGGTTAGGGTTAGGTTTAGTATTAGAATTAGGGTTTGGGTTTCGGTTAGGGTTAGGGTTATGGTTAGGGTTTGCGTTAGTTTTAGGGTTAGGGATAGGGTTTAGGTTTAGTGTTAGGGTTAGGGTTTGGGTTAGGGTTTGGGTTAGGGTTAAGGTTAGGGTTAGGGTTAGGTGTTAGGGTTAGGGTTAGGGTTAGGGTTAGGGTTTGGGTTAGGGTTAGGCTTAGGCTTAGGGTTAGGGTTTGGGTTTGGGTTAGAGTAATGTATAGTGTTAGGGTTTCGGTTAGGTTTATTGTTAGGGTTAGGGTTTGGGTTAGAGTTTGGGTTAGGGTTAAGGTTAGGTTTAGGGTTAAGTGTTAGGGTTAGGGTTAGGGTTAGGGTTTGGGTTAGGGTTAGGGTTAGGGTTTGGGTTAGGGTTAGGGTTAGGGTTAGTATTAGTGTTACGGTTAGGATTTGGGGTAGGGTTAGGTTTAGGGGTAGGGTTAGGGTTAGAGTTTGTGTTAGGGTTACGGTTAGGGTTAGAGTTAGGTTTAGGGTTAAGGTTAGGGTTAGGGTTAGGTGTTAGGGTTAGGGTTAGGGTTAGGGTTAGGGTTTGGGTTAGGGTTAGGGTTAGGCTTAGGGTTAGGGTTTGGGTTTGGGTTAGAGTAATGTATAGTGTTAGGGTTTCGGTTAGGTTTATTGTTAGGGTTAGGGTTTGGGTTAGAGTTTGGGTTAGGGTTAAGGTTAGGTTTAGGGTTAAGTGTTAGGGTTAGGGTTAGGGTTAGGGTTTGGGTTAGGGTTAGGGTTAGGGTTTGGGTTAGGGTTAGGGTTAGGGTTAGTATTAGTGTTACGGTTAGGATTTGGGGTAGGGTTAGGTTTAGGGGTAGGGTTAGGGTTAGAGTTTATGTTAGGGTTACGGTTAGGGTTAGAGTTAGGTTTAGGGTTTGGGTTAGGGTTAGGGTTAGGGTTAGGTTTAGGGTTAGGGTTAGGGTTAGTGTTAGTTAGGGTTAGGGTTAGGTTTAGGGTTAGGGTTAGGGTTAGGGTTATTTAGGGTTAGGGTGAAGGTTAGGTTTAGGGTTAGGGTTAGGGTTAGGATTGAAGTTTGGGTTTGGGTTAGGGTTATTGTTAGGGTTAGGTTTCGGGTGTGGGTTTGGTTTACGATTAGGCTTAGGGTTAAGGTTTGGTTTGTTTTAGGGTTAGTGTTAGGGTTAGGGGAATTAGGGTTAGGGTTAGGGTTAGGGATAGGGTTAGGGGTGGTTTAGGGCTAAGGTTAGGGTTAGGATTAAGGTTAGGGTTAAGGTTTAGGTTTGGGTTAGAGTTAGGTTTAGAGTTGGGGTTTGGTTTAGGGTTAGGTTAAGGCTTAGGGTTGGGGTTAGGTTTAGGGTTAGGGTTAGGGTTAGGTTTAGGATTAGGGTTAGGTTTAGGTTTAGATTTTGGGTTAGGGTTAGGGTTAGGGTTTGGTTTGGGTTAGGGTTAATGTTACGGATAGGGTAAGGGTTAGGTTTGGGGTTAGGGTTAGGTTTAGGGTTAATGTTAGAGGTTGGTTTAGGGTTAGGATCAGGGTTAGGGTTAGGGATTGGGTTTAGTTTAGGTTTAGGGTTTGGGTAGGCTTAGGGTTAGGGTTTGTGTTTGGGTTAGGTTTAGGGTTAGGGTTAGGTTTTAGGGTTAGGGTTATGTTTAGGTTTTGGGTTTGGGTTAGAGTAATGTATAGGGTTTATTGTTTGGGTTAGGTTTAGTGTTAGGGTTAGGGTTTGGGTTAGGGTTTGGGTTAGGGTTAAGGTTAGGGTTAGTGTTAGGTTTTAGGGTTAGGGTTAGGGTTAGGGTTAGGGTTAGGGTTTGGGTTAGGGTTAGGGTTAGGGTTAGGGTTAGGGTTAGGGTTTGGGTTTGGGTTAGAGTAAGGTATAGGGTTAGGGTTTGGGTTAGGTTTAGTGTTCGGGTTAGGGTTAGTTAGGGTTAGGGTGAGGGTTAGGTTTAGGGTTAGGGTTAGGGTTAGGGTTAGGATTAGTTATAGGGCTTGGGTTAGGGTTAGGGTTAGGGTTAGGGCTTGGGTTTAGGTTAGGTTTAGGGTTTGGGTTAGGCTTAGGGTTAGGGTTTGGGTTTGGGTTAGGTTTAGGGTTAGGGTTAGGGTTAGGGTTTGGGTTAGGGTTAGGGGTGAAGTTTGGGTTTGGGTTAGGGTTAGGGTTAGGTTTACAGTTAGGGTTTGGATTTCGGTTAGGGTTAGTGTTAGGGTTTCGGTTAGGGTTAGGGTTAGTGTTAGGGTTTAGGGTTTAGGGTTAGGGTTCGGGTAAAGGTTAGGGTTATGGTTTTTTTTAGGGTTTGGGTTAGGGTTAAGGTTAGGGTCAGGGTTAGGGGTTAGGGTAAGGTTTACGGTTAGGTTTAGGGTTAGTGTTCGGGTTAGGGTTCGTGTTAGGTTTAGGGTTAGTGTTACGGTTAGGGTTTATGTTAGGGTTAGGGTAAGGGTTAGGGTTTGGGTTAGGGTTAGGGTTAGGGTTCGGGTTAGGGTTCGGTTTAGGTTTAGGGTTAGTGTTACGGTTAGGGTTTGGGTTAGGGTTAGGGTTAGGGTTAGAGTTAGGGTTAGGGTTAGGGATTTGTTTGGGGTAGGGTTAATGTTAGGGTTAGGGATAGAGTATAGGTTAGGTTTAGGGTTAGGGTTAGGGTTAGGGTTAGGGTTTGTGTTAGAGTAAGGTATCGGTTAGGGTTTGGGTTAGGTTTAAGGTTAGGGTTAGGGTTTGGGTTCGGGTTTGGGTTAGGGTTAAGGTTAGGGTTAGGGTTAGGGGTTAGGGTTAGGGTTAGGGTTAGGGTTTGGGTTAGGGTTAGGGTTAGTGTTACGGTTAGGGTTTAGGGTACGGTTAGGTTTAGGGTTATTGTTTGGGCTTGGGTTAGGGTTAGGTTTGGGGTTAGGGTTAGAGTTAGGGTTAGGGTTTGGCTTAGGGTTATGGTTATGGTTAGGGTGAGGGTTAGGGCTAGGCGATAGGGATAGGGTTAGGGTTAGGGTTAGGGTTACGGGTAGGGTTTGGGCTTGGGATAGGGTTAGTGTTAGGGTTAGTATTAGGGTTAGGTTTAGTGTTAGGATTAGGGTGTGGGTTTCGGTTAGGATTAGGTTTAGGCTTAAGTTTTGGGTTAGTGTTAGGGTTTGGGATAGGGTTAGGGTTCGGGTAAGGGTTAGGGTTAGGTTTTGTGTTAGGGTTAGGGTTAGGGTTAGGGTTAGGTTTAGTGTTAGGATTAGGGTTTGTGTTAGGTTTAGGGTTAGGGTTAGGTTTAGGGTTTGGGTTTGGTTTAGGGTTAGGGTTAGGTTTAGGGTTTGGTTTAATGTTAATGTTAGGGTTAGCGTTAGGGTTAGGGTTAGGATTTGGTTTAGGGTCAGGGTTAGGGTTAGGGTTTGGGATAGGGTTATGGTTATGGTTATGGTTAGGGTTAGGATTAGGTTTAGGTTTAAGGTTAGGGTTAGGGTTAGGGTTTGGGTTTGAGTAAGGGTTAGGTTTAGGGTTAGGTTTGGGGTTAGTGTTAGGGTTAGGGTTAGGGTGTGGGTTTGGGTTAGGGTTAGGCTTAGGGTTAGGGTTAGGGTTAGGGTTTCGTTTAGGGTTAGTTTTAGGGTTCGGGTTAGGTTTAGGGTGTGGGTTTGGGTTAGGGTTAGGCTTAGGGTTACGGTTAGGGTAAGTGTTAGGGTTAGGGTTTGGTTTAGGGTTAGGGGTAGGGGTAGGTTTAGGGTTAGGGTTAGGGTTTGGTTTGGTTTAAGGTTATTGTTAGTGTTAGGGGAAGGGTTAGGGTTAGGAGTGGTTTAGGGTTAGTGTTAGGGTTAGGATTAAAGTTAGGGTTAAGGATTAGTATTCGGTTAGTGTTAGGTTTAGAGTTGGGTTTTGGTTTAGGTTTAGGTTAAGGGCTGGGGTTGGGGTTATGGTAAGGGTTAGGGTTAGGTTTAGGATTAGTGTTCGGTTTAGGATTAGGCTTTGGGTTAGTGTTAATGTTAGGGTTAGGGTTAGGGTTAGGGTTAGGGTTAGGGTTAGTTTTCGGGCTTGGGTTAGGGTTAGGGTTAGGGTTAGGGATTGGGTTTAGGTTAGGTTTAGGGTTTGGGTTAGGCTTAGGGATAAGTTTTGGGTTTGGGTTAGGTTTAGGTTTAGGTTTAGGGTTATGGTTAGAGTTAGGGTTAGGGTTTGGGTTTGGGTTAGAGTAAGGAATCGGGTTAGGGTTTGGGTTAGGTTTAAGGTTAGGGTTAGGGTTTGGGTTAGGGTTTGGGTTAGGGTTAGGGTTAGGGTTTGTGTTACAGTTACGGTTAGGGTTAGGGTTAGCGTTTGGTTTTGGGTTAGGGTTAGGGTTAAGGCTAGGGTTAGGGTTAGGGTTTCGTTTTGGGTTAGAGTAAGGTATCGGGTTAGGGTTTGGGTTAGGTTTAAGGTTAGGGTTAGGGTTTGGGTTAGGGTAAGGGTTAGGGTTAGGGTTTGGGTTAGTGTTATGGTTAGGGATAGTGTTTAGGTTCGGGTTAGGGTTAGGGTTTGGGTTAGGGTTTAGGTTTGGGTTACGGTTAGGGTTAGGGTTAGTTTTAGGGCTTGGGGTAGGGTGAGGTTTAGAGTTAGGGCTTGGGTTTAGGTTTGGTTTAGGTTTTGGGTTAGGCTTAGGGTTAGGGTTCGAGTTAGGGTTAGGGTTAGGGTTAGGGTTAGGTTTTGGGTTAGGGTTTGGGTTAGGGTTAAGGTTAGGGTTAGGGTTAGGGGTTAGGGTTAGGGTTAGGGTTAGGGTTCGGCTTAGGGTTAGGGTTAGGTTTAGTATTACGGTTAGGATTTGGGGTAGGGTTAGATTTAGGGGTAGGGTTAGGGTTAGGGTTTGTGTTAGGGTTAGGGTTAGGGTTAGTGTTAGGGTTAGGTTTTGGGTTAGGGTTAGGGTTTGGTTTAGGGTTAGTGTTTGGGCTTGGGTTAGGGTTAGGTTTAGTTTTAGGTTTAGAGTTAAGATTAGTGTTTATCTTAGGTTTAGGGTTAGGGTTAGGGCTAGGCGATAGGGATAGGGTTAGAGTTAGTGTTGGGGTTAGTGTTTGGGCTAGGGTTAGGGTTAGGGTTAGGGTTAGGGTTAGGGTTAGGTTTAGTATTAGAATTAGGGTTTGGGTTTCGGTTAGGGTTAGGGTTATGGTTAGGGTTTGCGTTAGTTTTAGGGTTAGGGATAGGGTTTAGGTTTAGTGTTAGGGTTAGGGTTTGGGTTAGGGTTTGGGTTAGGGTTAAGGTTAGGGTTAGTGGTAGGTGTTAGGGTTAGGGTTAGGGTTAGGGTTAGGGTTTGGGTTAGGGTTAGGCTTAGGCTGAGGGTTAGGGTTTGGGTTTGGGTTAGAGTAATGTATAGTGTTAGGGTTTCGGTTAGGTTTATTGTTAGGGTTAGGGTTTGGGTTAGAGTTTGGGTTAGGGTTAAGGTTAGGTTTAGGGTTAAGTGTTAGGGTTAGGGTTAGGGTTAGGGTTTGGGTTAGGGTTAGGGTTAGGGTTTGGGTTAGGGTTAGGGTTAGGGTTAGTATTAGTGTTACGGTTAGGATTTGGGGTAGGGTTAGGTTTAGGGGTAGGGTTAGGGTTAGAGTTTGTGTTAGGGTTACGGTTAGGGTTAGAGTTAGGTTTAGGGTTAAGGTTAGGGTTAGGGTTAGGTGTTAGGGTTAGGGTTAGGGTTAGGGTTAGGGTTTGGGTTAGGGTTAGGGTTAGGCTTAGGGTTAGGGTTTGGGTTTGGGTTAGAGTAATGTATAGTGTTAGGGTTTCGGTTAGGTTTATTGTTAGGGTTAGGGTTTGGGTTAGAGTTTGGGTTAGGGTTAAGGTTAGGTTTAGGGTTAAGTGTTAGGGTTAGGGTTAGGGTTAGGGTTTGGGTTAGGGTTAGGGTTAGGGTTTGGGTTAGGGTTAGGGTTAGGGTTAGTATTAGTGTTACGGTTAGGATTTGGGGTAGGGTTAGGTTTAGGGGTAGGGTTAGGGTTAGAGTTTGTGTTAGGGTTACGGTTAGGGTTAGAGTTAGGTTTAGGGTTTGGGTTAGGGTTAGGGTTAGGGTTAGGTTTAGGGTTAAGGTTAGGGTTAGTGTTAGTTAGGGTTAGGTTTAGGGTTAGGGTTAGGTTTAGGGTTAGGGTTAGGGTTAGGGTTATTTAGGGTTAGGGTGAAGGTTAGGTTTAGGGTTAGGGTTAGGGTTAGGATTGAAGTTTGGGTTTGGGTTAGGGTTATTGTTAGGGTTAGGTTTCGGGTGTGGGTTTGGTTTACGATTAGGCTTAGGGTTAAGGTTTGGTTTGTTTTAGGGTTAGTGTTAGGGTTAGGGGAATTAGGGTTAGGGTTAGGGTTAGGGATAGGGTTAGGGGTGGTTTAGGGCTAAGGTTAGGGTTAGGATTAAGGTTAGGGTTAAGGTTTAGGTTTGGGTTAGAGTTAGGTTTAGAGTTGGGGTTTGGTTTAGGGTTAGGTTAAGGCTTAGGGTTGGGGTTAGGTTTAGGGTTAGGGTTAGGGTTAGGTTTAGGATTAGGGTTAGGTTTAGGTTTAGATTTTGGGTTAGGGTTAGGCTTAGGGTTTGGTTTGGGTTAGGGTTAATGTTACGGATAGGGTAAGGGTTAGGTTTGGGGTTAGGGTTAGGTTTAGGGTTAATGTTAGAGGTTGGTTTAGGGTTAGGATCAGGGTTAGGGTTAGGGATTGGGTTTAGTTTAGGTTTAGGGTTTGGGTAGGCTTAGGGTTAGGGTTTGTGTTTGGGTTAGGTTTAGGTTTAGGGTTAGGGTTAGGGTTAGGGGTATGTTTAGGGTTTGGGTTTGGGTTATAGTAATGTATAGGGTTTACTGTTTGGCTTAGGGTTAGTGTTAGGGGTAGGGTTTGGTTTAGGGTTTGGGTTAGGGTTAAGGTTAGGGTTAGTGTTAGGTTTTAGGGTTAGGGTTAGGGTTAGGGTTAGGGTTAGGGTTTGGGTTAGGGTTAGGGTTAGGGTTAGGGTTAGGGTTAGGGTTTGGGTTTGGGTTAGAGTAAGGTATAGGGTTAGGGTTTGGGTTAGGTTTAGTGTTAGGGTTAGGGTTAGTTAGGGTTAGGGTGAGGGTTAGGTTTAGGGTTAGGGTTAGGGTTAGGGTTAGGATTAGTTATAGGGCTTGGGTTAGGGTTAGGGTTAGGGTTAGGGCTTGGGTTTAGGTTAGGTTTAGGGTTTGGGTTAGGCTTAGGGTTAGGGTTTGGGTTTGGGTTAGGTTTAGGGTTAGGGTTAGGGTTAGGGTTTGGGTTTGGGTTAGAGTAAGGTATAGGGTAAGGGTTTGGGTTAGGTTTAGTGTTAGGGTTAGGGTTTGGGTTAGGGTTTGGGTTAGGGTTAAGGTTAGGTTTAGGGTTAGGGGTTAGGGTTAGGGTTAGGGTTTTGGTTAGGGTTAAGTTTAGGGTTAGGGTTAGGGTTAGAGTTAGGATTTGGGTTAGGGTCAGGGTTAAGGTTAGGGTTATGGTTAGGGTTTGGGTTAGGGTTATGGTTATGGTTAGGGTTAGGGTTAGGGTTAGGGTGAGGGTTTGGGTTTGTGTTAGAGTAAGGTATAGGGTTAGGTTTGGGTTAGGTTTAGTGTTAGGGTTAGGGTTTGGGTTAGGGTTAAGGTTAGGGTTAGGGTTAGGGTTAGGGTTAGGGTTAGTGTTAGGTTTAGATTTAGGGTTAGATTTAGATTTAGGTTTTGGGTTAGGAGTAGGGTTAGGGTTAAGGTTAGGGTTTGGTTTGGGTTAGGGTTAATTTTACGGATAGGGTAAGGGTTAGGTTTGGGGTTAGGGTTTGGTTTAGGGTTACTGTTAGAGGTTGGTTTAGGGTTAGGGTCAGGGTTAGGGTTAGGGGTTCAGATTGGTTTGGGGTAGGGTTAGTGTTAGGGTTAGGGATAGAGTTTAGGTTAAGGTTAGGGTTAGGGTTAGGGTGAGGGTTAGTGTTAGGGTTAGGGTTAGGGTTAGGGTTTGGTTTTGGGTTAGAGTAAGGTATCGGGTTAGGGTTTGGGTTAGGTTTAAGGTTAGAGTTAGGGTTTGGGTTAGGGGTTGGGTTAGGGTTAAGGTTAGGTTTAGGGTTACGGGTTAGGGTTAGGGTTAGGGTTAGTGTTAGGGTTAGGGTTAGGGTTAGGGTTAGTGTTAGGGTTAGGGTTAGGGTTAGGGTTAGTGTTAGGGTTAGGTTTTGGGTTAGGGATAGGGTTAGGTTTAGGGTTAGTGTTTGGGCTTGGGTTAGGGTTAGGTTTAGTTTTAGGTTTAGAGTTAAGGTTAGGGTTTGGCTTAGGGTTAGGCTTAGGGTTAGGGCTAGGCGATAGGGATAGGGTTAGAGTTAGGGTTGGGGTTAGTGTTTGGACTAGGGTTAGGGTTAGGGTTAGGGTTAGGTTTAGTGTTAGGATTAGGGTTTGGGTTTCTGTTAGGGTTAGGGTTAGGGTTAGGGTTTGCATTAGTTTTAGGGTTAGGGATAGGGTTTCGGTTAGGGTTTGGGTTAGGGTTTGGGTTAGGATTTAGGTTTGGATTTGGGTTAGGTTTAGGGTTAATTTTAGGGCTTGGGTTAGGTTTAGTGTTAGTGTTAGGGCATGGGTTTAGGTTAGTTTGAGGGTTTGGGTAGGCTTAGGGTTAGGGTTAGGGTTAGGGTTAGGGTTAGGGTTAGATTAAGGTAGAGGGTTAGTGTTGGGTTAGGTTTAGGTTTAGGTTTAGGGTTAGGCTTCGTGTTAGTGTTAGGGGAGGTTTAGGGTTAGGGTTATGGTTACGGTTAAGGTTAGGGTTAAGGTTTGTGTTTGGGTTAGAGTTGGGTTTAGAGTTAGGGTTTGGTTTAGGGTTAGGTTTGGGGTTAGGGTTAGGTTAGGGTTAGGGTTAGTGTTAGGTTTGTGATTAGGGTTAGGGTTAGGGTTAGGGTTTGGTTTGGGTTAGCGTTAGTGTTACGGATAGGGTAAGGGATACGTTTTGTGTTAGGATTAGGTTTAGGGTTAGGGTTAGAGGTTGCTTGAGGTTTAGGTTTAGGGTTAGGATGAGAGTTAGGGTTTGGTTTGGGTTAGGTTAGTGTTAGGGTTAGGGATAGGGTTTGGGTTAGGGTTATGGTTAGGGTTAGGATTTAGGTTCGAGTTCGGGTTAGGGTTAGGATTAGAGTTAGGGTCAGGGCTTGGGTTAGGATTAGGGTTAGGGTTAGGATTAAGGTGAGGGTTAGGGTTTGGGTTTGAGTTAGAGTAAGGTTGAGGCTTAGTGTTTGGGTTAGGGTTAGATTTACGGTTAGTGTTTGGGTTAGGGTTAGGGTTAGGGTTAGGATTAGGATTAGAGTTAGGGTTAAGGTTAGCGTTAGGGTTAGGGTTAGGGTTAGGGTTAGGGGTTAGGGGTTAGCCTTATGGTTAGGGTAAGGGTTATGTTTAGGGTTTGGGTTTGGTTCAGGTTTAGGTTTAGGGTTAGGGTTTGGGTTTGGGTTAGGGTTATGGTTCGGATTACGGTTAGGGTTAGGGTTAGGGTTTGGTTTGGGTTAAGGTTAACTTTAGTTTATGGTTAGTTTTAGGGTTTGGGTTAGGGCTGGGTTATGGTTAGGGTTTGAGTTAGGGTTAGGTTTAGGGTTATGGTTTAGGGTTTAGGGTTAGGGTCCGGTTTCGGTTAGGGTTAGGGTTAGGGTTAGTGTTTGGGTTAGGGTTTGTGTTAGGGTTAGCATTAGTGTTAGGGTTAGGTTATTGTTAGGATTAGGGATTGGGTTAGGTTTAGGGTTAGGGTTAGGGTTAGGGTTTGGGTTAGGGTTAGGGGTGAAGTTTGGGTTTGGGTTAGGTTTAGGGTTAGGTTTACGGTTAGGGTTTGGATTTCGGTTAGGGTTAGTGTTAGGGTTTCGGTTAGGGTTAGGGTTAGTGTTAGGGTTTAGGGATTAGGGTTAGGTTTCGGGTAAAGGTTAGGGTTATGGTTTGTTTTAGGGTTTGGGTTAGGGTTAAGGTTAGGGTCAGGGTTAGGGGTTAGGGTAAGGTTTACGGTTAGGTTTAGGGTTAGTGTTCGGGTTAGGGTTCGTGTTAGGTTTAGGGTTAGTGTTACGGTTATGGTTTATGTTAGGGTTAGGGTTAGGGTTACGGTTTGGGTTAGGGTTAGGGTTAGGGTTCGGGTTAGGGTTCGGGTTAGGTTTAGGGTTAGTGTTACGGTTAGGGATTGGGTTAGGGTTAGGGTTAGGGTTAGAGTTAGGGTTAGGGTTAGGGATTTGTTTGGGGTAGGGTTAATGTTAGGGTTAGGGATAGAGTATAGGTTAGGTTTAGGGTTAGGGTTAGGGTTAGGGTTAGGGTTTGTGTTAGAGTAAGGTATCGGGTTAGGATTTGGGTTAGGTTTAAGGTTAGGGTTAGGGTTTGGGTTCGGGTTTGGGTTAGGGTTAAGGTTAGGGTCAGCGTTAGGGGTTAGGGTTAGGGTTAGGGTTAGGGTTTGGGTTAGGGTTAGGGTTAGTGTTACGGTTAGGGTTTAGGGTACGGTTAGGTTTAGGGTTATTGTTTGGGCTTGGGTTAGGGTTAGGTTTGGGGTTAGGGTTAGAGTTAGGGTTAGGGTTTGGCTTAGGGTTATGGTTATGGTTAGGGTTAGGGTTAGGGCTAGGCGATAGGGATAGGGTTAGGGTTAGGGTTAGTATTAGTGTTACGGTTAGGATTTGGGGTAGGGTTAGGTTTAGGGGTAGGGTTAGGGTTAGAGTTTGTGTTAGGGTTACGGTTAGGGTTAGAGTTAGGTTTAGGGTTTGGGTTTGGGGGTTAGGGTTAGGTTTAGGGTTAGGGTTAGGGTTAGTGTTAGTTAGGGTTAGGTTTAGGGTTAGGGTTAGGTTTAGGGTTAGGGTTAGGGTTAGGGTTAGGGTTAGTTAGGGTTAGGGTGAGGGTTAGGTTTAGGGTTTGGGTTAGGGTTAGGATTGAAGTTTGGGTTTGGGTTAGGGTTAGGGTTAGGGTTAGGTTTCGGGTGTGGGTTTGGTTTACGATTAGGCTTAGGGTTAAGGTTTGGTTTGTTTTAGGGTTAGTGTTAGGGTTAGGGGAATTAGGGTTAGGGTTAGGGTTAGGGATAGGGTTATGGGTGGTTTAGGGCTAAAGTTAGGGTTAGGATTAAAGTTAGGGTTAAGGTTTAGGTTTGGGTTAGAGTTAGGTTTAGAGTTGGGGTTTGGTTTAGGGTTAGGTTAAGGCTTAGGGTTGGGGTTAGGTTTAGGGTTAGGGTTAGGGTTAGGTTTAGGATTAGGGTTAGGTTTAGGTTTAGATTTTGGGTTAGGGTTAGGATTAGGGTTTGGTTTGGGTTAGGGTTAATGTTACGGATAGGGTAAGGGTTAGGTTTGGGGTTAGGGTTAGGTTTAGGGTTACTGTTAGAGGTTGGTTTAGGGTTAGGATCAGGGTTAGGGTTAGGGATTGGGTTTAGTTTAGGTTTAGGGTTTGGGTAGGCTTAGGGTTAGGGTTTGTGTTTGGGTTAGGTTTAGGTTTAGGGTTAGGGTTAGGGTTAGGGTTATGTTTAGGTTTTATGTTTGGGTTAGAGTAATGTATAGGGTTTATTGTTTGGGTTAGGTTTAGTGTTAGGGTTAGGGTTTGGGTTAGGGTTTCGGTTAGGGTTAAGGTTAGGGTTAGTGTTAGGTTTTAGGGTTAGGGTTAGGGTTAGGGTTAGGGTTAGGGTTTGGGTTAGGGTTAGGGTTAGTGTTAGGTTTAGGGTTTGGGTTTGGGTTAGAGTAAGTTATAGGGTTAGGGTTTGGGTTAGGTTTAGTGTTAGGGTTAGGGATAGTTAGGGTTAGGGTGAGGGTTAGGTTTAGGGTTAGGGGTAGGGTTAGGGTTAGGATTAGTTATAGGGCTTGGGTTAGGGTTAGGGTTAGGGTTTGGGTTTGGGTTAGGTTTAGGGTTAGGGTTAGGGTTAGGGTTTGGGTTTGGGTTAGAGTAAGGTATAGGGTAAGGGTTTGGGTTAGGTTTAGTGTTAGGGTTAGGGTTTGGGTTAGGGTTTGGGTTAGGGTTAAGGTTAGGTTTAGGGTTAGGGGTTAGGGTTAGGGTTAGGGTTAGGGTTTTGGTTAGGGTTAAGTTTAGGGTTAGGGTTAGGGTTAGAGTTAGGATTTGGGTTAGGGTCAGGGTTAAGGTTAGGGTTAGGGTTAGGGTTTGGGTTAGGGTTATGGTTATGGTTAGGGTTAGGGTTAGGGTGAGGGTTTGGGTTTGGGTTAGAGTAAGGTATAGGGTTAGGTTTGGGTTAGGTTTAGTGTTAGGGTTAGGGTTTGGGTTAGGGTTAAGGTTAGGGTTAGTGTTAGGGTTAGGGTTAGGGTTAGTGTTAGGTTTAGATTTAGGGTTAGATTTAGATTTAGGTTTTGGGTTAGGAGTAGGGTTAGGGTTAGGGTTAGGGTTTGGTTTGGGTTAGAGTTAATTTTACGGATAGGGTAAGGGTTAGGTTTGGGGTTAGGGTTTGGTTTAGGGTTACTGTTAGCGGTTGGTTTAGGGTTAGGGTCAGGGTTAGGGATAGGGGTTCAGATTGGTTTGGGGTAGGGTTAGTGTTAGGGTTAGGGATAGAGTTTAGGTTAAGGTTAGGGTTAGGGTTTGGGTGAGGGTTAGTGTTAGGGCTAGGGTTAGGGTTAGGGTTTGGTTTTGGGTTAGAGTAAGGTATCGGGTTAGGGTTTGGGTTAGGTTTAAGGTTAGGGTTAGGGTTTGGGTTAGGGTTTGGGTTAGGGTTAAGGTTAGGATTAGGGTTAGGGGTTAGGGTTAGGGTTAGGGTTAGGGTTAGGATTAGTGTTAGGGTTAGGTTTTGGGTTAGGGTTAGGCTTAGGTTTAGGGTTAGTGTTTGGGCTTGGGTTAGGGTTAGGTTTAGTTTTAGGTTTAGAGTTAAGGTTAGGGTTTGGCTTAGGGTTAGGCTTAGGGTTAGGGCTAGGCGATAGGGATAGGGTTAGAGTTAGGGTTGGGGTTAGTGTTTGGACTAGGGTTAGGGTTAGGGTTAGGGTTAGGTTTAGGGTTAGGTTTAGTGTTAGGATTAGGGTTTGGGTTTCGGTTAAGGTTTGGGTTAGGGTTAGGGTTTGCGTTAGTTTTAGGGTTAGGGATAGGGTTTAGGTTAGGGTTAGGGTTAGGGTTTGGGTTAGGATTTAGGTTTGGATTTGGGTTAGGTTTAGGGTTAATTTTAGGGCTTGGGTTAGGTTTAGGGTTAGAGTTAGGGCTTGTGTTTAGGTTAGGTTGAGGGTTTGGGTTAGGCTTAGGGTTAGGGTTCGGGTTAGGGTTAGGGTTAGGGGTTAGGGTTAGTATTAGTGTTTGAGCTTGGGTTAGGGTTAGGTTTAGGGATAGGGGTAGGTTGTGGTTTGACTTAGGGTTATGGTTAGGTTTAGAGTTAGTGTTAGGGTTAGTGTTAGGATTAGGGTTAGGGCTAGGCAATAGGGATATTGTTAGGGTTAGGGTTGGGGTTAGTGTTTGGGCTTGGGTTAGGGTTAGTGTTAAGGTTAGGATTAGGGTTATTTTTAGTGTTAGAATTAGGGTTTGGGTTTCGGTTAGGGTTAGGGTTAGGGTTAAGGTTTGCGTTAGTGTTAGGGTTAGGAATAGGGTTTAGGTTAGGGTTAGGGTTAGGGTTTGGGTTAGGATTTAGTTTTGGATTAGCGTTAGGGTTAGGCTTAGTTTTAGGGCTTGGGTTAGGGTTAGGGTTAGAGTTAGGGCTTGGCTTTAGGTTAGGTTTAGGGTTTGGGTTAGGCTTAGGGTTAGGTTTCGGATTAGGGTTAGGGTTAGGGTTAGGGTTAGGGTTTGGGTTAGGGTTAGGGTTGAAGTTTGGGTTTGGGTTAGAGTTAGGGTTAGGGTTAGAGTTAGGATTTGGGTTAGGGTCAGGGTTAAAGTTAGGGTTAGGGTTAGGGTTTGGGTTAGGGTTATGGTTATGGTTAGGGTTAGGGTTAGGGTTAGGGTGAGGGTTGGGTTTGGGTTAGAGTAAGGTATAGGGTTAGGTTTGGGTTAGGTTTAGTGTTAGGGTTAGGGTTTGGGTTAGGGTTAAGGTTAGGGTTAGGGTTAGGGTTAGGGTTAGGGTTAGGGTTAGTGTTAGGTTTAGATTTAGGGTTAGATTTAGATTTAGGTTTTGGGTTAGGAGTAGGGTTAGGGTTAGGGTTAGGGTTTGGTTTGGGTTAGGGTTAATTTTACGGATAGGGTAAGGGTTAGGTTTGGGGTTAGGGTTTGGTTTAGGGTTACTGTTAGAGGTTGGTTTAGGGTTAGGGTCAGGGTTAGGGTTAGGGGTTCAGATTGGTTTGGGGTAGGGTTAGTGTTAGGGTTAGGGATAGAGTTTAGGTTAAGGTTAGGGTTAGGGTTAGGGTGAGGGTTAGTGTTAGGGCTAGGGTTAGGGTTAGGGTTTGGTTTTGGGTTAGAGTAAGGTATCGGGTTAGGGTTTGGGTTAGGTTTAAGGTTAGGGTTAGGGTTTGGGTTAGGGTTTGGGTTAGGGTTAAGGTTAGGTTTAGGGTTAGGGGTTAGGGTTAGGGTTAGGGTTAGGGTTAGGGTTAGGGTTAGGGTTAGTGTTAGGGTTAGGTTTTGGGTTAGGGATAGGGTTAGGTTTAGGGTTAGTGTTTGGGCTTGGGTTAGGGTTAGGTTTAGTTTTAGGTTTAGAGTTAAGGTTAGGGTTTGGCTTAGGGTTAGGCTTAGGGTTAGGGCTAGGCGATAGGGATATTGTTAGAGTTAGGGTTGGGGTTAGTGTTTGGACTAGGGTTAGGGTTAGGGTTAGGGTTAGGTTTAGTGTTAGGATTAGGGTTTGGGTTTCGGTTAGGGTTAGGGTTAGGGTTAGGGTTTGCATTAGTTTTAGGGTTAGGGATAGGGTTTAGGTTAGGGATAGGGTTAGGGTTTGGGTTAGGATTTAGGTTTGGATTTGGGTTAGGTTTAGGGTTAATTTTAGGGCTTGGGTTAGGTTTAATGTTAGAGTTAGGGCTTGGGTTTAGGTTAGGTTGAGGGTTTGGGTAGGCTTAGGGTTAGGGTTAGGGTTAGGGTTGGGGTTAGGGTTGGGGTTAGGGTTAGTTTAAGGTAGAGGGTTAGTGTTGGGATAGGTTTAGGTTTAGGTTTAGGGTTAGGCTTCGTGTTAGTGTTAGGGGTGGTTTAGGGTTAGGGTTACGGTTAAGGTTAGGGTTAAGGTTTGTGTTTGGGTTAGAGTTGGGTTTAGAGTTAGGGTTTGGTTTAGGGTTAGGTTTGGGGTTAGGGTTAGGTTAGGGTTAGGGTTAGTGTTAGGTTTGTGATTAGGGTTAGGGTTAGGGTTAGGTTTTGGGTTAGGGTTAGAGTTAGGGTTAGGGTTAGGGTTTGGTTTGGGTTAGGGTTAATGTTACGGATAGGGTAAGGGATACGTTTTGTGGTAGGATTAGGTTTAGGGTTAGGGTTAGAGGTTGCTTGAGGTTTAGGTTTAGGGTTAGGATGAGAGTTAGGGTTTGGTTCGGGTTAGGTTAGTGTTAGCGTTAGGGATAGGGTTTGGGTTAGGGTTATGGTTAGGGTTAGGATTTAGGTTCGAGTTCGGGTTAGGGTTAGGATTAGAGTTAGGGTCAGGGCTTGGGTTAGGATTAGGGTTAGGGTTAGGATTAAGGTGAGGGTTAGGGTTTGGATTTGAGTTAGAATAAGGTTGAGGCTTAGTGTTTGGGTTAGGGTTAGATTTAGGGTTAGGGTTTGGGTTAGGGTCAGGGTTAGGGTTAGGATTAGGATTAGAGTTAGGGTTAAGGTTAGGGTTAGGGTTAGGGTTAGGGTTAGGGTTAGGGGTTAGGGGTTAGCCTTATGGTTAGGGTAAGGGTTATGTTTAGGGTTTGGGTTTGGTTCAGGTTTAGGTTTAGGGTTAGGGTTTGGGTTTGGGTTAGGGTTATGGTTAGGATTACGGTTAGGGTTAGGGTTAGGGTTTGGTTTGGGTTAAGGTTAACTTTAGGTTATGGTTAGTTTTAGGGTTTGGGTTAGGGCTGGGTTATGGTTAGGGTTTGAGTTAGGGTTAGGTTTAGGGTTATGGTTTAGGGTTTAGGGTTAGGGTCCGGTTTCGGTTAGGGTTAGGGTTAGGGTTAGTGTTTGGGTTAGGGTTTGTGTTAGGGTTAGCATTAGTGTTAGGTTTAGGTTATTGTTAGGATTAGGGATTGGGTTAGGTTTAGGGTTAGGGTTAGGGTTAGGGTTTGGGTTAGGGTTAGGGGTGAAGTTTGGGTTTGGGTTAGGGTTAGGGTTAGGTTTACGGTTAGGGTTTGGATTTCGGTTAGGGTTAGTGTTAAGGTTTCGGTTAGGGTTAGGGTTAGTGTTAGGGTTTAGGGTTTAGGGTTAGGGTTCGGGTAAAGGTTAGGGTTATGGTTTGTTTTAGGGTTTGGGTTAGGGTTAAGGTTAGGGTCAGGGTTAGGGGTTAGGGTAAGGTTTACGGTTAGGTTTAGGGTTAGTGTTCGGGTTAGGGTTCGTGTTAGGTTTAGGGTTAGTGTTACGGTTAGGGTTTATGTTAGGGTTAGGGTTAGGGTTACGGTTTGGGTTAGGGTTAGGGTTAGGGTTCGGGTTAGGGTTCGGGTTAGGTTTAGGGTTAGTGTTACGGTTAGGGTATGGGTTAGGGTTAGGGTTAGGGTTAGAGTTAGGGTTAGGGTTAGGGATTTGTTTGGGGTAGGGTTAATGTTAGGGTTAGGGATAGAGTATAGGTTAGGTTTAGGGTTAGGGTTAGGGTTAGGGTTAGGGTTTGGGTTAGAGTAAGGTATCGGGTTAGGATTTGGGTTAGGTTTAAGGTTAGGGTTAGGGTTTGGGTTCGGGTTTGGGTTAGGGTTAAGGTTAGGGTCAGGGTTAGGGGTTAGGGTTAGGGTTAGGGTTAGGGTTTGGGTTAGGGTTAGGGTTAGTGTTACGGTTAGGGTTTAGGGTACGGTTAGGTTTAGGGTTATTGTTTGGGCTTGGGTTAGGGTTAGGTTTGGGGTTAGGGTTAGAGTTAGGGTTAGGGTTTGGCTTAGGGTTATGGTTATGGTTAGGGTTAGGGTTAGGGCTAGGCGATAGGGATAGGGTTAGGGTTAGGGTTAGTATTAGTGTTACGGTTAGGATTTGGGGTAGGGTTAGGTTTAGGGGTAGGGTTAGGGTTAGAGTTTGTGTTAGGGTTACGGTTAGGGTTAGAGTTAGGTTTAGGGTTTGGGTTAGGGGGTTAGGGTTAGGTTTAGGGTTAGGGTTAGGGTTAGTGTTAGTTAGGGTTAGGTTTAGGGTTAGGGTTAGGTTTAGGGTTATGGTTATGGTTAGGGTTAGGGTTAGAATTAGGGTTAGGTTTAGGTTTAGGGTTTGGGTTAGGGTTAGGATTGAAGTTTGGGTTTGGGTTAGGGTTAGGGTTAGGTTTCGGGTGTGGGTTTGGTTTACGATTAGGCTTAGGGTTAAGGTTTGGTTTGTTTTAGGGTTAGTGTTAGGGTTAGGGGAATTAGGGTTAGGGTTAGGGTTAGGGATAGGGTTAGGGGTGGTTTAGGGCTAAAGTTAGGGTTAGGATTAAGGTTAGGGTTAAGGTTTAGGTTTGGGTTAGAGTTAGGTTTAGAGTTGGGGTTTGGTTTAGGGTTAGGTTAAGGCTTAGGCTTGGGGTTAGGTTTAGGGTTAGGGTTAGGGTTAGGTTTAGGATTAGGGTTAGGTTTAGGTTTAGATTTTGGGTTAGGGTTAGGGTTAGGGTTTGGTTTGGGTTAGGGTTAATGTTACGGATAGGGTAAGGGTTAGGTTTGGGGTTAGGGTTAGGTTTAGGGTTACTGTTAGAGGTTGGTTTAGGGTTAGGATCAGGGTTAGGGTTTGGGATTGGGTTTAGTTTAGGTTTAGGGTTTGGGTAGGCTTAGGGTTAGGGTTTGTGTTTGGGTTAGGTTTAGGTTTAGGGGTAGGGTTAGGGTTAGGGTTATGTTTAGGTTTTATGTTTGGGTTAGAGTAATGTATAGGGTTTATTGTTTGGGTTAGGTTTAGTGTTAGGGTTAGGGTTTGGGTTAGGGTTTCGGTTAGGGTTAAGGTTAGGGTTAGTGTTAGGTTTTAGGGTTAGGGTTAGGGTTAGGGTTAGGGTTAGGGTTTGGGTTAGGGTTAGGGTTAGTGTTAGGGTTAAGGTTTGGGTTTGGGTTAGAGAAAGGTATAGGGTTAGGGTTTGGGTTAGGTTTAGTGTTAGGGTTAGGGATAGTTAGGGTTAGGGTGAGGGTTAGGTTTAGGGTTAGGGTTAGGGTTAGGGTTAGGATTAGTTATAGGGCTTGGGTTAGGGTTAGGGTTAGGGTTTGGGTTTGGGTTAGGTTTAGGGTTAGGGTTAGGGTTTGGGTTAGGGTTTGGGTTAGGGTTAAGGTTAGGTTTAGGTTTAGGGGTTAGGGTTAGGGTTAGGGTTTTGGTTAGGGTTAAGTTTAGGGTTAGGGTTAGGGTTAGAGTTAGGATTTGGGTTAGGGTCAGGGTTAAGATTAGGGTTAGGGTTAGGGTTTGGGTTAGGGTTATGGTTATGGTTAGGGTTAGGGTTAGGGTGAGGGTTTGGGTTTGGGTTAGAGTAAGGTATAGGGTTAGGTTTGGGTTAGGTTTAGTGTTAGGGTTAGGGTTTGGGTTAGGGTTAAGGTTAGGGTTAGTGTTAGGGTTAGGGTTAGGTTTAGTGTTAGGTTTAGATTTAGGGTTAGATTTAGATTTAGGTTTTGGGTTAGGAGTAGGGTTAGGGTTAGGGTTAGGGTTTGGTTTGGGTTAGGGTTAATTTTACGGATAGGGTAAGGGTTAGGTTTGGGGTTAGGGTTTGGTTTAGGGTTACTGTTAGAGGTTGGTTTAGGGTTAGGGTCAGGGTTAGGGTTAGGGGTTCAGATTGGTTTGGGGTAGGGTTAGTGTTAGGGTTAGGGATAGAGTTTAGGTTAAGGTTAGGGTTAGGGTTTGGGTGAGGGTTAGTGTTAGGGCTAGGGTTAGGGTTAGGGTTTGGTTTTGGGTTAGAGTAAGGTATCGGGTTAGGGTTTGGGTTAGGTTTAAGGTTAGGGTTAGGGTTTGGGTTAGGGTTTGGGTTAGGGTTAAGGTTAGGATTAGGGTTAGGGGTTAGGGTTAGGGTTAGGGTTAGGGTTAGGATTAGTGTTAGGGTTAGGTTTTGGGTTAGGGTTAGGCTTAGGTTTAGGGTTAGTGTTTGGGCTTGGGTTAGGGTTAGGTTTAGTTTTAGGTTTAGAGTTAAGGTTAGGGTTTGGCTTAGGGTTAGGCTTAGGGTTAGGGCTAGGCGATAGGGATAGGGTTAGAGTTAGGGTTGGGGTTAGTGTTTGGACTAGGGTTAGGGTTAGGGTTAGGGTTAGGTTTAGTGTTAGGATTAGGGTTTGGGTTTCGGTTAGGGTTTGGGTTAGGGTTAGGGTTTGCGTTAGTTTTAGGGTTAGGGATGGGGTTTGGGTTAGGGTTAGGGTTAGGGTTTGGGTTAGGATTTAGGTTTGGATTTGGGTTAGGTTTAGGGTTAATTTTAGGGCTTGGGTTAGGTTTAGGGTTAGAGTTAGGGCTTGTGTTTAGGTTAGGTTGAGGGTTTGGGTTAGGCTTAGGGTTAGGGTTCGGGTTAGAGTTAGGGTTAGGGGTTAGGGTTAGTATTAGTGTTTGAGCTTGGGTTAGGGTTAGGTTTAGGCATAGGGGTAGGTTGTGGTTTGACTTAGGGTTATGGTTAGGTTTAGAGTTAGTTTTAGGGTTAGTGTTAGGATTAGGGTTAGGGCTAGGCAATAGGGATATTGTTAGGGTTAGGGTTGGGGTTAGTGTTTGGGCTTGGGTTAGGGTTAGTGTTAAGGTTAGGATTAGGGTTATTTTTAGTGTTAGGATTAGGGTTTGGGTTTCGGTTAGGGTTAGGGTTAGGGTTAAGGTTTGCGTTAGTGTTAGGGTTAGGGATAGGGTTTAGGTTAGGGTTAGGGTTAGGGTTTGGGTTAGGATTTAGTTTTGGATTAGCGTTAGGGTTAGGGTTAGTTTTAGGGCTTGGGTTAGGGTTAGGGTTAGAGTTAGGGCTTGGCTTTAGGTTAGGTTTAGGGTTTGGGTTAGGCTTAGGGTTAGGGTTCGGATTAGGGTTAGGGTTAGGGTTAGGGTTAGGGTTTGGGTTAGGGTTAGGGTTGAAGTTTGGGTTTGGGTTAGAGTTAGGGTTAGGGTTAGAGTTAGGATTTGGGTTAGGGTCAGGGTTAAAGTTAGGGTTAGGGTTAGGGTTAGGGTTTGGGTTAGGGTTATGGTTATGGTGAGGGTTAGGGTTAGGGTTAGGGTGAGTGTTGGGTTTGGGTTAGAGTAAGGTATAGGGTTAGGTTTGGGTTAGGTTTAGTGTTAGGGTTAGGGTTTGGGTTAGGGTTAAGGTTAGGGTTAGGGTTAGGGTTAGGGTTAGGGTTAGTGTTAGTGTTAGGTTTAGATTTAGGGTTAGATTTAGATTTAGGTTTTGGGTTAGGAGTAGGGTTAGGGTTAGGGTTAGGGTTTGGTTTGTGTTAGGGTTAATTTTACGGATAGGGTAAGGGTTAGGTTTGGGGTTGGGGTTTGGTGTATGGTTCCTGTTAGAGCTTGCGTTGCGGTTAAGGTCAGGGTTAGGCTTTTGGCTTCAGATTGGTTTGGGGTAGGGTTAGTGTCACGGTTAGGGATAGAGTTTATCTTAAGGTTAGGGTTAGGGTTAGGGTGAGGGTTAGTGTTAGGGCTAGGGTTAGGGTTAGGGTTTGGTTTTGGGTTAGAGTAAGGTATCGGGTTAGGGTTTGGGTTAGGTTTAAGGTTAGGGTTAGGGTTTGGGTTAGGGTTTGGGTTAGGGTTAAGGTTAGGTTTAGGGTTAGGGGTTAGGGTTAGGGTTAGGGTTAGGGTTAGGGTTAGTGTTAGGGTTAGGTTTTGGGTTAGGGATAGGGTTAGGTTTAGGGTTAGTGTTTGGGCTTGGGTTAGGGTTAGGTTTAGTTTTAGGTTTAGAGTTAAGGTTAGGGTTTGGCTTAGGGTTAGGCTTAGGGTTAGGGCTAGGCGATAGGGATAGGGTTAGAGTTAGGGTTGGGGTTAGTGTTTGGACTAGGGTTAGGGTTAGGGTTAGGGTTAGGTTTAGTGTTAGGATTAGGGTTTGGGTTTCGGTTAGGGTTAGGGTTAGGGTTAGGGTTTGCATTAGTTTTAGGGTTAGGGATAGGGTTTAGGTTAGGGATAGGGTTAGGGTTTGGGTTAGGATTTAGGTTTGGATTTGGGTTAGGTTTAGGGTTAATTTTAGGGCTTGGGTTAGGTTTAATGTTAGAGTTAGGGCTTGGGTTTAGGTTAGGTTGAGGGTTTGGGTAGGCTTAGGGTTAGGGTTAGGGTTAGGGTTACGGTTAGGGTTAGGGTTAGGGTTAGATTAAGGTAGAGGGTTAGTGTTGGGTTAGGTTTAGGTTTAGGTTTAGGGTTAGGCTTCGTGTTAGTGTTAGGGGTGGTTTAGGGTTAGGGTTAGGGTTACGGTTAAGGTTAGGGTTAAGATTTGTGTTTGGGTTAGAGTTGGGTTTAGAGTTAGGGTTTGGTTTAGGCTTAGGTTTGGGGTTAGGGTTAGGTTAGGGTTAGGGTTAGTGTTAGGTTTGTGATTAGGGTTAGGGTTAGGGTTAGGTTTTGGGTTAGGGTTAGAGTTAGGGTTAGGGTTAGAGTTTGGTTTGGGTTAGGGTTAGTGTTACGGATAGGGTAAGGGATACGTTTTGTGTTAGGATTAGGTTTAGGGTTAGGGTTAGAGGTTGCTTGAGGTTTAGGTTTAGGGTTAGGATGAGAGTTAGGGTTTGGTTTGGGTTAGGTTAGTGTTAGGGTTAGGGATAGGGTTTGGGTTAGGGTTATGGTTAGGGTTAGGATTTAGGTTCGAGTTCGGGTTAGGGTTAGGATTAGAGTTAGGGTCAGGGCTTGGGTTAGGATTAGGGTTAGGGTTAGGATTAAGGTGAGGGTTAGGGTTTGGATTTGAGTTAGAGTAAGGTTGAGGCTTAGTGTTTGGGTTAGGGTTAGATTTAGGGTTAGGGTTTGGGTTAGGGTTAGGGTTAGGGTTAGGATTAGGATTAGAGTTAGGGTTAAGGTTAGGGTTAGGGTTAGGGTTAGGGTTAGGGTTAGGGGTTAGGGGTTAGCCTTATGGTTAGGGTAAGGGTTATGTTTAGGGTTTGGGTTTGGTTCAGGTTTAGGTTTAGGGTTAGGGTTTGGGTTTGGGTTAGGGTTATGGTTAGGATTACGGTTAGGGTTAGGGTTAGGATTTGGTTTGGGTTAAGGTTAACTTTAGGTTATGGTTAGTTTTAGGGTTTGGGTTAGGGCTGGGTTATGGTTAGGGTTTGAGTTAGGGTTAGGTTTAGGGTTATGGTTTAGGGTTTAGGGTTAGGGTCCGGTTTCGGTTAGGGTTAGGGTTAGGGTTAGTGTTTGGGTTAGGGTTTGTGTTAGGGTTAGCATTAGTGTTAGGGTTAGTTTATTGTTAGGATTAGGGATTGGGTTAGGTTTAGGGTTAGGGTTAGGGTTAGGGTTTGGGTTAGGGTTAGGGGTGAAGTTTGGGTTTGGGTTAGGGTTAGGGTTAGGTTTACGGTTAGGGTTTGGATTTCGGTTAGGGTTAGTGTTAGGGTTTCGGTTAGGGTTAGGGTTAGTGTTAGGGTTTAGGGTTTAGGGTTAGGGTTCGGGTAAAGGTTAGGGTTATGGTTTGTTTTAGGGTTTCGGTTAGGGTTAAGGTTAGGGTCAGGGTTAGGGGTTAGGGTAAGGTTTACGGTTAGGTTTAGGGTTAGTGTTCGGGTTAGGGTTCGTGTTCGGTTTAGGGTTAGTGTTACGGTTGGGGTTTATGTTAGGGTTAGGGTTAGGGTTACGGTTTGGGTTAGGGTTAGGGTTAGGGTTCGGGTTAGGGTTCGGGTTAGGTTTAGGGTTAGTGTTATGGTTAGGGTATGGGTTAGGGTTAGGGTTAGGGTTAGAGTTAGGGTTAAGGTTAGGGATTTGTTTGGGGTAGGGTTAATGTTAGGGTTAGGGATAGAGTATAGGTTAGGTTTAGGGTTAGGGTTTGGGTTAGAGTAAGGTATCGGGTTAGGATTTGGGTTAGGTTTAAGGTTAGGGTTAGGGTTTGGGTTCGGGTTTGGGTTAGGGTTAAGGTTAGGGTCAGGGTTAGGGGTTAGGGTTAGGGTTAGGGTTAGGGTTTGGGTTAGGGTTAGGGTTAGTGTTACGGTTAGGGTTTAGGGTACGGTTAGGTTTAGGGTTATTGTTTGGGCTTGGGTTAGGGTTAGGTTTGGGGTTAGGGTTAGAGTTAGGGTTAGGGTTTGGCTTAGGGTTATGGTTATGGTTAGGGTTAGTGTTAGGGCTAGGCGATAGGCATAGGGTTAGGGTTAGGGTTAGGGTTACGGTTAGGGTTTGGGCTTGGGATAGGGTTAGTGTTAGGGTTAGTATTAGGGTTAGGTTTAGTGTTAGGATTAGGGTTTGGGTTTCGGTTAGGATTAGGTTTAGGCTTAGGTTTTGGGTTAGTGTTAGGGTTTGGGATAGGGTTAGGGTTCGGGTAAGGGTTAGGGTTAGGTTTTGTGTTAGGGTTAGTGTTAGGGTTAGGGTTAGGTTTAGTGTTAGGATTAGGGTTTGTGTTAGGTTTAGGGTTAGGGTTAGGTTTAGGGTTTGGGTTTGGTTTAGGGTTAGGGTTAGGGTTAGGGTTTGGTTTAGTGTTAATCTTAGGGTTAGGGTTAGGGTTAGGGTTACGATTTGGTTTAGGGTCAGGGTTAGGGTTAGGGTTTGGGATAGGGTTATGGTTATGGTTATGGTTAGGGTTAGGATTAGGTTTAGGATTAAGGTTAGGGTTAGGGTTAGGGTTTGGGTTGGAGTTAGGGTTAGGTTTAGGGTTAGGTTTGGGGTTAGTGTTAGGGTTAGGGTTAGGGTGTGGGTTTGGGTTAGGGTTAGGCTTAGGGTTAGGGTTAGGTTTAGGGTTAGGGTTTCGTTTAGGGTTAGATTTAGAGTTTGGGTTAGGTTTAGGGTGTGGGTTTGGGTTAGGGTTAGGCTTAGGGTTACGGTTAGGGTAAGTGTTAGGGTTAGGGTTTGGTTTAGGGTTAGGGGTAGGGGTAGGTTTAGGGTTAGGGTTAGGGTTTGGCTTGGTTTAAGGTTAGTGTTAGTGTTAGGGAAGGGTAAGGGTTAGGGTTAGGGTTAGGGGTGGTTTAGGGTTAGTGTTAGGGTTAGGATTAAAGTTAGGGTTAAGGATTAGTATTGGGTTAGTGTTAGGTTTAGAGTTGGGGTTTGGTTTAGGTTTAGGTTTAGGGCTAGGGTTGGGGTTATGGTTAGGGTTAGGGTTAGGGTTAGGGTTAGGATTAGGGTTCGGTTTAGGTTTAGGCTTTGGGTTAGTGTTAATGTTAGGGTTAGGGTTAGAGTTTGGTTTGGGTTAGGGTTAGGGTTAGGGTTAGGGTTTAGGTTTGGTTTAGGGTTAGGGTTAGGGTTAGGGTTAAGGTTTGCGTTAGTGTTAGGGTTAGGGTTAAGGTTAGGGTTAGTTAGGGTTAGGGTTAGGGTTAGGGTTAGGGTTAGGGTTAGGATTAGGGTTAGGGTTAGGGTTACGGTTAGGGTTAGGGTTAGGGTTAGTTATAGGGCTTGGGTTAGGGTTAGGTTTAGGGTTAGGGCTTGGGTTTAAGTGAGGTTTAGTGTTTGGGTTAGGCTTAGGTTTAGGGTTTGAGTTTGGGTTAGGTTTAGGGTTAGGGTTAGGGTTAGGGTTAGGGTTAGAGTTTGGGTTTGGGTTAGAGTAAGGTACAGGGTTAGGGTTAGGCTTTGAGTTAGGATTAAAGTTAGGTTTAGGGTTAAGGTTAGGGTTAGGGTTAGGGTTAGGGTTAGGTTTAGATTTAGGGTTAGATTTAAATTTAGGTTTTGGGTTAGGATTAGGGTTAGGGTTAGGGTTAGGGTTTGGTTTGGGTTAGGGTTAATTTTACGGATAGGGTAAGGGTTAGGTTTGGGGTTAGGTTTTGGTTTAGGGTTACTGTTAGAGGTTGGTTTAGGGTTAGGGTCAGGGTTAGGGTTAGGGGTTCGGATTGGTTTGGGGTAGGGTTAGTGTTAGGGTTAGGGATAGAGTTTAGGTTAAGGTTAGGGTTAGGGTTAGGGTGAGGGTTAGTTTTAGGGCTAGGGTAGGATTAGGGTTTGGTTTTGGGTTAGAGTAAGGTATCGGGTTAGGGTTTGGGTTAGGTTTAAGGTTAGGGTTAGGGTTTGGGTTAGGTTTTGGGTTAGGGTTAAGGTTAGGATTAGTGTTAGAGGTTAGGGTTAGGGTTAGAGTTAGGGTTTAGGGTAAGGGTTAGGGTTTGTGTTAGGGTTATGTTTAGGGTTATGGTTAGGGTTACGGTTTAGGGTTAGGGTTAGGGTGCGGGTTAGGGTTAGGATTTGGGTTAGGGTCAGGTTTAGGTTTAGGGTTAGGGTTAGGGTTTGGGTTAGGGGTATGTTTATGGTTTGGGTTAGGATTAGGGTTAGGGTTAGGGTTAGTGTTTGGGTTAGGTTTAGTGTTTGGGTTTGGGTTTTAGTTAGGGTTAGGGTTAGGGTTTGGGTTAGGGTTAGGTTTAGTGTTAATATTAGGGATAGGGTGAGGGTTTGGGTTAGGTTTAGGCTTAGGGTTAGAGTTAGGGTAAGTGTTAGGGTTAGGGCTTTGGTAAAGGTTAGGGTTAGGGTTAGGGTTAGGGTTTCGTTTAGGGTTAGGTTTAGGGTTCGGGTTAAGTTTAGGGTGTGGGTTTTGGTTAGGGTTAGGCTTAGGGTTAGGGTTAGGGTAAGTGTTAGGGTTAGGGTTTGGATTAGGGTTAGGGTTAGGGTTAGGGTTAGGGTTAGGGTTAGGGTTAGGTTTAGTATTACGGTTAGGATTTGGGGTAGGGTTAGATTTAGGGGTAGGGTTAGGGTTAGGGTTAGGGTTAGGGTTTTGGTTAGGGTTAAGTTTAGGGTTAGGGTTAGGGTTTGGGTTAGGGTTAGGGTTAGGGTTAGGGTTAGGTTTAGGTTTAGTGTTTGAGCTTGGGTTAGGGTTAGGTTTAGGGTTAGGGTTAGAGTTAGGGTTAGGGTTTGGCTTAGGGTTAGGGTTAGGATTATTGCTAGGCGATAGGGATAGGGTTAGGGTTAGGGTTGGGGTTAGTGTTTGGGCTAGGGTTAGGGTTAGGGTTAGAGTTAGGGTTAGAGTTTGGCTTAGGGTTAGGGTTAGGGTTATTGGTAGGCGATAGGGATAGGGTTAGTGTTAGGGTTGGGGTTAGTGTTTCGGTTTGGGTTAGGGTTAGTGTTAGGGTTAGGTTTAGGGTTATGTTTAGTGTTAGGTTTAGGGTTTGGGTTTGGGTTAGGGTTAGGGTAAGGGTTAGGGTTAGGATTAAGGTGAGGGTTAGGGTTTGGGTTTGAGTTAGAGTAAGGTTGAGGCTTAGTGTTTGGGTTAGGGTTAGATTTAGGGTTAGGGTTTGGGTTAGGGTTAGGGTTAGGGTTAGGATTAGGATTAGAGTTAGGGTTAAGGTTAGGGTTAGGGTTAGGGTTAGGGTTAGGGGTTAGGGGTTAGCCTTATGGTTAGGGTAAGGGTTATGTTTAGGGTTTGGGTTTGGTTCAGGTTTAGGTTTAGGGTTAGGGTTTGGGTTTGGGTTAGGGTTATGGTTAGGATTACGGTTAGGGTTAGGGTTAGGGTTTGGTTTGGGTTAAGGTTAGCGTTAGGGTTATGGTTAGTTTTAGGGTTTGGGTTAGGGCTGGGTTATGGTTAGGGTTTGAGTTAGGGTTAGGTTTAGGGTTATGGTTTAGGGTTTAGGGTTAGGGTCCGGTTTCGGTTAGGGTTAGGGTTAGGGTTAGTGTTTGGGTTAGGGTTTGTGTTAGGGTTAGCATTAGTGTTAGGGTTAGGTTATTGTTAGGATTAGGGATTGGGTTAGGTTTAGGTTTAGGGTTAGGGTTAGGGTTTGGGTTAGGGTTAGGGTTGAAGTTTGGGTTTGGGTTAGGGTTAGGGTTAGGTTTACGGTTAGATTTTGGATTTCGGTTAGGGTTAGTGTTAGGGTTTCGGTTAGGGTTAGGGTTAGTGTTAGGGTTTAGGGTTTAGGGTTAGGGTTCGGGTAAAGGTTAGGGTTATGGTTTGTTTTAGGGTTTGGGTTAGGGTTAAGGTTAGGGTCAGGGTTAGGGGTTAGGGTAAGGTTTACGGTTAGGTTTAGGGTTAGTGTTCTGGTTAGGGTTCATGTTAGGTTTAGGGTTAGTGTTACGGTTAGGGTTTATGTTAGGGTTAGGGTTAGGGTTAGGGTTTGGGTTAGGGTTAGGGTTAGGGTTCGGGTTAGGGTTCGGGTTAGGTTTAGGGTTAGTGTTACGGTTAGGATTTGGGTTAGGGTTAGGGTTAGGGTTAGAGTTAGGGTTAGGGTTAGGGATTTGTTTGGGGTAGGGTTAATGTTAGGGTTAGGGATAGAGTATAGGTTAGGTTTAGGGTTAGGGTTAGGGTTAGGGTTAGGGTTTGGGTTAGAGTAAGGTATCGGGTTAGGGTTTGGGTTAGGTTTAAGGTTAGGGTTAGGGTTTGGGTTCGGGTTTGGGTTAGGGTTAAGGTTAGGGTTAGGGTTAGGGGTTAGGGTTAGGGTTAGGGTTAGGGTTTGGGTTAGGGTTAGGGTTAGTGTTACGGTTAGGGTTTAGGGTACGGTTAGGTTTAGGGTTATTGTTTGGGCTTGGGTTAGGGTTAGGTTTGGGGTTAGGGTTAGAGTTAGGGTTAGGGTTGGGCTTAGGGTTATGGTTATGGATAGGGTTAGGGTTAGGGATAGGCAATAGGGATAGGGTTAGGGTTAGGGTTATGGTTACGGTTAGGGTTTGGGCTTGGGATAGGGTTAGTGTTAGGTTTAGTATTAGGGTTAGGTTTAGTGTTAGGATTAGGGTTTGGGTTTCGGTTAGGATTAGGTTTAGGCTTAGGTTTTGGGTTAGTGTTAGGGTTTGGGATAGGGTTAGGGTTCGGGTAAGGGTTAGGGTTAG
Source organism: Eospalax fontanierii (assembly GCA_035773235.1). Taxonomy (NCBI): domain Eukaryota; kingdom Metazoa; phylum Chordata; class Mammalia; order Rodentia; family Spalacidae; genus Eospalax; species Eospalax fontanierii. Next base: position 3,946,756 of record CM069528.1, read on the forward strand.
GTTTTGTGTTAGGGTTAGGGTTAGGGTTAGGGTTAGGTTTAGTGTTAGGATTAGGGTTTGTGTTAGGTTTAGGGTTAGGGTTAGTTTTAGGGTTTGGGTTTGGTTTAGGGTTAGGGTTAGGGTTAGGGTTTGGTTTAGTGGTAATGTTAGGGTTAGGGTTAGGGTTAGGGTTAGGATTTGGTTTAGGGTCAGGGTTAGGGTTAGGGTTAGGGTTTGGGATAGGGTTATGGTTATGGTTATGGATAGGGTTAGGATTAGGTTTAGGGTTAGGGTTAGGGTTAGGGTTAGGTTTATGGTTAGGTTTGGGGTTAGTGTTAGGGTTAGGGTTAGGGTGTGGGTTTGGGTTAGGGTTAGGCTTAGGGTTAGGTTTAGGGTTAGGGTTTCGTTTAGGGTTAGTTTTAGGGTTCGGGTTAGGTTTAGGGTGTGGGTTTGGGTTAGGGTTAGGCTTAGGGTTACGGTTAGGGTAAGTGTAAGGGTTAGGGTTTGGTTTAGGGTTAGGGGTAGGGGTAGGTTTAGGGTTAGGGTTAGGGTTTGGTTTGGTTTAAGGTTAATGTTAGTGTTAGTGTTAGTGTTAGGGTTAGGGTTAGGGTTAACGGTGGTTTAGGCTTAGTGTTAGGGTTAGGATTAAAGTTAGGGTTAAGGATTAGTATTGGGTTAGTGTTAGGTTTAGAGTTGGGGTTTGGTTTAGGTTTAGGTTTAGGGCTAGGGTTAGGTGTATGGTTGGGGTTGGGGTTGGGGTTAGGCT
>CM069528.1:3957500-3960000 GCA_035773235.1 Eospalax fontanierii
GGTTAGGGTTAAGGTTAGGGTTAGGGTTAGGGATTAGGGTTAGGTTTAGGGTTAGGGTTAGGTTTAGGTTTAGGGTTAGGGTTAGGGTTAGGGTTAGTTAGGGTTAGGGTGAGGGTTAGGTTTAGGGTTAGGGTTAGGATTAGGGTTAGGGTTAGGGTTAGTTATAGTGCTTGGGTTAGGGTTAGGGTTAGGGTTAGGGCTTGGGTTTAGGTTAGGTTTAGGGTTTGTGTTAGGCTTAGGGTTAGGGTTTGGGTTTGGGTTAGCGTTAGGGTTTGGGTTAGGGTTAGGGTTAGGGTTAGGTTTTGGGTTAGGGTTAGGATTGAAATTTGGGTTTGGGTTAAGGTTAGGGTTAGGTTTAGGTTTCGGGTGTGGGTTTGGTTTACGATTAGGCTTAGGATTAAGGTTTGGTTTGTTTTAGGGTTAGTGTTAGGGTTAGGGGAATTAGGGTTAGGGTTAGGGTTAGGGATAGGGTTAGGGGTGGTTTAGGGCTAAGGTTAGGGTTAGGATTAAGGTTAGGGTTAAGGTTTAGGTTTGGGTTCGAGTTAGGTTTAGAGTTGGGGTTTGGTTTAGGGTTAGGTTAAGGCTTAGGGTTGGGGTTAGGTTTAGGTTTAGGGTTAGGGTTAGGGTTAGGATTAGGGTTAGGTTTAGGTTTAGGTTTTGGGTTAGGGTTAGGGTTAGGGTTAGGGTTAGGGTTTGGTTTGGGTTAGGGTTAATGTTACGGATAGGGTAAGGGTTAGGTTTGGGGTTAGGGTTAGGTTTAGGGTTACTGTTAGAGGTTGGTTTAGGGTTAGGATCAGGGTTAGGGATAGGGATTGGGTTTAGGTTAGGTTTCGGGTTTGGGTAGGCTTAGGGTTAGTGTTTGTGTTTGGGTTAGGTTTAGGTTTAGGGTTATGTTTGGGGTTAGGGTTATGTTTAGATTTTGGGTTTGGGTTAGAGTAATGTATAGGGTTTATTGTTTGGGTTAGGTTTAGTGTTAGGGTTAGGGTTTGGGTTAGGGTTAAGGTTAGGGTTAGGGTTAGGTTTTAGGGTTAGGGTTAGGGTTAGGGGTAGGGATTGGGTTAGGGTTAGGGTTAGGGTTAGGGTTAGGGTTAGGGTTTGGGTTTGGGTTAGAGTAAGGTATAGGATTAGGGTTTGGGTTAGGTTTAGTGTTAGGGTTAGGGTTAGTGTTAGTTAGGGTTAGGGTGAGGGTTAGGTTTAGGGTTAGGGTTAGGGTTAGGGTTAGGGTTAGGGTTAGGGTTAGGATTAGTTATAGGGCTTGGGTTAGGGTTAGGGTTAGGGTTAGGGCTTGGGTTTAGGTTAGGTTTAGGGTTTGGGTTAGGCTTAGGGTTAGGGTTTGGGTTTGGGTTAGGTTTAGGGTTAGGGTTAGGGTTAGGGTTTGGGTTTGGGTTAGAGTAAGGTATAGGGTAAGGGTTTGGGTTAGGTTTAGTGTTAGGGTTAGGGATTGGGTTAGGGTTTGGGTTAGGGTTAAGGTTAGGGTTAGGGTTAGGGGTTAGGGTTAGGTTTAGGGTTTTGGTTAGGGTTAAGTTTAGGGTTAGGGTTAGGGTTTGGGTTAGGGTTAGGGTTAGGGTTAGGTTTAGCGTTAGTGTTTGGGCTTGGGTTAGGGTTAGGTTTAGGGTTAGGGTTAGAGTTAGGGTTAGGGTTTGGCTTAGGGTTAGTGTTAGGGTTATTGCTAGGCGATAGGGATAGGGTTAGGGTTAGGGTTGGGGTTAGTGTTTGGGCTAGGGTTAGGGTTAGGGTTAGAGTTAGGGTTAGAGTTTGGCTTAGGGTTAGGGTTAGGGTTATTGCTAGGCGATAGGGATAGGGTTAGGGTTAGGGTTGGGGTTAGTGTTTCGGTTTGGGTTAGGGTTAGTGTTAGGGTTAGGTTTAGGGTTAGGTTTAGTGTTAGGATTAGGGTTTGGGTTTCGGTTAGGGTTAGGGTTAGGGTTAGGGTTAGGGTTTGGGTTAGTGTTATGGTTAGGGATAGGGTTTAGGTTCGGGTTAGGTTTAGGGTTTGGGTTAGGGTTTAGGTTTGGGTTAGGGTTAGTTTTAGGGCTTGGGTTAGGGTGAGGGTTAGAGTTAGGGCTTGGGTTTAGGTTAGGTTTAGGTTTTGGGTTAGGCTTAGGGTTAGGGTTCGGGTTAGAGTTAGGATTAGGGTTAGGGTTAGGTTTTGGGTTAGGATTGGGTTAGGGTTAAGGTTAGGGTTAGGGTTAGGGTTTAGGGTTAGGTTTAGGGTTAGGATTAGTGTTTGGGTTTGGGTTAGGTTTAGGTTTAGGGATAGGGGTAGGTTTTGGTTTGGCTTAGGGTTAGGGTTAGGTTTAGTGTTAGGATTAGGGTTTGGGTTAGGGTTAGGGTTATTGTTAGGGTTTGGGTTAGGGTTAGGGTTAGGGTTAGGGTTTGGGTTAGGGTTAGGATTGAAGTTTGGGTTTGGGTTAGGGTTAGGGTTAGGTTTCGGGTGTGTGTTTGGTTTACGATTAGGCTTAGGGTTAAGCTTTGGTTTGTTTTAGGGTTAGTGTTAGGGTTA
>CM069528.1:3962500-3965000 GCA_035773235.1 Eospalax fontanierii
AGGTTAGGTTTAGGGTTTGGGTAGGCTTAGGGTTAGGGTTTGTGTTTGCGTTAGGTTTAAGTTTAGGTTAGGGTTAGGGTTAGGGTTTGGGTTTGGGTTAGAGTAAGGTATAGGGTTCATTGTTTGGGTTAGGTTTAGTGTTAGGGTTAGGGTTTGGGTTAGGGTTAAGGTTAGGGTTAGGGTTAGGGGTTAGGGTTTGGGTTAGTGTTAGGGTTAGGGATAGGGTTTAGGTTAGGGTTAGGTTTAGAGTTTGGGTTATGGTTTAGGTTTGGGTTAGGGTTAGGGTTAGGGTTAGTTTTAGGGCTTGGGTTAGGGTGAGGGTTAGAGTTAGGGCTTGGGTTTAGGTTAGGTTTAGGTTTTGGGTTAGGCTTAGTGTTAGGGTTCAGGTTAGGGTTAGGGTTAGGGTTAGGGTTCGGTTCTGGGTTAGGGTTTGGGTTAGGGTTAAGGTTAGGGTTAGGGTTAGGGGTTAGGGTTAGGTTTAGGGTCAGGATTAGTGTTTGGGTTTGGGTTAGGGTTTCGTTTAGGGTTAGGTTTAGGGTTCGGGTTAGGTTTAGGGTGTGGGTTTTGGTTAGGGTTAGGGTTAGTGTTAGGATTAGGGTTTGGGTTAGGGTTAGGGTTAGCGTTAGGGTTTGGGTTAGGGTTAGGGTTAGGGTTAGTGTTTGGGTTAGGGTTAGGATTGAAGTTTGGGTTTGGGTTAGGGTTAGGGTTAGCGTTAGGTTTCGGGTTAGGTTTAGGGTTAGGGTTAGGGTTAGGGGTTAGGTTTAGTATTAGTGTTTGGGCTTCGGTTAGGGTTAGGTTTAGGGATAGGGGTAGGTTGTGGTTTGTTTTAGGGTTATGGTTAGGTTTAGGTTTAGGGTTAGGGTTAGTGTTAGGATTATGGTTAGGGCTAGGCGATAGGGATAGGGTTAGGGTTAGGGTTGGGGTTAGGTTTAAGGTTAGGGTTAGGGTTTGGGTTAGGGTTTGGGTTAGGGTTAAAGTTAGTGTTAGGGTTACGGGTTAGGGTTAGGGTTAGGCTTAGTGTTAGGGTTAGGTTTAGTGTTACGGTTAGGATTTGGGGTAGGGTTAGGATTAGGGGTAGGGTTAGGGTTAGGGTTTGTGTTAGGGTTAGGGTTAGGGTTAGTGTTAGGGTTAGGTTTTGGGTTAGGTTTAGGGTTATGTTTAGGGTTAGTGTTTGGGCTTGGGTTAGGATTAGGTTTAGTTTTAGGTTTAGAGTTAAGGTTAGGGTTTGGCTTAGGGTTAGGCTTAGGGTTAGGGCTAGGCCATAGGGATAGGGTTAGAGTTAGGGTTGGGGTTAGTGTTTGGGCTAGGGTTAGGGTTAGGGTTAGGGTAAGGGTTAGGTTTAGTGTTAGGATTAGGGTTTGGGTTTCGGTTAGGGTTAGGGTTAGGGTTAGGGTTTGCGTTAGTTTTAGGGTTAGGGATAGGTTTTAGGTTAGGGTTAGGGTTAGGGTTTGGATTAGGATTTAGGTTTGGATTTGGGTCAGGTTTAGGGTTAGAGTTAGGACTTGGGTTTAGGGTAGGTTGAGGGTTTGGGTTAGGCTTAGGGTTAGGGTTCGGGTTAGGGTTAGGGTTAGGGGTTAGGGTTAGTATTAGTGTTTGGGCTTGGGTTAGGGTTAGGTTTAGGGATAGGGGTAGGTTGTGGTTTGGCTTAGGGTTATGGTTAGGTTTAGATTTAGGGTTAGGGTTAGTGTTAGGATTAGGGTTAGGGCTAGGCAATAGGGAAATTGTTAGGGTTAGTGTTGGGGTTAGTGTTTGGGCTTGGGTTAGGGTTAGTGTTAGGGTTAGGATTAGGGTTAGGTTTAGTGTTAGGATTAGGGTTTGGGTTTCGGTTAGGGTTAGGGTTAGGGTTACGGTTTGCGTTAGTGTTAGGGTTAGGGATAGGGTTTGGGTTAGGATTTAGTTTTGGATTAGCGTTAGGGTTAGGGTTAGTTTTAGGGCTTGGGTTAGGGTTAGGGTTAGAGTTAGGGCTTGGCTTTAGGTTAGGTTTAGGGTTTGGGTTAGGCTTAGGGTTAGGGTTCGGGTTCGGGTTAGGGTTAGGGTTAGTGTTAGGATTAGGGTTTGGGTTAGGTTTAGGGTTAGGGTTAGGGTTTGGGTTAGGGTTAGGGTTGAAGTTTGGGTTTGGTTTAGGGTTAGGTTTAGGGTTTCGGTTAGGGTTAGGGTTAGGGTTAGGGTTATGGTTAGGTTTAGGGTGTGGGTTTGGTTTAGGATTAGGCTTAGGTTTAGAGTTAGGGTAAGTGTTAGGGTTAGGGTTTGGGTTAGTGTTAGGGTTTGGGATAGGATTAGGGGTAGGGTAAGGGTTAGGGTTAGGGTTTGTGTGAGGGTTAGGGTTAGGGTTAGGGTTAGTGTTAGGATTAGAGTTTGTGTTAGGTTTAGTTTTAGGGTTAGGGTTAGGGTTTCAGTTTGGGTTAGGGTTAGGGTTAGGGTTAGTGTTTGCTTTAGGGTTAGAGTTAGGTTTTGGTTTGGTTTAGGGTTAATGTTAGGGTTAGTATTAGGGTTAGCGTTA
>CM069528.1:3970000-3972500 GCA_035773235.1 Eospalax fontanierii
AGTGTCTCGGCTTGGGTTAGGGTTAGTGTTAGGGTTAGGATTAGGGTTAGATTTAGTGTTAGGATTAGGGTTTGGGCTTCGGTTAGGGTTAGGGTTAGGGTTAGGGTTAAGGTTTCGGTTAGTGTTAGGGTTAGGGATAGGGTTTAGGTTAGGGTTAGGTTTAGAGTTTGGGTTAGGGTTTAGGTTTGGGTTAGGGTTAGGGTTAGGGTTAGTTTTAGGCCTTGGGTTAGGGTGAGGGTTAGAGTTAGGGCTTGGGTTTAGGTTAGGTTTAGGTTTTGGGTTAGGCTTAGGGTTAGGGTTCAGGTTAGGGTTAGGGTTAGGGTTAGGGTTAGGGTTAGGGTTAGGGTTAGTGTTTGGGTTAGGGTTAGGATTGAAGTTTGGGTTTGGCTTAGGGTTAGGGTTAGCGTTAGGTTTCGGGTTAGGGTTAGGGTTAGGGTTAGGGGTTAGGTTTAGTATCAGTGTTTGGGCTTGGGTTAGCTTTAGGTTTAGGGATAGGGGTAGGTTGTGGTTTGTCTTAGGGTTACAGTTAGGTTTAGGTTTAGGGTTAGGGTTAGTGTTAGGATTAGGGTTTGGGTTAGGGTTAGGATTAGTTATAGGGCTTGGGTTAGGGTTAGGGTTAGGGTTAGCGCTTGGGTTTAGGTTACGTTTAGGGTTTGGGTTAGGCTTAGGGTTAGGGTTTGGATTTGGGTTAGGTTTAGGGTTAGGGTTAGGGTTAGGGATTGGGGTTGGGGTAGAGTAAGGTAGAGGGTAAGGGTTTGGGTTAGGTTTAGTGTTAGGGTTAGGGTTTGGGTTAGGGTTTGGGTTAGGGTTAAGGTTAGGTTTAGGGTTAGGGGTTAGGGTTAGGGTTAGGGTTTTGGTTAGGGTTAAGTTTAGGGTTAGGGTTAGGGTTTGGGTTAGGGTTAGGGTTAGGGTTTGGTTTAGGGTTAGTGTTTGGGCTTGGGTTAGGGTTAGGTTTAGGGTTAGGGTTAGAGTTAGGGTTAGGGTTTGGCTTTGGGTTATGGTTAGGGTTATTGCTAGGCGATAGGGATAGGGTTAGGGTTAGGGTTGGGGTTAGTGTTTGGGCTAGGGTTAGGGTTAGGGTTAGAGTTAGGGTTAGAGTTTGGCTTAGGGTTAGGGTTAGGGTTATTGCTAGGCGATAGAGATAGGGTTAGGGTTAGGGTTGGGGTTAGTGTTTCGGTTTGGGTTAGGGTTAGTGTTAGGGTTAGGTTTAGGGCTTGGGTTAGGGTGAGGGTTAGAGTAAGGGCTTTTGTTTAGGTTAGGTTTAGGTTTTGGGTTAGGCTTAGGGTTAGGGTTCGAGTTAGGGTTAGGGTTAGGGTTAGGGTTAGGTTTTGGGTTAGGGTTTGGGTTAGGGTTATGGTTAGGGTTAGGGTTAGGGGTTAGGGTTAGGTTTAGGGTTAGGATTAGTGTTTGATTTTGGGTTAGGTTTAGGTTTAGGGATAGGGGTAGGTTTTGGTTTGGCTTAGGGTTAGGGTTAGGGTTAGGGTTAGTGTTAGGATTAGGGTTTGGGTTAGGGTTAGGGTTAGCGTTAGGGTTTGGGTTAGGGTTAGGGTGAGGGTTAGGGTTTGGGTTAGGGTTAGGATTGAAGTTTGGGTTTGGGTTAGGGTTAGGGTTAGAGTTAGGGTTAGGGTTTGGGTTAGGGTTAGGATTGAAGTTTGGGTTTGGGTTAGAGTTAGGGTTAGGGTTAGGTTTCGGGTGTGGGTTTGGTTTACGATTAGGCTTAGGGTTAAGCTTTGGTTTGTTTTAGGGTTAGTGTTAGGGTTAGGGGAATTAGGGTTAGGGTTAGGGTTAGGGATAGGGTTAGGGGTGGTTTAGGGCTAAGGTTAGGGTTAGGATTAAGTTTAGGGTTAAGTTTTAGGTTTGGGTTAGAGTTAGGTTCAGAGTTGGGGTTTGGTTTAGGGTTAGATTAAGGGTTAGGGTTGGGGTTAGGTTTAGGGTTAGGGTTAGGGTTAGGGTTAGGATTAGCCTTAGGTTTAGGTTAGGTTTTGGGTTAGGGTTAGCGTTAGGGTTAGGGTTAGGGTTTGGTTTGGGTTAGGGTTAATGTTACGGAAAGGGTAAGGGTTAGGTTTGGGGTTAGGGTTAGATTTAGGGTTACTGTTTGAGGTTGGTTTAGGGATAGGGTTTGGGTTAGGGTTAGGGTTAGGGATTGGTTTGGGGTAGGGTTAGTGTTAGGGTTAGGGATAGAGTTTAGGTTAGGGTTAGGGTTAGGTTTTAGGTTTGGTTTAGGGTTAGGGTTAGGGTTAGGGTTAGAGTTTATCTTAGGGTTTAGGTTTGGGTTAGTGTTAGGGTTAGGGTTAGTTTTAGGGCTTGGGTTAGGGTTAGGGTTAGGGTGAGGGCTTGGGTGTACGTTAGGTTTAAGGTTTGGGTTAGGCTTAGGTTTAGGGCTTGTGTTTGCGTTAGGGTTAGCTTTAGGGTTAGGGTTAGGGTTAGGGTTAGTTTTAGTGCTTGGGTTAGGGTTAGGGTTAGGGTTAGGGATTGGGTGTAGGTTAGGTTTAGGGTTTGG
>CM069528.1:3982500-3985000 GCA_035773235.1 Eospalax fontanierii
GTTATGGTTTGGGTTAGGATTAGGGTTAGTGTTAGGGTTAGGGTTTGGGTTAGGTTTAGTGTTAGGGTTTGGGTTTTAGTTAGGGTTAGAGTTAGGGCTTGGGTTTAGGTTAGGTTGAGGGTTTGGGTTAGGCTTAGCGTTAGGGTTCGGGTTAGGTTTAGGGTTAGGTGTTAGGGTTAGGGTTAGGTTTAGGGTTTTTGTTAGGGTTAGGGTTAGGGTTAGGGTTAGGGTTAGGATTAGGGTTTGGGTTAGGGTTAGGGTTAGGATTAGTATTAGTGTTACGGTTAGGATTTGGGGTAGGGATAGGTTTAGGGTTAGGTTTTGGGTTAGGGTTAAGGTTAGGGTTAGGGTTAGGGTTAGTTAGGGTTAGGTTTAGGGTTAGGGTTAGGGTTTGGGTTAGGGTTAGGGTTAGGGTTAGGGTTAGGGGTTAGGGTAAGGGTTAGGGTTTGGGTTAGGGTTAGGGTTAGGGTTAGGTTTAAGGTTAGGGTTTGGGTTAGGCTTAGGGTTAGTGTTAGGTTTAGGGTTAGTGTTTGGGCTTGCGTTAGGGTTAGGTTTAGGGTTAGGGTTAGAGTTTTAGGGTTAGGGTTTGGCTTAGGGTTAGGGTTAGGGTTAGGGTTAGGCGATAGGGATAGGGTTAGAGTTAGAGTTGGGGTTAGTGTCTCGGATTGGGTTAGGGTTAGGATTAGGGTTAGATTTAGTGTTAGGATTAGGGTTTGGGCTTCGGTTAGGGTTAGGGTTAGGGTTAGGGTTAGGGTTAGGGTTTGGGTTAGTGTTAGGGTTAGGGATAGGGTTTAGGTTAGGGTTAGGTTTAGGGTTTCTGTTAGGGTTTAGGTTTGGGTTAGGGTTAGGGTTAGTGTTAGTCTTAGGGCTTGGGTTAGGGTGAGGGTTAGAGTTAGGGGTTGGGTTTAGGTTTGTTTTAGGTTATGGGTTAGGCTTCGGGTTAGGGTTCAGGTTAGGGTTAGGGTCAGGATTAGTGTTTGGGTTTGGGTTAGGGTTTCGTTTAGGGTTAGGTTTAGGGTTCGGGGTAGGTTTAGGGTGTGGGTTTTGTTTAGGGTTAGGGTTAGTGTTAGGATTAGTGTTTGGGTTAGGGTTAGGGTTAGCGTTAGGGTTTGGGTTAGGGTTAGGGTTAGGGTTAGTGTTTGCGTTAGGGTTAGGATTGAAGTTTGGGTTTGGGTTAGGGTTAGGGTTAGGGTTAGGTTTCGGGTGTGGGTTTGGTTTACGATTAGGCTTAGGGTTAAGATTTGGTTTGTTTTAGAGTTAGTGTTAGGGTTAGGGGAATTTATGTTAGGGTTAGGGTTAGGGTTAGGGTTATGGTTAAGGTTTAGGTTTGGGTTAGAGTTAGGTTTAGAGTTGGGGTTTGGTTTAGGGTTAGATTAAGGGTTAGGGTTGGGGTTAGGTTTAGGGTTAGGGTTAGGGTTAGGGTTAGGATTAGGGTTAGGTTTAGGTTTAGGTTTTGGGTTAGTGTTAGGGTTAGGGTTAGGTTTAGGGTTAGGGTTGGGTTTGGGTTAGGGTTAATGTTACGGAAAGGGTAAGGGTTAGGTTTGGGGTTAGGGTTAGGTTTAGGGTTACTGTTTGAGGTTGGTTTAGGGTTAGGGTTAGGCTTAGGGTTATGGTTAGGGATTGGTTTGGGGTAGGGTTAGTGTTAGGGTTAGGGATAGAGTTTAGGTTAGGGTTAGGGTTAGGGTTAGAGTTTAGGTTTGGTTTAGGGTTAGTGTTAGGGTTAGGGTTAGAGTTTGGGTTAGGGTTTAGGTTTGGGTTAGGGTTATGGTTACGGTTAGTTTTAGGGGTTCGGTTAGGGTTAGGGTTAGGGTTAGGGCTTGGGTTTAGGTTAGGTTTAAGGTTTGGGTTAGGCTTAGGTTAGGGCTTGTGTTTGGGTTAGGGTTAGCTTTAGGGTTAGGGTTAGGGTTAGGGTTAGGGTTAGTTTTAGTGCTTGGGTTAGGGTTAGGGTTAGGGTTAGGGATTGGGTGTAGGTTAGGTTTAGTGCTTGGGTTAGGCTTAGGGTTAGTGTTTGGGTTTCGGTTATGTTTAGGTTTAGGGTTAGGGTTAGGGTTAGGGTTAGGGTTTGGGTTTGGGTTAGAGTAAGGTATCGGGTTAGGGTTTGGGTTACGATTAAGGTTAGGGTTAGGGTTTGGGTTAGGGTTAGGTTAGTGTTAGGGTCAGGGGTTAGGGTTAGGGTTAGGCTTAGGGTTAGGGTTAGGTTTAGTGTTACTGTTAGGATTTGGGGTAGGGTTAGATTTAGGGGTAGGGTTAGGGTTAGGGTTTGTGTTAGGGTTAGGGTTAGGGTTAGTGTTAGGGTTAGGTTTTGGGTTAGGGTTAGGTTTGGTTTAGGGTTAGTGTTTGGGCTTGGGTTAGGGTTAGGTTTAGTTTTAGGTTTAGAGTTAAGATTAGGGTTTGGCTTAGGATTAGGCTTAGGGTTAGGGCTAGGCGATAGGGATAGGGTTAGAGTTAGGGTTGGGGATAGTGTTTGGGCTAGGGTTAGGGTTAGGGTTAGGGTTAGGGT
>CM069528.1:3992500-4025000 GCA_035773235.1 Eospalax fontanierii
GTTAGGTTTAGGTTTAGGGTTAGGGTTAGTGTTAGGATTAGGGTTAGGGCTAGGCGATAGGGATAGGCTTAAGGTTAGGTTTGGGGTTAGGTTTAAGATAAGGGTTAGGGTTTGGGTTAGGGTTTGGGTTAGGGTTAAGGTTAGTGTTAGGGTTACGGGATAGGGTTAGGGTTAGGCTTAGGGTTAGGGTTAGGTTTAGTGTTATGGTTAGGATTTGGGGTAGGGTTAGGATTAGGGGTAGAGTTAGGGTCAGGGTTTGTGTTAGGGTTAGGGTTAGGGTTAGTGTTAGGGTTAGGTTTTGGGTTAGGGTTAGGGTTAGGTTTAGGGTTAGTGTTTGGGCTTGGGTTAGGGTTAGGTTTAGTTTTAGGTTTAGAGTTAAGGTTAGGGTTTGGCTTAGGGTTCGGCTTAGGGTTAGGGCTAGGCGATAGGGATAGGGTTAGAGTTAGGGTTGGGGTTAGTGTTTGGGCTAGGGTTACGGTTAGGGTTAGGTAAGGGTTAGGTTTAGTGTTAGGATTAGGGTTTGGGTTTCGGTTAGGGTTAGGGTTAGGTTTAGGGTTTGCGTTAGTTTTAGGGTTAGGGATAGGGTTTAGGTTAGGGTTAGGGTTAGGTTTTGGGTTAGGATTTAGGTTTGGATTTGGGTTAGGGTTAGGGTTAATTTTAGGGCTTGGGTTAGGGTTAGGGTTAGATTTAGGGCTTGGCTTTAGGTTAGGTTTAGGGTTTCTGTTAGGCTTAGGGTTAGGGTTCGGGTTAGGGTTAGGGTTAGGGTTAGGGTTAGTGTTAGGACTGGGGTTTGGGTTAGGGTTAGGGTTAGGATTAGGGTTTGGGTTAGGGTTAGGGTTGAAGTTTGGGTTTGGTTAGGGTTAGGTTTAGGGTTTCGGTTAGGGTTAGGGTTAGGGTTATGGTTAGGTTTAGGGTGTGGGTTTGGTTTATGATTAGGCTTAGGGTTAGGGTTAGGGTAAGTGTTAGGGTTAGGGTTTGGGTTAGTGTTAGGGTTTGGGGTAGAATTAGGGATAGGGTAAGGGTTAGGGTTAGGGTTTGTGTGAGGGTTAGGGTTAGGTTTAGGGTTAGTGTTAGGATTAGAGTTTGTTTTAGGTTTAGGGATAGGGTTTCGGTTTGGGTTAGGGTTAGGTTTAGGGTTAGTGTTTGGTTTAGGGTTAGATTTAGGGTTTGGTTTGGTTTAGGGTTAATGTTAGGGTTAGTATTAGGGTTAGCGTTAGGGTTAGGTTTAGGGTTAGGGTTAGGTTTAGGGTTAGGGTTAGGGTTAGTTAGGGTTAGGGTTAGGGTTAGGGTTACGGTTAGGTTTAGGGTTAGGGTTAGGGTTAGGGTTAGTTATAGGGCTTGGGTTAGGGATAGGGTTAGGGTTAGGGCTTGGGTTTAGGTTAGGTTTAGGGTTTGGGTTAGGCTTAGGGTTAAGGTTTGGTTTTGGGTTAGGTTTAGGGTTAGGGTTAGGGTTAGGGTTAGGGTTAGGGTTAGGGTTTGGGTTTGGGTTAGAGTAAGTTATAGGGTTAGGGTTTGTGTTAGGTTTAGTGTTAGGGTTAGGGTTTTGGTTAGGATTAGGATTAGGGTTAAGGTTAGGGTTAGGGTTAGGGGTTACGGTGAGGGTTAGGGTTCGGGTTAGGGTTAGGGTTAGGGTTAGGTTTTGGGTTAGGGTTAGGGTTAGGGTTAGGTTTAGGGTTAGTGTTTGGGCTTGGGTTATGGTTATGGTTAGGGTTAGGAAAAGGTTTAGGTTTAGGGTTAGGTTTTTGGTTACGGTTATTGTTAGGGTTTGCGTTTGAGGTAGGGATAGGGTTAGGGTTAGCGTTAGGGGTAGGCGATAGGGATAGGGTTAGGGTTAGTGTTTGGGTTAGGGTTAAGGTTAGGTTTAGGGTTAGGGTTAGGGTTTGGTTTGGTTTAGGGTTAGTGCTAGGCTTAGGGGAAGGGTTAGGGTTAGGGGTTGTTTAGGGTTAGGGTTTGGGTTAGGATTAAGGTTAGGGTTAAGGTTTAGGTTTGGGTTAAAGTTAGGTTTAGAGTTGGGGTTTGGTTTAGGGTTAGGTTTAGGGTTAGGGTTGGGGTTAGGGTTAGGGTTAGGGTTAGGTTTAAGATTAGGGTTAGGTTTAGGTTTAGGTTTTAGAGTAGGGTTAGTGATAGGGTTAGGGTTAGGGTATGGTTTGGGTTAGGGTTAATGTTAAGGATAGGATAAGGGTTAGGTTTGGGGTTAGGGTTTGGTTTATGGTTACTGTTAGAGGTTGGTTTAGGGTTAGGGTAGGGTTAGGGTTAGGGTTAGTGATTGGTTTGGTGTAGGAATAGTGTTAGGGTTAGGGATAGAGTTTCGGTTAGGGTTAGGGTTACGATTAGGTTTAGGGTTTAAGTTTGGGTTAGGTTTAAGGGTAGGGTTAGGGTTTGGGATAGGGTTTGGGTTAGGGTTAAGGTTAGGGTTAGGGTTAGGTGTTAGGGTTAGGGTTAGGGGTTAGGGTTAATGTTAGAGTTTGGTTTTGGTTACGGTTTGGGTTAGTGTTAGGGTTAGTGTTACGGTTTATGGTAGGGTTAGGTTTAGGGTTAGGGTTAGGGTTATCGTTAGGGTTAGGCTTTGGGTTAGGGTCATGGTTAGGTTTAGGGTTAGTGTTTGGGCTTGGGTTAGGGTTAGGTTTAGGGTTAGGTTAAGAGGTAGGGTTAGGGTTTGGCTTAGGGGTAGGGTTAGGGTTAGGGCTAGGCGATAGGGATAGGGTTAGGGTTAGGGTTAGGTTTAGGGTTTGGGCTGGGGTTAGGGTTAGTGTTAGGTTTAGTATTAGGGTTAGGTTTAGTGTTAGGATTAGGATTTGGGTTTTGGTTAGGGTTCGAGTTAGGGTTAGGGTTTAGGTTAGTGTTAGGGTTTGGGTTACGTTTAGGGGTAGGGTAAGGGTTAGGGTTAGGGTTTGGATTAGGGTTAGGTTTAGGTTTAGGCTTAGGGTTAGGGTTTGGTTTGGTTTAGGGTTAGTGTTAGGGTTAGGGTAAGGGTTAGGGTTAGGGTTAGTGTTAGGGTTAGGGTTAAGGTTAGTTTTAGGGCTTGGGTTAGGGTTAGGGTTAGGGTTAGGGATTGGGTTAAGGTTAGGTTTAGGGTTTGGGTAGGCTTAGGGTTAGGGTTTGTGTTTGGGTTAGGTTTAGGTTTAGGGTTAGGGTTAGGGTTAGGTTTTGGGTTTGGGTTAGAGTAAGATATAGGGTTTATTGTTTGGGTTAGGTTTAGTGTTAGGGTTAGGGTTTGGGTTAGAGTTAAGGTTAGGGTTAGTGTTAGGTGTTAGGGTTAGGGTTAGGGTTTGGGTTAGGGTTAGGGTTAGGGTTAGGGTTTGGGTTAGGGTTAGGGTTAGGGTTAGGGTTTGGGTTTGGGTTAGAGGAAGGTATATGGTTAGGGTTTGGGTTAGGTTTAGTGTTAGGGTTAGGGTTTGGGTTAGGGTTAGTTATAGGGCTTGGGTTAGGGTTAGGGTTAGGGTTAGGGCTTGGGTTTAGATTAGGTTTAGGGTTTGGGTTAGGCTTAGGGTTAGGGTTTGGGTTTGGGTTAGGTTTAGGTTTAGGGTTAGGTTTAGGGTTTGCATTTGGGTTAGAGTAAGGTATAGTGTTAGGGTTTCGGTTAGGTTTAGTGTTAGGGTTAGCGTTTGGGTTAGGGTTTTGGTTAGGGTTAAGGTTAGGGTTAGGGTTAGGGTTTAGGATTAGTGTTAGGGTTTGGGTTAGGGTTAGGGTTAGGGTTAGGGTTAGGGTTTGGGTTAGGCTTAGGGTTAGGGTTAGGGTAAGGGTTAGGGTTAGGGTTAGGGTTAGGGTTAGGGTTAGGGTTAAGGTTAGTTTTAGGGCTTGGGTTAGGGTTAGGGTTAGGGATTGGGTTTAGATTAGGTTTAGGGTTTGGGTAGGCTTAGGGTTAGGGTTTGTGTTTGGGTTAGGTTTAGGTTTAGGGTTAGGATTAAGGTTAGGGTTAGGGTTTGGGTTTGGGTTAGAGTAAGGTATAGGGTTTATTGTTTGGGTTAGGTTTAGTGTTAGGGTTAGGGTTTGGGTTAGGGTTAAGTTTAGGGATAGGGTTAGGTGTTAGGGTTAGGATTAGGGTTAGGGTTTGGGTTACGGTTAAGGTTACGGTTAGGGTTTGGGTTAGGGTTAGGGTTAGGGTTAGGGTTTTGGTTTGGGTTAGAGTAAGGTATATGGTTAGGGTTTGGGTTAGGTTTAGTGTTAGGGTTAGGGTTTGGGTTAGGATTTGCGTTAGGGTTAAGTTTACGGTTAGGGTTAGTTGTTAGGGTTAGGGTTAGGGTTAGGGTTTGGGTTAGGGTTAGGGTTAGGGTTAGGGTTAGGTTTTGGGTTAGGGTTAGGGTTAGGGTTAGTATTAGTGTTTCGGTTAGGATTTGGGGTAGGGTTAGGTTTAGGGGTAGGGTTAGGGTTAGGGTTCTGTTAGGGTTACGGTTAGGGTTGGAGTTAGGTTTAGGGTTTGGGTTAGGGTTAGGGTTAGGGTTAGGGTTCGTTAGGGTTAGGGTTAGTTAGGGTTAGGGTGAGGTTTAGGTTTAGGGTTAGGGTTAGGGTTAGGGTTAGGGTTAGGGTTAGTTATAGGGCTTGGGTTAGGGTTAGGGTTAGGGTTAGGGTTAGGGTTTGGGTTAGTGTTAGGGTTAGGGATAGGGTTTCGTTTAGGGTTAGGTTTAGGGTTTGGGTTAGGGTTTAGGTTTGGGTTAGGGTTAGGGTTAGGGTTAGATTTAGGGCTTGGGTTAGGGTGAGGGTTAGAGTTAGGGCTTGGGTTTAGGTTAGGTTTAGGTTTTGGGTTAGGCTTAGGGTTAGGGTTCATGTTAGGGTTAGGGTTAGTGTTAGGGTTAGGTTTTGGGTTAGGGTTTGGGTTAGGGTTAAGGTTAGGGTTAGGGTTAGGGGTTAGGGTTAAGTTTAGGGTCAGGATTAGTGTTTGGGTTTCGGTTAGGGTTTCGTTTAGGGTTAGGTTTAGGGTTCGGGTTACGTTTAAGGTTTCGGTTTTGTTTAGGGTTAGGGTTAGTGTTAGGATTAGGGTTTGGGTTAGGGTTAGGGTTAGCGTTAGGGTTTGGGTTAGGGTTAGGGTTAGGGTTAGTGTTTATGTTAGGGTTAGGATTGAAGTTTGGGTTTGGGTTAGGGTTAGGGTTAGGGTTAGGTTTCGGGTGTGGGTTTGGTTTACGATTAGGCTTAGGGTTAAGGTTTGGTTTGTTTTAGAGTTAGTGTTAGGGTTAGGGGAATTAATGTTAGGGTTAGGGTTAGGGTTAGGATTAGGGTTAGGGTTAAGTTTAGGTTTGGGTTAGAGTTAGGTTTAGAGTTGGGGTTTGGTTTAGGGTTAGATTAAGGGTTAGGGTTGGGGTTAGGTTTAGGGTTAGGGTTAGGGTTAGGATTAGGGTTCAGTTTACGTTTGGGTTTTGGGTAAGGGTTAGGGTTAGGGTTAGGGTTAGTGTTTGGTTTGGGTTAGGGTTAATGTTACGGAAAGGGTAAGAGTTAGGTTTGGGGTTAGGGTTATGTTTAGGCTTACTGTTTGAGGTTGGTTTAGGATTAGGGTTAGGGTTAGGGTTATGGTTAGGGATTGGTTTGGGGTAGGGTTAGTGTTAGTGTTAGGGATAGAGTTTAGGTTAGGGTTAGGGTTAGGGTTAGAGTTTAGGTTTGGTTTAGGGTTAATGTTAGGGTTAGGGTTAGAGTTTGGGTTAGGGTTTAAGTTTGGGTTAGGGTTAGGGTTAGGGTTAGGGTTAGTTTTAGGGGTTGGGTTAGGGTTAGGGTTAGGGTTAGGGCTTGGGTTTAGGTTAGGTTTAAGGTTTGGGTTAGGCTTAGGTTTAGGGCTTGTGTTTGGGTTAGGGTTAGCTTTAGGGTTAGGGTTAGGGTTAGGGTTAGTGTTAGTTTTAGTGCTTGGGTTAGGGTTAGGGTTAGGGTTAGGGATTGGGTGTAGGTTAGGTTTAGTGCTTGGGTTAGGCTTAGGGTTAGTGTTTGGGTTTGGGTTATGTTTAGGTTTAGGGTTAGGGTTAGGGTTAGGATTTGGTTTTGGGTTAGAGTAAGGTATCGGGTTAGGGTTTGGGTTACGATTAAGGTTAGGGTTAGGGTTTGGGTTAGGGTTTGGGTTAGGGTTAAGGTTAGTGTTAGGGTCAGGGTTTAGGGTTAGGGTTAGGCTTAGGGTTAGGGTTAGGTTTAGTGTTACTGTTAGGATTTGGGGTAGGGTTAGATTTAGGGGTAGGGTTAGGGTTAGGGTTTGTGTTAGGGTTAGGGTTAGGGTTAGTGTTAGTGTTAGGTTTTGGGATAGGGTTAGGGTTTGGTTTAGGGTTAGTGTTTGGGCTTGGGTTAGGGTTAGGTTTAGTTTTAGGTTTAGAGTTAAGATTAGGGTTTGGCTTAGGGTTAGGCTTAGGGTTAGGGCTAGGCGATAGGGATAGGGTTAGAGTTACGGTTGGGGTTAGTTTTTGGGCTAGGGTTAGGTTTAGGGTTAGGGTTAGGTTTAGTGTTAGGATTAGGGTTTGGGTTTTGGTTAGGGTTAGGGTTAGGGTTAGGGTTTGCGTTAGTTTTAGGGTTAGGGATAGGGTTTAGGTTCGGGTTAGGGTTAGGGTTTGGGTTAGGATTTAGGTTTGGATTTGTTTTAGGTTTAGGGTTCCTTTTAGGGCTTGCGTTAGGTTTAGGGTTAGAGTTAGGGCATGGGTTGAGGTTAGGTTGAGGGTTTGGGTTAGGCTTAGGGTTAGGGTTCGGGTTAGGGTTAGGGTTAGGGGTTTGGGTTAGTATTAGTGTTTGGGCTTGGGTTAGGGTTAGGTTTAGGGATAGGGGTAGGTTGTGGTTTGACTTAGGGTTATGGTTAGGTTTAGAGTTAGTGTTAGGGTTAGTGTTAGGATTAGGGTTAGGGCTAGGCAACAGGGATATTGTTAGGGTTAGGGTTGGGGTTAGTGTTTGGGCTTGGGTTAGGGTTAGTGTTAGGGTTAGGATTAGGGTTAGGTTTAGTGTTAGGATTAGGGTTTGGGTTTCGGTTAGGGTTAGGGTTAGGGTTAGGGTTATGGTTAGGTTTAGGGTGTGGATTTGGTTTAGTATTAGGCTTAGGGTTAGAGTTAGGGTAAGTGTTAGGGTTAGGGTTAGGGTTAGTATTAGTGTTACGGTTAGGATGTGGGGTAGGGTTAGGTTTAGGGGTAGGGTTAGGGTTAGGGTTTTTGTTAGGGTTACGGTTAGGGTTGGAGTTAGGTTTAGGGTTTGGGTTAGGGTTAGGGTTAGGGTTTGTGTTAGGGTTAGGGTTAGGGTTAGGGTTAGGGTTAGTTATGGTTAGGTTTAGGGTTAGGGTTAGTTAGGGTTAGGGTGAGGGTTAGGTTTAGGGTTAGGGTTAGGGTTAGGGTTAGGGTTATTTATAGGGCTTGCGTTAGTGTTAGGGTTAGGGTTAGGGCTTGCGTTAGGTTTAGGGTTAGAGTTAGGGTTAGGGTTTGGCTTAGGGTTAGGGTTAGGGTTAGGGCTAGGCGATAGGGATAGGGTTAGGTTTAGGGTTGGCGTTAGTTTCGGCTTGGGTTAGGGTTAGGGTTAGGGTTAGGGTTAGTGTTTGGGCTTGGGTTATGGTTATGGTTAGGGTTAGGATTAGGTTTAGGTTTAGGGTTAGATTTTTGGTTAGGGTTAGTGTTAGGGTTTGCGTTTGAGGTAGGGATAGGGTTAGGGTTAGGGTTAGGGCTAGGCGATAGGGATAGGGTTAGGGTTAGTGTTTGGGTTAGGGTTAGGGTTTGGTTTGGTTTAGGGTTAGTGCTAGGCTTAGGGGATGGGTTAGGGTTAGGGGTTGTTTAGGGTTAGGGTTTGGGTTAGGATTAAGGTTAGGGTTAAGGTTTAGGTTTGGGTTAAAGTTAGGTTTAGAGTTGGGGTTTGGTTTAGGTTTAGGTTTAGGGTTAGGGTTGGGGTTAGGGTTAGGGTTAGGGTTAGGTTTAAGATTAGGGTTAGGTTTAGGTTTAGGTTTTAGAGTAGGGTTAGGGTTAGGGTTAGGGTTAGGGTATGGTTTGGGTTAGGGTTAATGTTAAGGATAGGATAAGGGTTAGGTTTGGGGTTAGGGTTTGGTTTATGGTTACTGTTAGAGGTTGGTTTAGGGTTAGGGTAGGGTTAGGGTTAGGGTTAGGGTTAGGTTTAAGGTTTAGGTTTGGGTTAGGTTTAAGGTTAGGGTTAGGGTTTGGGTTAGGGTTTGGGTTAGGGTGAAGGTTAGGGTTAGGGTTAGGGGTTAGGGTTAGGGTTAGAGTTAGGTTTTGGGTTACGGTTTGGGTTAGGGTTAGGGTTAGTGTTACGGTTAGGGTTTAGGGTAGGGTTAGGTTTAGGGTTAGGGTTAGGGTTACTGTTTGTATTAGGGTTACGGTTAGGGTTATCGTTAGGGTTAGGATTTGGGTTAGGGTCATGGTTAGGTTTAGGGTTAGTGTTTGGGCTTGGGTTAGGTTTAGGTTTAGGGTTAGGTTTAGAGGTAGGGTTAGGGTTTGGCTTAGGGGTAGGGTTAGGGTTAGGGCTAGGCGATAGGGATAGGGTTAGGTTTGGGTTAGGTTTAGGGTTTGGGCTGGGGTTAAGGTTAGTGTTAGGGTTAGTATTAGGGTTAGGTTTAGTGTTAGGATTAGGATTTGGGTTTTGGTTAGGGTTCGGGTTAGGGTTAGGGTTTAGGTTAGTGTTAGGGTTTGGGATACGTTTAGGGGTAGGGTAAGGGTTAGGGTTAGGGTTTGTGTTAGGGTTAGGGTTAGGGTTAGGGTTAGTGTTAGGATTAGAGGTTGTGTTAGGTTTAGGGTTAGGGTTACGGTTAGGGTTTCGGTTTGGGGTTGGGTTGGGGTTAGGGGTTGGTGTTTGGTTTAGGGTTGGGGTTAGGGTTAGGCTTAGGGTTAGGGTTAGGGTAAGTGTTAGGGTTAGGGTTTGGATTAGGGTTAGGTTTAGCTTTAGGCTTAGGGTTAGGGTTTGGTTTGGTTTACGGTTAGTGTTAGGGTTAGGGTAAGGGTTAGGGTTAGGGTTATGTTTAGGGTTAGGGTTTGGGTTAGGTTTAGCTTTAGGGTTAGGGTTAGGGTTAGGGTTAGGGATTGGCTTTAGGTTAGGTTTAGGGTTTGGGTTAGGCTTAGGTTTAATGTTTGGGTTTGGGTTAGGTTTAGGTTTACGGTTAGGGTTAGGGTTAGGGTTAGGGTTTGGGTTAGGGTTAGGGTAAGGGTTAGTGTTAGGGTTAGGGTTAGGGTTAGGGGTAAGGTTAGTTTTAGGGCTTGGGTTAGGATTAGGGATTGGGTTTAGGTTAGGTTTAGGGTTTGGGTAGGCTTAGGGTTAGGGTTTGTGTTTGGGTTAGGTTTAGGTTTAGGGTTAGGATTAAGGTTAGGGTTAGGGTTTGGGTTTGGTTTAGAGTAAGGTATAGGGTTTATTGTTTGGGTTAGGTTTAGTGTTAGGGTTAGTGTTTGGGTTAGGGTTAAGGTTAGGGATAGGGTTAGGTGTTAGGGTTAGGATTAGGGTTAAGGTTTGGGTTAGGGTTAATGTTACGGTTAGGGTTTGGGTTAGGGTTAGTTTTAGGGTTAGGGTTTGGGTTTGGGTTAGAGTAAGGTATATGGTTAGGGTTTGGGTTAGGTTTATTGTTAGGGTTAGGTTTTGGGTTAGGGTTTGCGTTAGGGTTAAGTTTAGGGTTAGGGTTAGGTGTTAGGGTTAGGGTTAGGGTTAGGGTTAGGTTTAGGGGTAGGTTTAGGGTTAGGGTTTGTGTTAGGGTTACGGTTAGGTTTGGAGTTAGGTTTAGGGTTTGGGTTAGGGTTAGGGTTAGGGTTAGGGTTAGGGTTAGTTAGGGTTAGGTTTAGGGTTAGGGTTAGGTTTAGGGTTAGGGTTAGTTAGGGTTAGGGTGAGGGTTAGGTTTAGGGTTAGTATTAGGGTTAGGGTTAATGTTAGTTATAGTGCTTGGGTTAGTGTTAGGGTTAGGGTTAGGGCTTGGGTTTAGATTAGGTTTAGGGTTTGGGTTAGGCTTAGGGTTAGGGTTTGGTTTTGGGTTAGGTTTAGGTTTAGGGTTAGGGTTAGGGTTTGCATTTGGGTTAGAGTAAGGTATAGTGTTAGGGTTTCAGTTAGGTTTAGTGTTAGAGTTAGGGTTTGTTTTAGGGTTTTGGTTAGGGTTAAGGTTAGGGTTAGGGTTAGGGTTTAGGATTAGTGTTAGGGTTTGGGTTAGGGTTAGGGTTATGGTTAGGGTTAGGGTTTGGGTTAGGCTTAGGGTTAGGGTTATTGTTAGGGTTAGGGTAAGGGTTAGGGTTAGGGTTAGGGTTAGGGTTAGGGTTAAGGTTAGTTTTAGGGCTTGGGTTAGGGTTAGGGTTAGGGATTGGGTTTAGGTTAGGTTTAGGGTTTGGGTAGGCTAAGGGTTAGGGTTTGTGTTTGGTTTAGGTTTAGGTTTAGGGTTAGGATTAAGGTTAGGGTTAGGGTTTGGGTTTGGGTTAGAGTAAGGTATAGGGTTTATTGTTTGGGTTAGGTTTAGTGTTAGGGTTAGGGTTTGGGTTAGGGTTAAGGTTAGGGATAGGGTTAGGTGTTAGGGTTAGGATTAGGGTTAGGGTTTGGGTTACGGTTAAGGTTACGGTTAGGGTTTGGGTTAGGGTTAGGGTTAGGGTTAGGGTTTGGGTTTGGGTTAGAGTAAGGTATATGGTTAGGGTTTGGGTTAGGTTTAGTGTTAGGGTTAGGGTTTGGGTTAGGGTTTGCGTCAGGGTTAAGTTTAGGGTTAGGGTTAGTTGTTAGGGTTAGGGTTAGGGTTAGGGTTTGTGTTAGGGTTAGGGTTAGGGTTAGGTTTTGGGTTAGGGTTAGGGTTAGTATTAGTGTTTCGGTTAGGATTTGGGGTAGGGTTAGGTTTAGGGGTAGGATTAGGGTTAGGGTTTGTGTTAGGGTTACGGTTAGGGTTGGAGTTAGGTTTAGGGTTTGGGTTAGGGTTAGGGTTAGGGTTAGGGTTAGGGTTAGTTAGGGTTAGGGTTAGTTAGGGTTAGGGTGAGGGTTAGGTTTAGGGTTAGGGTTAGGGTTAGGGTTAGGGTTAGTTATAGGGCTTGGGTTAGGGTTAGGGTTAGGTTTAGGGTTTGGGTTAGTGTTAGGGTTAGGGATAGGATTAAGGTTAGGGTTAGGTTTAGGGTTTGGGTTAGGGTTTAGGTTTGGGTTAGGGTTAGGGTTAGGGTTACTTTTAGGGCTTGGGTTAGGTTGAGGGTTAGAGTTAGGGCTTGGGTTTAGGTTAGGTTAGGTTTTGGGTTAGTCTTAGGGTTAGGGTTCATGTTAGGGTTAGGGTTCGTGTTAGGGTTAGGTTTTGGGTTAGGGTTTGGGTTAGGGTTAAGGTTAGCGTTAGGGTTAGGGGTTAGGGTTAGGTTTAGGGTCAGGATTAGTGTTTGGGTTTGGGTTAGGGTTTCGTTTAGGGTTAGGTTTAGGGTTCGGGTTACGTTTAGGGTGTGGGTTTTGTTTAGGTTTAGGGTTAGTGTTAGGATTGGGGTTTGGGTTAGGGTTAGGGTTAGCGTTAGGGTTTGGGTTAGGTTTAGGGTTAGGGTTAGTGTTTGGGTTAGGGTTAGGATTGAAGTTTGGGTTTGGGTTAGGGTTAGGGTTAGGGTTAGGTTTCGGGTGTGGGTTTGGTTTACGATTAGGCTTAGGGTTAAGGTTTTGTTTGTTTTAGAGTTAGTGTTAGGGTTAGGGGAATTAATGTTAGGGTTAGGGTTAGGGTTAGGATTAGGTTTAGGGTTAAGGTTAGGTTTGGGTTAGAGTTAGGTTTAGAGTTGGGGTTTGGTTTAGGGTTAGATTAAGGGTTAGGGTTGCGGTTAGGTTTAGGGTTAGGGTTAGGGTTAGGGTTAGGATTAGGGTTAAGTTTAGGTTTAGGTTTTGGTTTAGGGTTAGGGTTAGGGTTAGGGTTTGGTTTGGGTTAGGGTTAAAGTTACGGAAAGGGTAAGTTTTAGGTTTGGGGTTAGGGTTAGGTTTAGGGTTACTGTTTGAGGTTGGTTTAGGATTAGGGTTAGGGTTAGGGTTATGGTTAGGGATTGGTTTGGGGTAGGGTTAGTGTTAGTGTTAGGGATAGAGTTTAGGTTAGGGTTAGAGTTTAGGTTTGGTTTAGGGTTAGTGTTAGGGTTAGGGTTAGAGTTTGGGTTAGGGTTTAGGTTTGGGTTAGGGTTAGAGTTAGGGTTAGTTTTAGGGGTTGGGTTAGGGTTAGGGTTAGGGTTAGGGCTTGGGTTTAGGTTAGGTTTAAGGTTTGGGTTAGGCTTAGGTTTAGGGCTTGTGTTTGGGTTAGGGTTAGCTTTAGGGTTAGGGTTAGGGTTAGGGTTAGGGTTAGGGTTAGGGTTAGTTTTAGTGCTTGGGTTAGGGTTAGGGTTAGGGTTAGGGATTGGGTGTAGGTTAGGTTTAGTGCTTGGGTTAGGCTTAGGGTTAGTGTTTGGGTTTGGGTTATGTTTAGGTTTAGGGTTAGGGTTAGGGTTAGGGTTAGGGTTACGGTTTGGGTTTGGGTTAGAGTAAGGTATCGGGTTAGGGTTTGGGTTACGATTACGGTTAGGGTTAGGGTTTGGGTTAGGGTTTGGGTTAGGGTTAAGGTTAGTGTTAGGGTCAGGGTTTAGGGTTAGGGTTAGGCTTAGGGTTAGGGTTAGGTTTAGTGTTACTGTTAGAATTTGGGGTAGGGTTAGATTTAGGGGTAGGGTTTGTGTTAGGGTTAGGGTTAGGGTTAGTGTTAGGGTTAGGTTTTGGGTTAGGGTTAGGGTTTGGTTTAGGGTTGGTGTTTGGGCTTGGGTTAGGGTTAGGTTTAGTTTCAGGTTTAGAGTTAAGATTAGGGTTTGGCTTAGGGTTAGGCTTAGGGTTAGGGCTAGGCGATAGGGATAGGTTTAGAGTTAGGGTTGGGGTTAGTGTTTGGGCTAGGGTTAGGGTTAGGGTTAGGGTTAGGGTTAGGGTTAGGTTTAGTGTTAGGATTAGGGTTTCGGTTTCGGTTAGGGTTAGGGTTAGGGTTTGCGTTAGTTTTAGGGTTAGGGATAGGGTTTAGGTTCGGGTTAGGGTTAACGTTTGGGTTAGGATTTAGTTTTGGATTAGCGTTAGGGTTAGGGTTAGTTTTAGGGCTTGGGTTAGGGTTAGGGTTAGAGTTAGGGCTTGGCTTTAGGTTAGGTTTAGGGTTTTAGTTAGGCTTAGGGTTAGGGTTAGGGTTAGGGTTATTGTTAGGATTAGGGTTTGGGTTAGGGTTAGGGTTAGTGTTAGGGTTAGGGTTAGGGTTAGGGTTAGGGATTGGCTTTAGGTTAGGTTTAGGGTTTGGGTTAGGCTTAGGTTTAATGTTTGGGTTTGGGTTAGGTTTAGGTTTACGGTTAGGGTTAGGGTTAGGGTAAGGGTTAGTGTTAGGTTTAGGGTTAGGGTTAGGGGTAAGGTTAGTTTTAGGGCTTGGGTTAGGGTTAGGGTTAGGGATTGGGTTTAGGTTAGGTTTAGGTTTTGGGTAGGCTTAGGGTTAGGGTTTGTGTTTGGGTTAGGTTTAGGTTTAGGGTTAGGATTAAGGTTAGGGTTAGGGTTTGGGTTTGGGTTAGAGTAAGGTATAGGGTTTATTGTTTGGGTTAGGTTTAGTGTTAGGGTTAGGGTTTGGCTTAGGGTTAAGTTTAGGGATAGGGTTAGGTGTTAGGGTTAGGATTAGGGTTAAGGTTTGGGTTAGGGTTAAGGTTACGGTTAGGGTTTGGGTTAGGATTAGGGTTAGGGTTAGGGTTTGGGTTTGGCTTAGAGTAAGGTATATGTTTAGGGTTTGGGTTAGGTTTATTGTTAGGGTTAGGTTTTGGGTTAGGGTTTGCGTTAGGGTTATGTTTAGGGTTAGGGTTAGGTGTTAGGGTTAGGGTTAGGGTTTGGGTTAGGGTTAGGGTTAGGGTTAGGTTTTGGGTTAGGGTTAGGGTTAGGGTTAGTATTAGTGTTTCGGTTAGGATTTGGGGTAGGGTTAGGTTTAGGGGTAGGGTTAGGGTTAGGGTTTGTGTTAGGGTTACGGTTAGGGTTGGAGGTAGGTTTAGGGTTTGGGTTAGGGTTAGGGTTAGGGTTAGGGTTAGGGTTAGTTAGGGTTAGGTTTAGGGTTAGGGTTAGGGTTAGGGTTAGGGTTAGTTAGGGTTAGGGTGAGGGTTAGGTTTTGGGTTAGGATTAGGGTTAGGGTTAAGGTTAGTTATAGGGCTTGGGTTAGTGTTAGGGTTAGGGTTAGGGCTTGGGTTTAGATTAGGTTTAGGGTTTGGGTTAGGCTTAGGGTTAGGGTTTCGGTTTGGGTTAGGTTTAGGTTTAGGGTTAGGGTTAGGGTTTGCGTTTGGGTTAGAGTAAGGTATAGTGTTAGGGTTTCGGTTAGGTTTAGTGTTAGGGTTAGGGTTTGGGTTAGGGTTTTGGTTAGGGTTAAGGTTAGGGTTAGGGTTAGGGTTTAGGATTAGTGTTAGGGTTTGGGTTAGGGTTAGGGTTAGGGTTAGGGTTAGGGTTAGGTTTAGAGGTAGGTTTAGGGTTTTTCTTAGGGGTAGGGTTAGTGTTAGGGCTAGGCGATAGGGATAGGGTTAGGTTTAGGGTTAGGTTTAGGGTTTGGGCTGGGGTTAGGGTTAGTGTTAGGTTTAGTATTAGGGTTAAGTTTAGTGTTAGGATTAGGATTTGGGTTTTGGTTAGGGTTCGGGTTAGGGTTAGGGTTTAGGTTAGTGTTAGGGTTTGGGATACGTTTAGGGGTAGGGTAAGGGTTAGGGTTAGGGTTTGTGTTAGCGTTAGGGTTAGGGTTAGGGTTAGTGTTAGGATTAGAGTTTGTGTTAGGTTTAGGGTTAGGGTTACGGTTAGGGTTTCGGTTTGGGTTTGGGTTAGGTTTAGGGTTAGTGTTTGGTTTAGGGTTAGGGTTAGGGTTAGGGTAAGGGTTAGGGTTAGGGTTAGGGTTAGGGTTAGGGTTAGGGTTAAGGTTAGTTTTAGGGCTTGGGTTAGGGTTAGGGTTAGGGATTGGGTTTAGGTTAGGTTTAGGGTTTGGGTAGGCTTAGGGTTAGGGTTTGTGTTTGGGTTAGGTTTAGGTTTAGGGTTAGGATTAAGGTGATGGGTAGGGTTTGGGTTTGGGTTAGAGTAAGGTATAATGTTTATTGTTTGGGTTAGGTTTAGTGTTAGGATTAGGGTTTGGGTTAGGGTTAAGGTTAGGGATAGGGTTAGGTGTTAGGATTAGGGTTAGGTTTTGGGTTACAGTTAAGGTTACGGTTAGGGTTTGGGTTAGGGTTAGGGTTAGGGTTAGGGTTTGGGTTTGGGTTAGAGTAAGGTATATGGTTAGGGTTTGGGTTAGGTTTAGTCTTAGGGTTAGGGTTTGGGTTAGGGTTTGCGTTAGGGTTAAGTTTAGGGTTAGGGTTAGTTGTTAGGCTTAGGGTTAGGCTTAGGGTTTGAGTTAGGGTTAGGGTTAGGGTTAGGGTTAGGTTTTGGGTTAGGGTTAGGGTTAGGGTTAGGGTTTGGGTTAGGGTTTTGGTTAGGGTTAAGGTTAGGCTTAGGGTTAGGGTTTAGGATTAGTGTTAGGTTTTGGGTAAGGGTTAGGGTTAGGGTTAGGGTTAGGATTTGGGTTAGGCTTAGGGTTAGGGTTAGGGTTAGGGTTAGGGTAAGGGTTAGGGTTAGGTTTAGGGTTAGGGTTAGTATTAGTGTTTCGGTTAGGATTTGGGGTAGGGTTAGGTTTAGGGGTAGGGTTAGGGTTAGGGTTTGTGTTAGGGTTACGGTTAGGGTTGGAGTTAGGTTTAGGGTTTGGGTTAGGGTTAGGGTTAGGGTTAGGGTTAGGGTTAGGGTTAGGGTTAGTTAGGGTTAGGTTTAGGGTTAGGGTTAGGGTTAGGGTTAGGGTTAGTTAGGGTTAGGGTGAGGGTTAGGTTTTGGGTTAGGATTAGGGTTAGGGTTAAGGTTAGTTATAGGGCTTTGGTTATTGTTAGGGTTAGGGTTAGGGCTTGGGTTTAGATTAGGTTTAGGGTTTGGGTTAGGCTTAGGGTTAGGGTTTGGGTTTGGGTTAGGTTTAGTTTTAAGGTTAGGGTTAGGGTTTGCGTTTGGGTTAGAGTAAGGTATAGTGTTAGGGTTTCGGTTAGGTTTAGTGTTAGGGTTAGGGTTTGGGTTAGGGTTTTGGTTAGGGTTAAGGTTAGGGTTAGGGTTAGGGTTAGGTTTAGAGGTAGGGTTAGGGTTTGTCTTAGGGGTAGGGTTAGGGTTATGGCTAGGCGATAGGGATAGGGTTAGGGTTAGGGTTAGGTTTAGGGTTTGGGCTGGGGTTAGGGTTAGTGTTAGGTTTAGTATTAGGGTTACGTTTAGTGTTAGGATTAGGGTTTGGGTTTTGGTTAGGGTTCGGGTTAGGGTTAGGGTTTAGGTTAGTGTTAGGGTTTGGGATACGTTTAGGGGTAGGGTAAGGGTTAGGGTTAGGGTTTGTGTTAGGGTTAGGGTTAGGGTTAGGGTTAGTGTTAGGATTAGAGTTTGTGTTAGGTTTAGGGTTAGGGTTACGGTTAGGGTTTCGGTTTGGGTTTGGGTTAGGGTTAGGGTTAGTGTTTGGTTTAGGGTTAGGGTTAGGGTTAGGCTTAGGGTTAGGGTTAGGGTAAGTGTTAGGGTTAGGGTTTGGATTAGGGTTAGGTTTAGCTTTAGGCTTAGGGTTAGGGTTTGGTTTGGTTTACGGTTAGTGTTAGGGTTAGGGTTAGGGTTAGGGTTCAGTTTAGGGTCAGGATTAGTGTTTGGGTTTGGGTTAGGGTTTCTTTTATGTTTAGGTTTAGGGTTCGGGTTAGGTTTAGGGTGTGGGTTTTGTTTAGGGTTAGGGTTAGTGTTAGGATTAGGGTTTGGGTTAGGGTTAGGGTTAGCGTTAGGTTTTGGGTTAGGGTTAGGGTTAGGGTTAGTGTTTGGTTTAGGGTTAGGATTGAAGTTTGGGTTTGGGTTAGGGTTAGGGTTAGGGTTAGTTTTCGGGTGTGGGTTTGGTTTACGATTAGGCTTAGGGTTAAGGTTTGGTTTGTTTTAGAGTTAGTGTTAGGGTTAGGGGAATTAATGTTAGGGTTAGGGTTAGCGTTAGGGTTAGGGTTAGGGTTAGGCTTAAGGTTTAGATTTGGGTTAGACTTAGGTTTAGAGTTGGGGTTTGGTTTAGGGTTAGATTAAGGGTTAGGGTTGGGGTTAGGTTTAGGGTTAGGGTTAGGGTTAGGGTTAGGATTAGGGTTAGGTTTAGGTTTAGGTTTTGGGTTAGGGTTAGGGTTAGGGTTAGGGTTAGTGTTTGGTTTGGGTTAGGGTTAATGTTACGGAAAGGGTAAGGGTTAGGTTTGGGTTAGGGTTAGGGTTAGGGTTAGGGTTAGGGTTAGGGTTAGGGTTAGTGTTTGGTTTGGGTTAGGGTTAATGTTACGGAAAGGGTAAGGGTTAGGTTTGGGGTTAGGGTTAGGTTTAGGGTTACTGTTTGAGGTTGGTTTAGGATTAGGGTTAGGGTTAGGGTTATGGTTAGGGATTGGTTTGGGGTAGGGTTAGTGTTAGGGTTAGGGATAGAGTTTAGGTTAGGGTTAGGGTTAGGGTTAGAGTTTAGTTTTGGTTTAGGGTTAGTGTTAGGGTTAGGGTTAGAGTTTGGGTTAGGGTTTAGGTTTGGGTTAGGGTTAGGGTTAGGGTTAGTTTTAGGGGTTGGGTTAGGGTTAGGGTTAGGGTTAGGTCTTGGGTTTAGGTTAGGTTTAAGGTTTGGGTTAGGCTTAGGTTTAGGGCTTGTGTTTGGGTTAGGGTTAGCTTTAGGGTTAGGGTTAGGGTTAGGGTTAGTTTTAGTGCTTGGGTTAGGGTTAGGGTTAGGTTTAGGGATTGGGTGTAGGTTAGGTTTAGTGCTTGGGTTAGGCTTAGGGTTAGTGTTTGGGTTTGGGTTAAGTTTAGGTTTAGGGTTAGTGTTAGGGTTAGGGTTAGGGTTAGGGTTTGGGTTTGGGTTTGGGTTAGAGTAAGGTATCGGGTTAGGGTTTGGGTTACGATTAAGGTTAGGGTTAGGGTTTGTGTTAGGGTTAGTGTTAGGGTTAGTGTTAGGGTTAGGTTTTGGGTTAGGGTTAGGGTTTGGTTTAGGGTTCGTGTTTGGGCTTGGGTTAGGGTTAGGTTTAGTTTTAGGTTTAGAGTTAAGATTAGGGTTTGGCTTAGGGTTAGGCTTAGTGTTAGGGCTAGGCGATAGGGATAGGGTTAGAGTTAGGGTTGGAGTTAGTGTTTGGGCTAGGGTTAGGGTTAGGGTTAGGGTTAGGGTTAGGTTTAGTGTTAGGATTAGGGTTTGGGTTTCGGTTAGGGTTAGGGTTAGGGTTAGGGTTTGCATTAGTTTTAGGGTTAGGGATAGGGTTTAGGTTAGGGTTAGGGTTAGGGTTTGGGTTAGGATTTAGGTTTGGATTTGTTTTAGGTTTAGGGTTCATTTTAGGGCTTGCGTTAGGTTTAGGGTTAGAGTTAGGGCTAGGGATTAGGTTAGGTTGAGGGTTTGGTTTAGGCTTAGGGTTAGGGTTCGGGTTAGGGTTAGGGTTAGGGGTTAGGGTTAATATTAGTGTTTGGGCTTGGGTTAGGGTTATGTTTAGGGATAGGGGTAGGTTGTGGTTTGAATTAGGGTTATGGTTAGGTTTAGAGTTAGTGTTAGGGTTAGTGTTAGGATTAGGGTTAGGGCTAGGCAACAGGGATATTGTTAGGGTTAGGGTTGGGGTTAGTGTTTGGGCTTGGGTTAGGGTTAGGATTAGGGTTAGGTTTAGTGTTAGGATTAGGGTTTGGGTTTCGGTTAGGGTTAGGGTTAGGGTTAGGGTTATGGTTAGGTTTAGGGTGTGGGTTTGGTTTAGTATTAGGCTTAGGGTTAGAGTTAGGGTAAGTGTTAGGGTTAGGGTTAGGGTTAGTATTAGTGTTACGGTTAGGATGTGGGGTAGGGTTAGGTTTAGGGGTAGTGTTAGGGTTAGGGTTTGAGTTAGGGTTACGGTTAGGGTTGGAGTTAGGTTTAGAGTTTGGGGTAGGGTTAGCGTTAGGGTTTGGGTTAGGGTGAGGGTTAGGGTTAGGGTTAGTTAGGGTTAGGTTTAGGGTTAGGGTTAGGGTTAGGGTTAGGGTTAGGGTTAGTTATAGGGCTTGCGTTAGTGTTAGGGTTAGGGTGAGGGCTTGGGTTTAGGTTAGGTTTAGGGTTTGGGTTAGGCTTAGGGTTAGGGTTTGGGTTTGGGTTTGGATTAGGTTTAGGGTTAGGTTTAGGGTTACGGTTTGGGTTTGGGTTAGAGTAAGGTATAGGTTTAGGGTTTGGGTTAAGTTTAGTGTTAGGGTTAGGGTTTGGGTTAGGGTTTGGGTTAGGGTTAAGGTTAGGGTTAGGGTTAGGGGTTAGGATTAGGGTTAGGGTTTGGGTTAGGGTTAGGTTTAGGGTTAGGGTTAGCGTTTGGGTTAGGCTTAGGGTTAGGGTTAGGTTTAGGGTTAGTGTTTGGGCTTGCGTTAGGGTTAGCTTTAGGGTTAGGGTTAGAGTTAAGGTTAGGGTTAGGGTTTGGCATAGGGTTAGGGTTAGGGTTAGGGCTAGGCGATAGGGATAGGGTTAGGGTTAGGGTTGGGGTTAGTGTTTCAGCTTGGGTTAGGGTTAGTGTTATGGTTAGGATTCTGGTTAGGTTTAGTGTTAGGATTAGGGTTTGGGCTTCGGTTAGGGTTACGGTTAGGGTTAGTGTTATTGTTTGGGTTAGTATGAGGGTTAGGTATAGGGTTTAGGTTAGGGTTAGGGTTAGGGTTTGGGTTAGGGTTTAGGTTTCGGTTAGGGTTAGGGTTAGGGTTAGTTTTAGGGCTTGGGTTAGAGTGAGGGTTAGAGTTAGGGCTAGGGTTTAGGTTAGGTTTAGGTTTTGGGTTAGGCTTAGGGTTAGGGTTCGGGTTAGGGTTAGGGTTAGGGTTAGGGTTAGGGTTAGGGTTAGGTTTTGGGTTAGGGTTTGGGTTAGGGTTAAGGTTAGGGTTAGGGTTAGGGATTAGGGTTAGGTTTAGGGTTAGGATTAGTGTTTGGGTTTGGGTTAGGGTTAGGTTTACGGATAGGGGTGGTTTTGGTTTGGCTTAGGGTTAGGGTTAGGGTTAGGGTTAGGTTTAGTGTTAGGATTAGGGTTTGGGTTAGGGTTAGGTTTAGCGTTAGGGTTTCGGTTAGGGTAAGGGTTAGGGTTAGTGTTTGGGTTAGGGTTAGGATTGAAGTTTGGGTTTGGGTTAGGGTTAGGGTTAGGGTTAGGTTTCGGTTGTGGGTTTGGTTTACGATTAGGTTTAGGGTTAAGGTTTGGTTTGTTTTAGGGTTAGTGTTAGGTTTAGGGGAATTAGGGTTAGGGTTATGGTTAGGGATAGAGTTAGGGGTGGTTTAGGGCTAAGGTTAGGGTTAGGATTAAGGTTAGGGTTAAGGTTTAGGTTTGGGTTAGAGTTAGGTTTAGAGTTGGGGTTTGGTTTAGGGTTAGATTAAGGGTTAGGGTTTGGGTTAGGTTTAGGGTTAGGTTTAGGGTTAGTTTTAGGATTAGGGTTAGGTTTTCGTTTAGGTTTTGGGTTAGGGTTAGGGTTAGGGTTAGGGTTAGGGTTTGGTTTGGGTTAGGGTTAATGTTACGGAAAGGGAAAGTTAGGTTTGGGGTTAGGGTTAGGTTTAGGGTTACTGTTTGAGGTTGGTTTAGGGTTAGGGTTAGGGTTAGGGTTATGGTTAGGGATTGGTTTGGGGTAGGGTTTGTGTTAGGGTTAGGGATACAGTTTAGGTTAGGGTTAGGGTTAGGGTTAGGGTTTAGTTTTGGTTTAGGGTTAGTGTTAGGGTTAGGGTTAGAGTTTGGGTAAGGGTTTAGGGTTGGGTTAGGGTTAGGGTTAGGGTTACTTTTAGGTGTTGGGTTAGGGTTAGGGTTAGGGTACGGGCTTGGGTTTAGGTTAGGTTTAAGGTTTGGGTTAGGCTTAGGTTTAGGGCTTGTGTTTGGGTTAGGGTTAGCTTTAGGATTAGGGTTAGGGTTAGGGTTAGGGTTAGTTTTAGCGCTTGGGTTAGGGTTAGTGTTAGGTTTAGGGATTGGGTGTAGGTTAGGTTTAGGGTTTGGGTTAGGCTTAGGGTTAGTGTTTGGGTTTGAGTTATGTTTAGGTTTAGGTTTAGGGTTAGGGTTAGGGTTAGGGTTTGGGTTTGGGTTAGAGTAAGTTATCGGGTTAGGGTTTGGGTTACGATTAAGGTTAGGGTTAGGGTTTGGGTTAGGGTTTGGGTTAGGGTTAAGGTTAGTGTTAGGGTCAGGGGTTTGGGTTAGGGTTAGGCTTAGGGTTAGGGTTAGGTTTAGTATTACGGTTAGGATTTGGGTAGGGTTAGATATAGGGGTAGGGTTAGGGTTAGGGTTTGTGTTAGGGTTAGGGTTAGTGTTAGGGTTAGGGTTAGGGTTTGGTTTAGGGTTAGTGTTTGGGCTTGGGTTAGGGTAAGGTTTAGTTTTAGGTTGAGAATTAAGATTAGTGTTTGGCTTAGGGTTAGGGTTAGGGTTAGGGCTAGGCGATAGGGATAGGTTTAGAGTTAGTGTTGGGGTTAGTGTTTGGGCTAGGGTTAGGGTTAGGGTTAGGTTTAGGGTAAGGGTTAGGGTTAGATTTAGTATTAGGATTAGAGTTTGGGTTTCGGTTTCGGTTAGGGTTAGGGTTAGGGTTAGGGTTTGCGTTAGTTTTAGGGTTAGGGATAGGGTTTAGGTTAGGGTTAGGGTTAGGGTTTGGGTTAGGATTTAGGTTTGGATTTGGGTTAGGTTTAGGGTTAATTTTAGGGCTTGGGTTAGGTTTAGGGTTAGAGTTAGTGCTTGGGTTTAGGTTAGGTTGAGGGTTTGGGTTAGGTTTAGGGTTAGAGTTAGGGCTTGGGTTTAGGTTAGGTTGAGGGTTTGGGTTAGGCTTAGCGTTAGGGTTCGGGTTAGGTTTAGGGTTAGGTGTTAGGGTTAGGGTTAGGGTTTGGGTTAGGGTTAGGGTTAGGGTTAGGGTTAGGATTAGGGTTTGGGTAGGCTTAGGGTTAGGATTAGTATTAGTGTTACGGTTAGGATTTGGGGTAGGGTTAGGTTTAGGGGTTGGGTTAGGGTTAGGGTTTGTGTTAGGGTTACGGTTAGGGTTGGAGTTAGGTTTAGGGTTTGGGTTAGGGTTAGGGTTAGGTTTTGGGTTAGGGTTAGGGTTAGGGTTAGGGTTAGGGTTAGTTAGGGTTAGGTTTAGGGTTAGGGTTAGGGTTAGGGTTAGGGTGAGGGTTAGGGTTAGGGTTAGGGTTTGGGTTCGGATTTAGGTTTGGATTTCGGTTAGGTTTAGCGTTAATTTTAGGGTTTGGGTTAGGTTTAGGGTTAGAGTTAGGGCTTGGGTTTAGGTTAGGTTGAGGATTTGGGTTAGGCTTAGCGTTAGGGTTCGGGTTAGGGTTACGGTTAGGGTTAGGGTTAGGGGTTAGGTTTAGTATCAGTGTTTGGGCTTGGGTTAAGGTTAGGTTTAGGGATAGGGGTAGGTTGTGGTTTGTCTTAGGGTTATGGTTAGGTTTAGGTTTAGGGTTAGGGTTAGTGTTAGGATTAGGGTTAGGGCTAGGCGATAGGGATAGGGTTAGGGTTAGGGTTGGGGTTAGGTTTAAGGTTAGGGTTAGGGTTTGGGTTAGGGTTTGGGTTAGGGTTAAGGTTAGTGTTAGGGTTACGGGTTAGGGTTAGGGTTAGGCTTAGGGTTAGGGTTAGGTTTAGTGTTACGGTTAGGATTTGGGGTAGGGTTAGGATTACGGGTAGGGTTAGGGTTAGGGTTTGTGTTAGGGTTAGGGTTAGGGTTAGTGTTAGGGTTAGGTTTTGGGTTAGGGTTAGTGTTAGGTTTAGGGTTAGTGTTTGGGCTTGGGTTAGGGTTAGGTTTAGTTTTATGTTTAGAGTTAAGGTTAGGGTTTGGCTTAGGGTTAGGCTTAGGGTTAGGGCTAGGCAATAGGGATTGTGTTAGAGTTAGGGTTGGGGTTAGTGTTTGGGCTAGGTTTAGGGTTAGGGTTAGGGTAAGGGTTAGGTTTAGTGTTAGGATTAGGGTTTGGGTTTCGGTTAGGGTTAGGGTTAGGGTTAGGGTTTGCGTTAGTTTTAGGGTTAGGGATAGGGTTTAGGTTAGGGTTAGGGTTAGGGTTTGGGTTAGGATTTAGATTTGGATTTGGGTTAGGGTTAGGGTTAATTTTAGGGCTTGGGTTAGGTTTAGGGTTAGAGTTAGGGCTTGGGTTTAGGTTAGGTTGAGGGTTTGGGTTAGGCTTAGGGTTAGGGTTCGGGTTAGGGTTAGGGTTAGGGGTTAGGGTTAGTATTAGTGTTTGGGCTTGTGTTAGGGTTATGTTTAGGGTTGGGGTAGGTTGTGGTTTGGCTTAGGGTTATGGTTAGGTTTAGAGTTAGGGTTAGGGTTAGTGTTAGGACTAGGGTTAGGGCTAGGCAATAGGGATATTGTTAGGGTTAGAGTTGGGGTTAGTGTTTGGTTTAGGGTTAGAGTTAGGGTTTGGTTTGGTTTAGGGTTAATGTTAGGGTTAGTATTAGGGTTAGCGTTAGGGTTAGGTTTAGGATTAGGGTTAGGTTTAGGGTTATGGTTAGGGTTAGGGTTTGGGTTAGTGTTAGGGTTTGGGATAGGATTAGGGGTAGGGTAAGGGTTAGGGTTAGGGTTTGTGTGAGGGTTAGGGATAGGGTTAGGGTTAGTGTTAGGATTAGAGTTTGTGTTAGGTTTAGGGTTAGGGTTAGGGTTAGGGTTTCGGTTTGGGTTAGGGTTAGGTTTAGGGTTAGTGTTTGGTTTAGGGTTAGAGTTAGGGTTTGGTTTGGTTTAGGGTTAATGTTAGGGTTAGTATTAGGGTTAGCGTTAGGGTTACGTTTAGGATTAGGGTTAGGTTTAGGGTTAGGGTTAGGGTTAGGGTTAGTTAGGGTTAGGGTTAGGGTTAGGGTTAGGGTTAGGGTTAGGGTTAGGGTTAGGGTTAGTTATAGGGCTTGGGTTAGGGTTAGGGTTAGGGTTAGGGCTTGGGTTTAGGTTAGGTTTAGGTTTTGGGTTCGGCTTAGGGTTAGGGTTTGGTTTTGGGTTAGGTTTAGGGGTAGGGTTAGGGTTAGGGTTAGGGTTAGGGTTTGGGTTTGGGTTAGAGTAAGGTATAGGGTTAGGGTTTGTGTTACATTTAGTGTTAGGGTTAGGGTTTTGGTTAGGGTTAGGATTAGGGTTAAGGTTAGGGTTAGGGTTAGGGGTTAGGGTTAGGTTTAGGGTTTAGGTTAGGGTTAGGGTTAGGGTTAGGTTTAGGGTTAGTGTTTGGGCTTGGGTTATGGTTATGGTTAGGGTTAGGATTAGGTTTAGGTTTAGGGTTAGGTTTTTGTTTAGGGTTAGTGTTAGGGTTTGCGTTTGAGGTAGGGATAGGGTTAGGTTTAGGGTTAGGGGTAGGCGATAGGGATAGGGTTAGGGTTAGTGTTTGGGTGAGGGTTAGGGTTAGGTTTAGGGTTAGGGTTAGGGTTTGGTTTGGTTTAGGGTTAGTGCTAGGCTTAGGGTTAGGGGTTGTTTAGGGTTTGGCTTTGGGTTAGGATTAAGGTTAGGGTTAAGGTTTAGGTTTGGGTTAACGTTAGGTTTAGAGTTGGGGTTTGGTTTAGGGTTAGGTTTAGGGTTAGGGTTGGGGTTAGGGTTAGGGTTAGGGTTAGGTTTATGATTAGGGTTAGGTTTAGGTTTAGGTTTTAGAGTAGGTTTAGGGTTAGGGTTAGGGTTAGGGTATGGTTTGGGTTAGGGTTAATGTTAAGGATAGGATAAGGGTTAGGTTTGGGGTTAGGGTTTGGTTTATGGTTACTGTTAGAGGTTGGTTTAGGGTTAGGGTAGGGTTAGGGTTAGGGTTAGTGATTGGTTTGGGGTAGGAATAGTGTTAGGGTTAGGGATAGAGTTTCGGTTAGGGTTAGGGTTAGGGTTAGGTTTAGGGTTTAGGTTTGGGTTAGGTTTAAGGTTAGGGTTAGGGTTTGGGTTAGGGTTTGGGATAGGGTTAAGGTTAGGGTTAGGGTTAGTGGTTAGGGTTAGGATTAGAGTTAGGTTTTGGGTTACGGTTTGGGTTAGGGTTAGGGTTAGTGTTACGGTTAGGGTTTAGGGTAGGGTTAGGTTTAGGGTTAGGGTTAGGGTTACTGTTTGTATTAGGGTTACGGTTAGAGTTATCGTTAGGGTTAGGGTCATGGTTAGGTTTAGGGTTAGTGTTTGGGCTTGGGTTAGGGTTAGGTTTAGGGTTAGGTTTAGAGGTAGGGTTAGGGTTTGGCTTAGGGGTAGGGTTAGGGTTAGGGCTAGGTGATAGGGATAGGGTTAGGGTTAGGGTTAGGTTTAGGGTTTGGGCTGGGGTTAGGGTTAGTGTTAGGTTTAGTATTAGGGTTAGGTTTAGTGTCAGGATTAGGATGTGGGTTTTGGTTAGGGATAGGGTTAGGGTTAGGGTTTAGGTTAGTGTTAGGGTTTGGGATACGTTTAGGGGTAGGGTAAGGGTTAGGGTTAGGGTTTGTGTTAGGGTTAGGGTTAGGGTAGGGTTAGTGTTAGCGTTAGGGTTTGTGTTAGGTTTAGGGTTAGGGTTACGGTTAGGGTTTCGGTTTGGGTTTGGGTTAGAGTTAGGGTTAGTGTTTGGTTTAGGGTTAGGGTTAGGGTTAGGCTTAGGGTTAGGGTTAGGGTAAGTGTTAGGGTTAGGCTTTGGATTAGGGTTAGGGTTAGCTTTAGGCTTAGGGTTAGGGTTTGGTTTGGTTTACGGTTAGTGTTAGGGTTAGGGTAAGGGTTAGGGTTAGGGTTATGGTTAGGGTTAGGGTTAGGGTTAGGTTTAGCTTTAGGGTTAGGGTTAGGGTTAGGGTTATGGTTAGTTTTAGTGCTTGGGTTAGGGTTAGGGTTAGGGTTAGGGTTTGGGATTGGCTTTAGGTTAGGTTTAGGGTTTTTGTTAGGCTAAGGTTTAATGTTTGGGTTTGGGTTAGGTTTAGGTTTACGGTTAGGGTTAGGGTTTGGGTTTGGGTTAGAGTAAGGTATCTGTTTAGGTTTTGGGTTAGGTGTAAGGTTAGGGTTAGGGTTTGGGTTAGGGTTTGGGTTAGGGTTAAGGTTAGTGTTAGGGTTAGGGCTTAGGGTTAGGGTTAGGGTTAGGGTTAGGGTTAGTGTTACGGTTAGGGTTTAGGGTAGGGTTAGGTTTAGGGTTAGGGTTACGTTTAGGGTTATGGTTAGGTTTACAGTTTAGGGTTAGGGTTAGGGTTAGGATTTGGGTTAGGGTCAGGGTTAATGTTAGGGTTAGGGTTAGGGTTTGCGTTAGGGTTAGGGTAAGGGTTAGTGTTAGGGTTAGGGTTAGGGTTAGGGTTAAGGTTAGTTTTAGGGCTTGGGTTAGGGTTAGGGTTAGGGATTGGGTTTAGGTTACGTTTAGGGTTTGGGTAGGCTTAGGGTTAGGGTTTGTGTTTGGGTTAGGGTTAGGGTTAGGGTTAGGGTTAGGGTTAGGGTTTGCGTTTGGGTTTGGGTTAGATTAAGGTATAGGGTTTATTTTTTGGGTTAGGTTTAGGGTTAGGTTTTGGGTTAGGCTTAGGGTTAGGGTTAGTATTAGTGTTTCGGTTAGGATTTGGGGTAGGGTTAGGTTTAGGGGTAGGGTTAGGGTTAGGGTTTGTGTTAGGGTTACGGTTAAGGTTGGAGTTAGGTTTAGGGTTTGGGTTAGGGTTAGGGTTAGGGTTAGGGTTAGGGTTAGGGTTAGGGTTAGGGTTAGGGTTAGGGTTAGGGTTAGTTAGGGTTAGGTTTAGGTTTAGGGTTAGGGTTAGGGTTAGGGTTAGTTAGGGTTAGGGTGAGGGTTAGGTTTAGGGTTAGGGTTAGGGTTAGGGTTAGGGTTAGTTATAGGGCTTGGGTTAGTTTTAGGGTTAGGGTTAGAACTTGGGTTTAGGTTAGGTTTAGGGTTTGGGTTAGGCTTAGCGTTAGGGTTTGGGTTTGGGTTAGGTTTAGGTTTAGGGTTAGGGTTAGGTTTTGCGTTTGGGTTAGAGTAAGGTATAGTGTTAGGGTTTGGGTTAGGTTTAGTGTTAGGGTTAGGGTTTGGGTTAGGGTTTTGGTTAGGGTTAGTTTTAGGGCTTGGGTTAGGTTGAGGGTTAGAGTTAGGGCTTGGGTTTAGGTTAGGTTTAGGTTTTGGGTTAGTCTTAGGGTTAGGGTTCATGTTAGGGTTAGGGTTCGTGTTAGGGTTAGGTTTTGGGTTAGGCTTTGTGTTAGGGTTAAGGTTAGCGTTAGGGTTAGGGGTTAGGGTTAGGTTTAGGGTCAGGATTAGTGTTTGGGTTTGGGTTAGGGTTTCGTTTAGGGTTAGGTTTAGGGTTCGGGTTACGTTTAGGGTGTGGGTTTTGTTTAGGTTTAGGGTTAGTGTTAGGATTGGGGTTTGGGTTAGGGTTAGGGTTAGCGTTAGGATTTGGGTTAGGTTTAGGGTTAGGGTTAGTGTTTGGGTTAGGGTTAGGATTGAAGTTTGGGTTTGGGTTAGGGTTAGGGTTAGGGTAAGGTTTCGGGTGTGGGTTTGGTTTTCGATTAGGCTTAGGGTTAAGGTTTTGGTTGTTTTAGAGTGAGTGTTAGGGCTAGCGGAATTAATGTTAGGGTTAGGGTTAGGGTTAGGATTAGGTTTAGGGTTAAGGTTAGGTTTGGGTTAGAGTTAGGTTTAGAGTTGGGGTTTGGTTTAGGGTTAGATTAAGGGTTAGGGTTGCGGTTAGGTTTAGGGTTAGGGTTAGGGTTAGGGTTAGGATTAGGGTTAAGTTTAGGTTTAGGTTTTGGTTTAGGGTTAGGGTTAGGGTTAGGGTTTGGTTTGGGTTAGGGTTAATGTTACGGAAAGGGTAAGTTTTAGGTTTGGGGTTAGGGTTAGGTTTAGGGTTACTGTTTGAGGTTGGTTTAGGATTAGGGTTAGGGTTAGGGTTATGGTTAGGGATTGGTTTGGGGTAGGGTTAGTGTTAGTGTTAGGGATAGAGTTTAGGTTAGGGTTAGAGTTTAGGTTTGGTTTAGGGTTAGTGTTAGGGTTAGGGTTAGAGTTTGGGTTAGGGTTTAGGTTTGGGTTAGGGTTAGAGTTAGGGTTAGTTTTAGGGGTTGGGTTAGGGTTAGGGTTAGGGTTAGGGCTTGGGTTTAGGTTAGGTTTAAGGTTTGGGTTAGGCTTAGGTTTAGGGCTTGTGTTTGGGTTAGGGTTAGCTTTAGGGTTAGGGTTAGGGTTAGGGTTAGGGTTAGTTTTAGTGCTTGGGTTAGGGTTAGGGTTAGGGTTAGGGATTGGGTGTAGGTTAGGTTTAGTGCTTGGGTTAGGCTTAGGGTTAGTGTTTGGGTTTGGGTTATGTTTAGGTTTAGGGTTAGGGTTAGGGTTAGGGTTAGGGATACGGTTTGGGTTTGGGTTAGAGTAAGGTATCGGCTTAGGGTTTGGGTTACGATTACGGTTAGGGTTAGGGTTTGGGTTAGGGTTTGGGTTAGGGTTAAGGTTAGTGTTAGGGTCAGGGTTTAGGGTTAGGGTTAGGCTTAGGGTTAGGGTTAGGTTTAGTGTTACTGTTAGAATTTGGGGTAGGGTTAGATTTAGGGGTAGGGTTTGTGTTAGGGTTAGGGTTAGGGTTAGTGTTAGGGTTAGGTTTTGGGTTAGGGTTAGGGTTTGGTTTAGGGTTAGTGTTTGGGCTTGGGTTAGGGTTAGGTTTAGTTTCAGGTTTAGAGTTAAGATTAGGGTTTGGCTTAGGGTTAGGCTTAGGGTTAGGGCTAGGCGATAGGGATAGGGTTAGAGTTAGGGTTGGGGTTAGTGTTTGGGCTAGGGTTAGGGTTAGGGTTAGGGTTAGGGTTAGGGTTAGGTTTAGTGTTAGGATTAGGGTTTCGGTTTCGGTTAGGGTTACGGTTAGGGTTTGCGTTAGTTTTAGGGTTAGGGATAGGGTTTAGGTTCGGGTTAGGGTTAACGTTTGGGTTAGGATTTAGTTTTGGATTAGCGTTAGGGTTAGGGTTAGTTTTAGGGCTTGGGTTAGGGTTAGGGTTAGAGTTAGGGCTTGGCTTTAGGTTAGGTTTAGGGTTTTAGTTAGGCTTAGGGTTAGGGTTAGGGTTAGTGTTAGGATTAGGGTTTGGGTTAGGGTTAGGGTTAGTGTTAGGGTTAGGGTTAGGGTTAGGGTTAGGGATTGGCTTTAGGTTAGGTTTAGGGTTTGGGTTAGGCTTAGGTTTAATGTTTGGGTTTGGGTTAGGTTTAGGTTTACGGTTAGGGTTAGGGTTAGGGTAAGGGTTAGTGTTAGGTTTAGGGTTAGGGTTAGGGGTAAGGTTAGTTTTAGGGCTTGGGTTAGGGTTAGGGTTAGGGATTGGGT
Organism: Eospalax fontanierii; assembly: GCA_035773235.1. NCBI lineage: Eukaryota > Metazoa > Chordata > Mammalia > Rodentia > Spalacidae > Eospalax > Eospalax fontanierii. Next base: position 4,021,468 of record CM069528.1, read on the forward strand.
TTAGGTTAGGTTTAGGTTTTGGGTAGGCTTAGGGTTAGGGTTTGTGTTTGGGTTAGGTTTAGGTTTAGGGTTAGGATTAAGGTTAGGGTTAGGGTTTGGGTTTGGGTTAGAGTAAGGTATAGGGTTTATTGTTTGGGTTAGGTTTAGTGTTAGGGTTAGGGTTTGGCTTAGGGTTAAGTTTAGGGATAGGGTTAGGTGTTAGGGTTAGGATTAGGGTTAAGGTTTGGGTTAGGGTTAAGGTTACGGTTAGGGTTTGGGTTAGGGTTAGGGTTAGGGTTAGGGTTTGGGTTTGGCTTAGAGTAAGGTATATGGTTAGGGTTTGGGTTAGGTTTATTGTTAGGGTTAGGTTTTGGGTTAGGGTTTGCGTTAGGGTTATGTTTAGGGTTAGGGTTAGGTGTTAGGGTTAGGGTTAGGGTTAGGGTGGGGGTTGGTTAGGGTTAGGGTTAGGGTTAGGGTGAGGGTTAGGGTTGGGGTTAGTTAGGGATAGGGTGAGGGTTAGGTTTTGGGTTAGGATTAGGGTTAGGGTTAAGGTTAGTTATAGGGCTTGGGTTAGTGTTAGGGTTAGGGTTAGGGCTTGGGTTTAGATTAGGTTTAGGGTTTGGGTTAGGCTTAGGGTTAGGGTTTGGGTTTGGGTTAGGTTTTGGTTTAGGGTTAGGGTTAGGGTTTGCGTTTGGGTTAGAGTAAGGTATAGTGTTAGGGTTTCGGTTAGGTTTAGTGTTAGGGTTAGGGTTTGGGTTAGGGTTTTGGTTAGGGTTAAGGTTAGGGTTAGGGTTAGGGTTTAGGATTAGTGTTAGGGTTTGGGTTAGGGTTAGGGTTAGGGTTAGACTTAGGTTTAGAGGTAGGGTTAGGGTTTGTCTTAGGGGTAGGGTTAGGGTTAGGGCTAGGCGATAGGGATAGGGTTAGGTTTAGGGTTAGGTTTAGGGTTTGGGCTGGGGTTAGGGTTAGTGTTAGGTTTAGTATTAGGTTTACGTTTAGTGTTAGGATTAGGATTTGGGTTTTGGTTAGGGTTCGGGTTAGGGTTAGGGTTTAGGTTAGTGTTAGGGTTTGGGATACGTTTAGGGGTAGGGTAAGGGTTAGGGTTAGGGTTTGTGTTAGCGTTAGGGTTAGGGTTAGGGTTAGTGTTAGGATTAGAGTTTGTGTTAGGTTTAGGGTTAGGGTTACGGTTAGGGTTTCGGTTTGGGTTTGGGTTAGGTTTAGGGTTAGTGTTTGGTTTAGGGTTAGGGTTAGGGTTAGGCTTAGGGTTAGGGTTAGGGTAAGTGTTAGGGTTAGGGTTTGGATTAGGGTTAGGTTTAGCTTTAGGCTTAGGGTTAGGGTTTGGTTTTGTTTACAGTTAGTGTTAGGGTTAGGGTAAGGGTTAGGGTTAGGGTTATGTTTAGGGTTAGGGTTTGGGTTAGGTTTAGCTTTAGGGTTAGGGTTAGGGTTAGGGTTAGGGATTGGCTTTAGGTTAGGTTTAGGGTTTGGGTTAGGCTTAGGTTTAATGTTTGGGTTTGGGTTAGGTTTAGGTTTACGGTTAGGGTTAGGGTTAGGGTTAGGGTTTGGGTTAGGGTTAGGGTTAGGGTTAGGGTTAGGGTTTGGGTTAGGCTTAGGGTTAGGGTTAGGGTTAGGGTTAGGGTAAGGGTTAGGGTTAGGGTTAGGGTTAGGGTTAGGGTTAGGGTTAAGGTTAGTTTTAGGGCTTGGGTTAGGGTTAGGGTTAGGGATTGGGTTTAGGTTAGGTTTAGGGTTTTGGGTAGGCTTAGGGTTAGGGTTTGTGTTTGGGTTAGGTTTAGGTTTAGGGTTAGGATTAAGGTTAGGGTTAGGGTTTGGGTTTGGGTTAGAGTAAGGTATAGGGTTTATTGTTTGGGTTAGGTTTAGTGTTAGGGTTAGGGTTTGGCTTAGGGTTAAGTTTAGGGATAGGGTTAGGTGTTAGGGTTAGGATTAGGGTTAAGGTTTGGGTTAGGGTTAAGGTTACGGTTAGGGTTTGGGTTAGGGTTAGGGTTAGGGTTAGGGTTTGGGTTGGGCTAGTCGTAAGGTTTATGGTTAGGATTTGGGTTAGGTTTATTGTTAGGGTTAGGTTTTGGGTTAGGGTTTGCGTTAGGGTTATGTTTAGGGTTAGGGTTAGGTGTTAGGGAGAGGGTTAGGGTTAGGGTTAGGGTTAGTTAGGGTTAGGTTTAGGGTTAGGGTTAGGGTTAGGGTTAGGGTTAGTTAGGGTTAGGGTGAGGGTTAGGTTTTGGGTTAGGATTAGGGTTAGGGTTAAGGTTAGTTATAGGGCTTGGGTTAGTGTTAGGGTTAGGGTTAGGGCTTGGGTTTAGATTAGGTTTAGGGTTTGGGTTAGGCTTAGGGTTAGGGTTTGGGTTTAGGTTAGGTTTAGGTTTAGGGTTAGGGTTAGGGTTTGCGTTTGGGTTAGAGTAAGGTATAGTGTTAGGGTTTCGGTTAGGTTTAGTGTTAGGGTTAGGGTTTGGGTTAGGGTTTTGGTTAGGGTTAAGGTTAGGGTTAGGGTTAGGGTTTAGGATTAGTGTTAGGGTTTGGGTTAGGGTTAGGGTTAGGGTTAGGGTTAGGTTTAGAGGTAGGGTTAGGGTTTGTCTTAGGGGTAGGGTTAGGGTTAGGGCTAGGCGATAGGGATAGGGTTAGGTTTAGGGTTAGGTTTAGGGTTTGGGCTGGGGTTAGGGTTAGCGTTAGCTTTAGTATTAGGGGTACGTTTAGTGTTAGGATTAGGATTTGGGTTTTGGTTAGGGTTCGGGTTAGGGTTAGGGTTTAGGTTAGTGTTAGGGTTTGGGATACGCTTAGGGGTAGGGTAAGGGTTAGGGTTAGGGTTTGTGTTAGCGTTAGGGTTAGGGTTAGGGTTAGTGTTAGGATTAGAGTTTGTGTTAGGTTTAGGGTTAGGGTTACGGTTAGGGTTTCGGTTTGGGTTTGGGTTAGGTTTAGGGTTAGTGTTTGGTTTAGGGTTAGGGTTAGGGTTAGGCTTAGGGTTAGGGTTAGGGTAAGTGTTAGGGTTAGGGTTTGGATTAGGGTTAGGTTTAGCTTTAGGCTTAGGGTTAGGGTTTGGTTTGGTTTACAGTTAGTGTTAGGGTTAGGGTAAGGGTTAGGGTTAGGGTTATGTTTAGGGTTAGGGTTTGGGTTAGGTTTAGCTTTAGGGTTAGGGTTAGGGTTAGGGTTAGGGATTGGCTTTAGGTTAGGTTTAGGGTTTGGGTTAGGCTTAGGTTTAATGTTTGGGTTTGGGTTAGGTTTAGGTTTACGGTTAGGGTTAGGGTTAGGGTTAGGGTTTGGGTTAGGGTTAGGGTTAGGGTTAGTGTTAGGGTTTGGGTTAGGCTTAGGGTTAGGGTTAGGGTTAGGGTTAGGGTAAGGGTTAGGGTTAGGGTTAGGGTTAGGGTTAGGGTTAGGGTTAAGGTTAGTTTTAGGGCTTGGGTTAGGGTTAGGGTTAGGGATTGGGTTTAGGTTAGGTTTAGGGATTGGGTAGGCTTAGGGTTAGGGTTTGTGTTTGGGTTAGGTTTAGGTTTAGGGTTAGGATTAAGGTTAGGGTTAGGGTTTGGGTTTGGGTTAGAGTAAGGTATAGGGTT
>CM069528.1:4027500-4045000 GCA_035773235.1 Eospalax fontanierii
GTGTTTGGGCTTGGGTTAAGGTTAGGTTTAGGGATAGGGGTAGGTTGTGGTTTGTCTTAGGGTTATGGTTAGGTTTAGGTTTAGGGTTAGGGTTAGTGTTAGGATTAGGGTTAGGGCTAGGCGATAGGGATAGGGTTAGGGTTAGGGTTGGGGTTAGGTTTAAGGTTAGGGTTAGGGTTTGGGTTAGGGTTTGGGTTAGGGTTAAGGTTAGTGTTAGGGTTACGGGTTAGGGTTAGGGTTAGGCTTAGGGTTAGGGTTAGGTTTAGTGTTACGGTTAGGATTTGGGGTAGGGTTAGGATTACGGGTAGGGTTAGGGTTAGGGTTTGTGTTAGGGTTAGGGTTAGGGTTAGTGTTAGGGTTAGGTTTTGGGTTAGGGTTAGTGTTAGGTTTAGGGTTAGTGTTTGGGCTTGGGTTAGGGTTAGGTTTAGTTTTATGTTTAGAGTTAAGGTTAGGGTTTGGCTTAGGGTTAGGCTTAGGGTTAGGGCTAGGCAATAGGGATTGTGTTAGAGTTAGGGTTGGGGTTAGTGTTTGGGCTAGGTTTAGGGTTAGGGTTAGGGTAAGGGTTAGGTTTAGTGTTAGGATTAGGGTTTGGGTTTCGGTTAGGGTTAGGGTTAGGGTTAGGGTTTGCGTTAGTTTTAGGGTTAGGGATAGGGTTTAGTTTAGGGTTAGGGTTAGGGTTTGGGTTAGGATTTAGATTTGGATTTGGGTTAGGGTTAGGGTTAATTTTAGGGCTTGGGTTAGGTTTAGGGTTACAGTTAGGGCTTGGGTTTAGGTTAGGTTGAGGGTTTGGGTTAGGCTTAGGGTTAGGGTTCGGGTTAGGGTTAGGTTTAGGGGTTAGGGTTAGTATTAGTGTTTGGGCTTGTGTTAGGGTTATGTTTAGGGTTGGGGTAGGTTGTGGTTTGGCTTAGGGTTATGGTTAGGTTTAGAGTTAGGGTTAGGGTTAGTGTTAGGACTAGGGTTAGGGCTAGGCAATAGGGATATTGTTAGGGTTAGAGTTGGGGTTAGTGTTTGGTTTAGGGTTAGAGTTAGGGTTTGGTTTGGTTTAGGGTTAATGTTAGGGTTAGTATTAGGGTTAGCGTTAGGGTTAGGTTTAGGATTAGGGTTAGGTTTAGGGTTATGGTTAGGGTTAGGGTTTGGGTTAGTGTTAGGGTTTGGGATAGGATTAGGGGTAGGGTAAGGGTTAGGGTTAGGGTTTGTGTGAGGGTTAGGGATAGGGTTAGGGTTAGTGTTAGGATTAGAGTTTGTGTTGGGTTTAGGGTTAGGGTTAGGGTTAGGGTTTCGGTTTGGGTTAGGGTTAGGTTTAGGGTTAGTGTTTGGTTTAGGGTTAGAGTTAGGGTTTGGTTTGGTTTAGGGTTAATGTTAGGGTTAGTATTAGGGTTAGCGTTAGGGTTACGTTTAGGATTAGGGTTAGGTTTAGGGTTAGGGTTAGGGTTAGGGTTAGTTAGGGTTAGGGTTAGGGTTAGGGTTAGGGTTAGGGTTAGGGTTAGGGTTAGGGTTAGTTATAGGGCTTGGGTTAGGGTTAGGGTTAGGGTTAGGGCTTGGGTTTAGGTTAGGTTTAGGTTTTGGGTTCGGCTTAGGGTTAGGGTTTGGTTTTGGGTTAGGTTTAGGGGTAGGGTTAGGGTTAGGGTTAGGGTTAGGGTTTGGGTTTGGGTTAGAGTAAGGTATAGGGTTAGGGTTTGTGTTACATTTAGTGTTAGGGTTAGGGTTTTGGTTAGGGTTAGGATTAGGGTTAAGGTTAGGGTTAGGGTTAGGGGTTAGGGTTAGGTTTAGGGTTTAGGTTAGGGTTAGGGTTAGGGTTAGGTTTAGGGTTAGTGTTTGGGCTTGGGTTATGGTTATGGTTAGGGTTAGGATTAGGTTTAGGTTTAGGGTTAGGTTTTTGTTTAGGGTTAGTGTTAGGGTTTGCGTTTGAGGTAGGGATAGGGTTAGGTTTAGGGTTAGGGGTAGGCGATAGGGATAGGGTTAGGGTTAGTGTTTGGGTGAGGGTTAGGGTTAGGTTTAGGGTTAGGGTTAGGGTTTGGTTTGGTTTAGGGTTAGTGCTAGGCTTAGGGTTAGGGGTTGTTTAGGGTTTGGCTTTGGGTTAGGATTAAGGTTAGGGTTAAGGTTTAGGTTTGGGTTAACGTTAGGTTTAGAGTTGGGGTTTGGTTTAGGGTTAGGTTTAGGGTTAGGGTTGGGGTTAGGGTTAGGGTTAGGGTTAGGTTTATGATTAGGGTTAGGTTTAGGTTTAGGTTTTAGAGTAGGTTTAGGGTTAGGGTTAGGGTTAGGGTATGGTTTGGGTTAGGGTTAATGTTAAGGATAGGATAAGGGTTAGGTTTGGGGTTAGGGTTTGGTTTATGGTTACTGTTAGAGGTTGGTTTAGGGTTAGGGTAGGGTTAGGGTTAGGGTTAGTGATTGGTTTGGGGTAGGAATAGTGTTAGGGTTAGGGATAGAGTTTCGGTTAGGGTTAGGGTTAGGGTTAGGTTTAGGGTTTAGGTTTGGGTTAGGTTTAAGGTTAGGGTTAGGGTTTGGGTTAGGGTTTGGGATAGGGTTAAGGTTAGGGTTAGGGTTAGTGGTTAGGGTTAGGATTAGAGTTAGGTTTTGGGTTACGGTTTGGGTTAGGGTTAGGGTTAGTGTTACGGTTAGGGTTTAGGGTAGGGTTAGGTTTAGGGTTAGGGTTAGGGTTACTGTTTGTATTAGGGTTACGGTTAGAGTTATCGTTAGGGTTAGGGTCATGGTTAGGTTTAGGGTTAGTGTTTGGGCTTGGGTTAGGGTTAGGTTTAGGGTTAGGTTTAGAGGTAGGGTTAGGGTTTGGCTTAGGGGTAGGGTTAGGGTTAGGGCTAGGTGATAGGGATAGGGTTAGGGTTAGGGTTAGGTTTAGGGTTTGGGCTGGGGTTAGGGTTAGTGTTAGGTTTAGTATTAGGGTTAGGTTTAGTGTCAGGATTAGGATGTGGGTTTTGGTTAGGGATAGGGTTAGGGTTAGGGTTTAGGTTAGTGTTAGGGTTTGGGATACGTTTAGGGGTAGGGTAAGGGTTAGGGTTAGGGTTTGTGTTAGGGTTAGGGTTAGGGTAGGGTTAGTGTTAGCGTTAGGGTTTGTGTTAGGTTTAGGGTTAGGGTTACGGTTAGGGTTTCGGTTTGGGTTTGGGTTAGAGTTAGGGTTAGTGTTTGGTTTAGGGTTAGGGTTAGGGTTAGGCTTAGGGTTAGGGTTAGGGTAAGTGTTAGGGTTAGGCTTTGGATTAGGGTTAGGGTTAGCTTTAGGCTTAGGGTTAGGGTTTGGTTTGGTTTACGGTTAGTGTTAGGGTTAGGGTAAGGGTTAGGGTTAGGGTTATGGTTAGGGTTAGGGTTAGGGTTAGGTTTAGCTTTAGGGTTAGGGTTAGGGTTAGGGTTATGGTTAGTTTTAGTGCTTGGGTTAGGGTTAGGGTTAGGGTTAGGGTTTGGGATTGGCTTTAGGTTAGGTTTAGGGTTTTTGTTAGGCTAAGGTTTAATGTTTGGGTTTGGGTTAGGTTTGGGTTTACGGTTAGGGTTGGGGTTTGGGTTTGGGTTAGAGTAAGGTATCTGTTTAGGTTTTGGGTTAGGTGTAAGGTTAGGGTTAGGGTTTGGGTTAGGGTTAAGGTTAGTGTTAGGGTTAGGGCTTAGGGTTAGGGTTAGGGTTAGGGTTAGGGTTAGTGTTACGGTTAGGGTTTAGGGTAGGGTTAGGTTTAGGGTTAGGGTTACGTTTAGGGTTATGGTTAGGTTTACAGTTTAGGGTTAGGGTTAGGGTTAGGATTTGGGTTAGGGTCAGGGTTAATGTTAGGGTTAGGGTTAGGTTTTGCGTTAGGGTTAGGGTAAGGGTTAGTGTTAGGGTTAGGGTTAGGGTTAGGGTTAAGGTTAGTTTTAGGGCTTGGGTTAGGGTTAGGGTTAGGGATTGGGTTTAGGTTACGTTTAGGGTTTGGGTAGGCTTAGGGTTAGGGTTTGTGTTTGGGTTAGGGTTAGGGTTAGGGTTAGGGTTAGGGTTAGGGTTTGCGTTTGGGTTTGGGTTAGATTAAGGTATAGGGTTTATTTTTTGGGTTAGGTTTAGGGTTAGGTTTTGGGTTAGGCTTAGGGTTAGGGTTAGTATTAGTGTTTCGGTTAGGATTTGGGGTAGGGTTAGGTTTAGGGGTAGGGTTAGGGTTAGGGTTTGTGTTAGGGTTACGGTTAAGGTTGGAGTTAGGTTTAGGGTTTGGGTTAGGGTTAGGGTTAGGGTTAGGGTTAGGGTTAGGGTTAGGGTTAGGGTTAGGGTTAGGGTTAGTTAGGGTTAGGTTTAGGTTTAGGGTTAGGGTTAGGGTTAGGGTTAGTTAGGGTTAGGGTGAGGGTTAGGTTTAGGGTTAGGGTTAGGGTTAGGGTTAGGGTTAGTTATAGGGCTTGGGTTAGTTTTAGGGTTAGGGTTAGAACTTGGGTTTAGGTTAGGTTTAGGGTTTGGGTTAGGCTTAGCGTTAGGGTTTGGGTTTGGGTTAGGTTTAGGTTTAGGTTTAGGGTTAGGTTTTGCGTTTGGGTTAGAGTAAGGTATAGTGTTAGGGTTTGGGTTAGGTTTAGTGTTAGGGTTAGGGTTTGGGTTAGGGTTTTGGTTAGGGTTAGTTTTAGGGCTTGGGTTAGGTTGAGGGTTAGAGTTAGGGCTTGGGTTTAGGTTAGGTTTAGGTTTTGGGTTAGTCTTAGGGTTAGGGTTCATGTTAGGGTTAGGGTTCGTGTTAGGGTTAGGTTTTGGGTTAGGGTTTGGGTTAGGGTTAAGGTTAGCGTTAGGGTTAGGGGTTAGGGTTAGGTTTAGGGTCAGGATTAGTGTTTGGGTTTGGGTTAGGGTTTCGTTTAGGGTTAGGTTTAGGGTTCGGGTTACGTTTAGGGTGTGGGTTTTGTTTAGGTTTAGGGTTAGTGTTAGGATTGGGGTTTGGGTTAGGGTTAGGGTTAGCGTTAGGATTTGGGTTAGGTTTAGGGTTAGGGTTAGTGTTTGGGTTAGGGTTAGGATTGAAGTTTGGGTTTGGGTTAGGGTTAGGGTTAGGGTTAGGTTTCGGGTGTGGGTTTGGTTTACGATTAGGCTTAGGGTTAAGGTTTTGTTTGTTTTAGAGTTAGTGTTAGGGTTAGCGGAATTAATGTTAGGGTTAGGGTTAGGGTTAGGATTAGGTTTAGGGTTAAGGTTAGGTTTGGGTTAGAGTTAGGTTTAGAGTTGGGGTTTGGTTTAGGGTTAGATTAAGGGTTAGGGTTGCGGTTAGGTTTAGGGTTAGGGTTAGGGTTAGGGTTAGGATTAGGGTTAAGTTTAGGTTTAGGTTTTGGTTTAGGGTTAGGGTTAGGGTTAGGGTTTGGTTTGGGTTAGGGTTAATGTTACGGAAAGGGTAAGTTTTAGGTTTGGGGTTAGGGTTAGGTTTAGGGTTACTGTTTGAGGTTGGTTTAGGATTAGGGTTAGGGTTAGGGTTATGGTTAGGGATTGGTTTGGGGTAGGGTTAGTGTTAGTGTTAGGGATAGAGTTTAGGTTAGGGTTAGAGTTTAGGTTTGGTTTAGGGTTAGTGTTAGGGTTAGGGTTAGAGTTTGGGTTAGGGTTTAGGTTTGGGTTAGGGTTAGAGTTAGGGTTAGTTTTAGGGGTTGGGTTAGGGTTAGGGTTAGGGTTAGGGCTTGGGTTTAGGTTAGGTTTAAGGTTTGGGTTAGGCTTAGGTTTAGGGCTTGTGTTTGGGTTAGGGTTAGCTTTAGGGTTAGGGTTAGGGTTAGGGTTAGGGTTAGTTTTAGTGCTTGGGTTAGGGTTAGGGTTAGGGTTAGGGATTGGGTGTAGGTTAGGTTTAGTGCTTGGGTTAGGCTTAGGGTTAGTGTTTGGGTTTGGGTTATGTTTAGGTTTAGGGTTAGGGTTAGGGTTAGGGTTAGGGTTACGGTTTGGGTTTGGGTTAGAGTAAGGTATCGGGTTAGGGTTTGGGTTACGATTACGGTTAGGGTTAGGGTTTGGGTTAGGGTTTGGGTTAGGGTTAAGGTTAGTGTTAGGGTCAGGGTTTAGGGTTAGGGTTAGGCTTAGGGTTAGGGTTAGGTTTAGTGTTACTGTTAGAATTTGGGGTAGGGTTAGATTTAGGGGTAGGGTTTGTGTTAGGGTTAGGGTTAGGGTTAGTGTTAGGGTTAGGTTTTGGGTTAGGGTTAGGGTTTGGTTTAGGGTTAGTGTTTGGGCTTGGGTTAGGGTAAGGTTTAGTTTCAGGTTTAGAGTTAAGATTAGGGTTTGGCTTAGGGTTAGGCTTAGGGTTAGGGCTAGGCGATAGGGATAGGGTTAGAGTTAGGGTTGGGGTTAGTGTTTGGGCTAGGGTTAGGGTTAGGGTTAGGGTTAGGGTTAGGGTTAGGGTTAGGTTTAGTGTTAGGATTAGGGTTTCGGTTTCGGTTAGGGTTACGGTTAGGGTTTGCGTTAGTTTTAGGGTTAGGGATAGGGTTTAGGTTCGGGTTAGGGTTAACGTTTGGGTTAGGATTTAGTTTTGGATTAGCGTTAGGGTTAGGGTTAGTTTTAGGGCTTGGGTTAGGGTTAGGGTTAGAGTTAGGGCTTGGCTTTAGGTTAGGTTTAGGGTTTTAGTTAGGCTTAGGGTTAGGGTTAGGGTTAGTGTTAGGATTAGGGTTTGGGTTAGGGTTAGGGTTAGTGTTAGGGTTAGGGTTAGGGTTAGGGTTAGGGATTGGCTTTAGGTTAGGTTTAGGGTTTGGGTTAGGCTTAGGTTTAATGTTTGGGTTTGGGTTAGGTTTAGGTTTACGGTTAGGGTTAGGGTTAGGGTAAGGGTTAGTGTTAGGTTTAGGGTTAGGGTTAGGGGTAAGGTTAGTTTTAGGGCTTGGGTTAGGGTTAGGGTTAGGGATTGGGTTTAGGTTAGGTTTAGGTTTTGGGTAGGCTTAGGGTTAGGGTTTGTGTTTGGGTTAGGTTTAGGTTTAGGGTTAGGATTAAGGTTAGGGTTAGGGTTTGGGTTTGGGTTAGAGTAAGGTATAGGGTTTATTGTTTGGGTTAGGTTTAGTGTTAGGGTTAGGGTTTGGCTTAGGGTTAAGTTTAGGGATAGGGTTAGGTGTTAGGGTTAGGATTAGGGTTAAGGTTTGGGTTAGGGTTAAGGTTACGGTTAGGGTTTGGGTTAGGGTTAGGGTTAGGGTTAGGGTTTGGGTTTGGCTTAGAGTAAGGTATATGGTTAGGGTTTGGGTTAGGTTTATTGTTAGGGTTAGGTTTTGGGTTAGGGTTTGCGTTAGGGGTAGGTTTAGGGTTAGGGTTAGGTGTTAGGGTTAGGGTTAGGGTTAGGGTTAGGGTTAGTTAGGGTTAGGTTTAGGGTTAGGGTTAGGGTTAGGGTTAGGGTTAGTTAGGGTTAGGGTGAGGGTTAGGTTTTGGGTTAGGATTAGGGTTAGGGTTAAGGTTAGTTATAGGGCTTGGGTTAGTGTTAGGGTTAGGGTTAGGGCTTGGGTTTAGATTAGGTTTAGGGTTTGGGTTAGGCTTAGGGTTAGGGTTTGGGTTTGGGTTAGGTTTTGGTTTAGGGTTAGGGTTAGGGTTTGCGTTTGGGTTAGAGTAAGGTATAGTGTTAGGGTTTCGGTTAGGTTTAGTGTTAGGGTTAGGGTTTGGGTTAGGGTTTTGGTTAGGGTTAGTTTTAGGGCTTGGGTTAGGTTGAGGGTTAGAGTTAGGGCTTGGGTTTAGGTTAGGTTTAGGTTTTGGGTTAGTCTTAGGGTTAGGGTTCATGTTAGGGTTAGGGTTCGTGTTAGGGTTAGGTTTTGGGTTAGGGTTTGGGTTAGGGTTAAGGTTAGCGTTAGGGTTAGGGGTTAGGGTTAGGTTTAGGGTCAGGATTAGTGTTTGGGTTTGGGTTAGGGTTTCGTTTAGGGTTAGGTTTAGGGTTCGGGTTACGTTTAGGGTGTGGGTTTTGTTTAGGTTTAGGGTTAGTGTTAGGATTGGGGTTTGGGTTAGGGTTAGGGTTAGCGTTAGGATTTGGGTTAGGTTTAGGGTTAGGGTTAGTGTTTGGGTTAGGGTTAGGATTGAAGTTTGGGTTTGGGTTAGGGTTAGGGTTAGGGTTAGGTTTCGGGTGTGGGTTTGGTTTACGATTAGGCTTAGGGTTAAGGTTTTGTTTGTTTTAGAGTTAGTGTTAGGGTTAGCGGAATTAATGTTAGGGTTAGGGTTAGGGTTAGGATTAGGTTTAGGGTTAAGGTTAGGTTTGGGTTAGAGTTAGGTTTAGAGTTGGGGTTTGGTTTAGGGTTAGATTAAGGGTTAGGGTTGCGGTTAGGTTTAGGGTTAGGGTTAGGGTTAGGGTTAGGATTAGGGTTAAGTTTAGGTTTAGGTTTTGGTTTAGGGTTAGGGTTAGGGTTAGGGTTTGGTTTGGGTTAGGGTTAATGTTACGGAAAGGGTAAGTTTTAGGTTTGGGGTTAGGGTTAGGTTTAGGGTTACTGTTTGAGGTTGGTTTAGGATTAGGGTTAGGGTTAGGGTTATGGTTAGGGATTGGTTTGGGGTAGGGTTAGTGTTAGTGTTAGGGATAGAGTTTAGGTTAGGGTTAGAGTTTAGGTTTGGTTTAGGGTTAGTGTTAGGGTTAGGGTTAGAGTTTGGGTTAGGGTTTAGGTTTGGGTTAGGGTTAGAGTTAGGGTTAGTTTTAGGGGTTGGGTTAGGGTTAGGGTTAGGGTTAGGGCTTGGGTTTAGGTTAGGTTTAAGGTTTGGGTTAGGCTTAGGTTTAGGGCTTGTGTTTGGGTTAGGGTTAGCTTTAGGGTTAGGGTTAGGGTTAGGGTTAGGGTTAGTTTTAGTGCTTGGGTTAGGGTTAGGGTTAGGGTTAGGGATTGGGTGTAGGTTAGGTTTAGTGCTTGGGTTAGGCTTAGGGTTAGTGTTTGGGTTTGGGTTATGTTTAGGTTTAGGGTTAGGGTTAGGGTTAGGGTTAGGGTTACGGTTTGGGTTTGGGTTAGAGTAAGGTATCGGGTTAGGGTTTGGGTTACGATTACGGTTAGGGTTAGGGTTTGGGTTAGGGTTTGGGTTAGGGTTAAGGTTAGTGTTAGGGTCAGGGTTTAGGGTTAGGGTTAGGCTTAGGGTTAGGGTTAGGTTTAGTGTTACTGTTAGAATTTGGGGTAGGGTTAGATTTAGGGGTAGGGTTTGTGTTAGGGTTAGGCGTAGGGTTAGTGTTAGGGTTAGGTTTTGGGTTAGGGTTAGGGTTTGGTTTAGGGTTAGTGTTTGGGCTTGGGTTAGGGTTAGGTTTAGTTTCAGGTTTAGAGTTAAGATTAGGGTTTGGCTTAGGGTTAGGCTTAGGGTTAGGGCTAGGCGATAGGGATAGGGTTAGAGTTAGGGTTGGGGTTAGTGTTTGGGCTAGGGTTAGGGTTAGGGTTAGGGTTAGGGTTAGGGTTAGGGTTAGGTTTAGTGTTAGGATTAGGGTTTCGGTTTCGGTTAGGGTTACGGTTAGGGTTTGCGTTAGTTTTAGGGTTAGGGATAGGGTTTAGGTTCGGGTTAGGGTTAACGTTTGGGTTAGGATTTAGTTTTGGATTAGCGTTAGGGTTAGGGTTAGTTTTAGGGCTTGGGTTAGGGTTAGGGTTAGAGTTAGGGCTTGGCTTTAGGTTAGGTTTAGGGTTTTAGTTAGGCTTAGGGTTAGGGTTAGGGTTAGTGTTAGGATTAGGGTTTGGGTTAGGGTTAGGGTTAGTGTTAGGGTTAGGGTTAGGGTTAGGGTTAGGGATTGGCTTTAGGTTAGGTTTAGGGTTTGGGTTAGGCTTAGGTTTAATGTTTGGGTTTGGGTTAGGTTTAGGTTTACGGTTAGGGTTAGGGTTAGGGTAAGGGTTAGTGTTAGGTTTAGGGTTAGGGTTAGGGGTAAGGTTAGTTTTAGGGCTTGGGTTAGGGTTAGGGTTAGGGATTGGGTTTAGGTTAGGTTTAGGTTTTGGGTAGGCTTAGGGTTGGGGTTTGTGTTTGGGTTAGGTTTAGGTTTAGGGTTAGGATTAAGGTTAGGGTTAGGGTTTGGGTTTGGGTTAGAGTAAGGTATAGGGTTTATTGTTTGGGTTAGGTTTAGTGTTAGGGTTAGGGTTTGGCTTAGGGTTAAGTTTAGGGATAGGGTTAGGTGTTAGGGTTAGGATTAGGGTTAAGGTTTGGGTTAGGGTTAAGGTTACGGTTAGGGTTTGGGTTAGGGTTAGGGTTAGGGTTAGGGTTTGGGTTTGGCTTAGAGTAAGGTATATGGTTAGGGTTTGGGTTAGGTTTATTGTTAGGGTTAGGTTTTGGGTTAGGGTTTGCGTTAGGGTTATGTTTAGGGTTAGGGTTAGGTGTTAGGGTTAGGGTTAGGGTTAGGGTTAGGGTTAGTTAGGGTTAGGTTTAGGGTTAGGGTTAGGGTTAGGGTTAGGGTTAGTTAGGGTTAGGGTGAGGGTTAGGTTTTGGGTTAGGATTAGGGTTAGGGTTAAGGTTAGTTATAGGGCTTGGGTTAGTGTTAGGGTTAGGGTTAGGGCTTGGGTTTAGATTAGGTTTAGGGTTTGGGTTAGGCTTAGGGTTAGGGTTTGGGTTTGGGTTAGGTTTTGGTTTAGGGTTAGGGTTAGGGTTTGCGTTTGGGTTAGAGTAAGGTATAGTGTTAGGGTTTCGGTTAGGTTTAGTGTTAGGGTTAGGGTTTGGGTTAGGGTTTTGGTTAGGGTTAAGGTTAGGGTTAGGGTTAGGGTTTAGGATTAGTGTTAGGGTTTGGGTTAGGGTTAGGGTTAGGGTTAGGGTTAGGTTTAGAGGTAGGGTTAGGGTTTGTCTTAGGGGTAGGGTTAGGGTTAGGGCTAGGCGATAGGGATAGGGTTAGGTTTAGGGTTAGGTTTAGGGTTTGGGCTGGGGTTAGGGTTAGTGTTAGGTTTAGTATTAGGGTTACGTTTAGTGTTAGGATTAGGATTTGGGTTTTGGTTAGGGTTCGGGTTAGGGTTAGGGTTTAGGTTAGTGTTAGGGTTAGGGATACGTTTAGGGGTAGGGTAAGGGTTAGGGTTAGGGTTTGTGTTAGCGTTAGGGTTAGGGTTAGGGTTAGTGTTAGGATTAGAGTTTGTGTTAGGTTTAGGGTTAGGGTTACGGTTAGGGTTTCGGTTTGGGTTTGGGTTAGGTTTAGGGTTAGTGTTTGGTTTAGGGTTAGGGTTAGGGTTAGGCTTAGGGTTAGGGTTAGGGTAAGTGTTAGGGTTAGGGTTTGGATTAGGGTTAGGTTTAGCTTTAGGCTTAGGGTTAGGGTTTGGTTTGGTTTACAGTTAGTGTTAGGGTTAGGGTAAGGGTTAGGGTTAGGGTTATGTTTAGGGTTAGGGTTTGGGTTAGGTTTAGCTTTAGGGTTAGGGTTAGGGTTAGGGTTAGGGATTGGCTTTAGGTTAGGTTTAGGGTTTGGGTTAGGCTTAGGTTTAATGTTTGGGTTTGGGTTAGGTTTAGGTTTACGGTTAGGGTTAGGGTTAGGGTTAGGGTTTGGGTTAGGGTTAGGGTTAGGGTTAGGGTTAGGGTTTGGGTTAGGCTTAGGGTTAGGGTTAGGGTTAGGGTTAGGGTAAGGGTTAGGGTTAGGGTTAGGGTTAGGGTTAGGGTTAGGGTTAAGGTTAGTTTTAGGGCTTGGGTTAGGGTTAGGGTTAGGGATTGGGTTTAGGTTAGGTTTAGGTTTTGGGTAGGCTTAGGGTTAGGGTTTGTGTTTGGGTTAGGTTTAGGTTTAGGGTTAGGATTAAGGTTCGGGTTAGGGTTTGGGTTTGGGTTAGAGTAAGGTATAGGGTTTATTGTTTGGGTTAGGTTTAGTGTTAGGGTTAGAGTTTGGCTTAGGGTTAAGTTTAGGGATAGGGTTAGGTGTTAGGGTTAGGATTAGGGTTAAGGTTTGGGTTAGGGTTAAGGTTACGGTTAGGGTTTGGGTTAGGGTTAGGGTTAGGGTTAGGGTTTGGGTTTGGCTTAGAGTAAGGTATATGGTTAGGGTTTGGGTTAGGTTTATTGTTAGGGTTAGGTTTTGGGTTAGGGTTTGCGTTAGGGTTATGTTTAGGGTTAGGGTTAGGTGTTAGGGTTAGGGTTAGGGTTAGGGTTAGGGTTAGTTAGGGTTAGGTTTAGGGTTAGGGTTAGGGTTAGGGTTAGGGTTAGTTAGGGTTAGGGTGAGGGTTAGGTTTTGGGTTAGGATTAGGGTTAGGGTTAAGGTTAGTTATAGGGCTTGGGTTAGTGTTAGGGTTAGGGTTAGGGCTTGGGTTTAGATTAGGTTTAGGGTTTGGGTTAGGCTTAGGGTTAGGGTTTGGGTTTGGGTTAGGTTTAGGTTTAGGGTTAGGGTTAGGGTTTGCGTTTGGGTTAGAGTAAGGTATAGTGTTAGGGTTTCGGTTAGGTTTAGTGTTAGGGTTAGGGTTTGGGTTAGGGTTTTGGTTAGGGTTAAGGTTAGGGTTAGGGTTAGGGTTTAGGATTAGTGTTAGGGTTTGGGTTAGGGTTAGGGTTAGGGTTAGGGTTAGGTTTAGAGGTAGGGTTAGGGTTTGTCTTAGGGGTAGGGTTAGGGTTAGGGCTAGGCGATAGGGATAGGGTTAGGTTTAGGGTTAGGTTTAGGGTTTGGGCTGGGGTTAGGGTTAGTGTTAGGTTTAGTATTAGGGTTACGTTTAGTGTTAGGATTAGGATTTGGGTTTTGGTTAGGGTTCGGGTTAGGGTTAGGGTTTAGGTTAGTGTTAGGGTTTGGGATACGTTTAGGGGTAGGGTAAGGGTTAGGGTTAGGGTTTGTGTTAGCGTTAGGGTTAGGGTTAGGGTTAGTGTTAGGATTAGAGTTTGTGTTAGGTTTAGGGTTAGGGTTACGGTTAGGGTTTCGGTTTGGGTTTGGGTTAGGTTTAGGGTTAGTGTTTGGTTTAGGGTTAGGGTTAGGGTTAGGCTTAGGGTTAGGGTTAGGGTAAGTGTTAGGGTTAGGGTTTGGATTAGGGTTAGGTTTAGCTTTAGGCTTAGGGTTAGGGTTTGGTTTGGTTTACAGTTAGTGTTAGGGTTAGGGTAAGGGTTAGGGTTAGGGTTATGTTTAGGGTTAGGGTTTGGGTTAGGTTTAGCTTTAGGGTTAGGGTTAGGGTTAGGGTTAGGGATTGGCTTTAGGTTAGGTTTAGGGTTTGGGTTAGGCTTAGGTTTAATGTTTGGGTTTGGGTTAGGTTTAGGTTTACGGTTAGGGTTAGGGTTAGGGTTAGGGTTTGGGTTAGGGTTAGGGTTAGGGTTAGTGTTAGGGTTTGGGTTAGGCTTAGGGTTAGGGTTAGGGTTAGGGTTAGGGTAAGGGTTAGGGTTAGGGTTAGGGTTAGGGTTAGGGTTAGGGTTAAGGTTAGTTTTAGGGCTTGGGTTAGGGTTAGGGTTAGGGATTGGGTTTAGGTTAGGTTTAGGGTTTGGGTAGGCTTAGGGTTAGGGTTTGTGTTTGGGTTAGGTTTAGGTTTAGGGTTAGGATTAAGGTTAGGGTTAGGGTTTGGGTTTGGGTTAGAGTAAGGTATAGGGTTTATTGTTTGGGTTAGGTTTAGTGTTAGGATTAGGGTTTGGGTTAGGGTTAAGGTTAGGGATAGGGTTAGGTGTTAGGATTAGGGTTAGGTTTTGGGTTACAGTTAAGGTTACGGTTAGGGTTTGGGTTAGGGTTAGGGTTAGGTTTAGGGTTTGGGTTTGGGTTAGAGTAAGGTATATGGTTAGGGTTTGGGTTAGGTTTAGTCTTAGGGTTAGGGTTTGGGTTAGGGTTTGCGTTAGGGTTAAGTTTAGGGTTAGGGTTAGTTGTTAGGGTTAGGGTTAGGGTTAGGGTTTGAGTTAGGGTTAGGGCTAGGGTTAGGGTTAGGTTTTGGGTTAGGGTTAGGGTTAGGGTTAGGGTTTGGGTTAGGGTTTGCGTTAGGGTTATGTTTAGGGTTAGGGTTAGTTGTGAGGGGTAGGGTTAGGGTTAGGGTTTGGGTTAGGGCTAGTGTTAGGGTTAGGGTTAGGTTTTGGGTTAGGGTTAGGGTTAGGGTTAGTATTAGTGTTTCGGTTAGGATTTGGGATAGGGTTAGGTTTAGGGGTAGGGTTAGGGTTAGGGTTTGTGTTAGGGTTACGGTTAGGGTTGGATTTAGGTTTAGGGTTTGGGTTAGGGTTAGGGTTAGGGTTAGGGTTAGGGTTAGGGTTAGGGTTAGTTAGGGTTAGGTTTAGGGTTAGGGTTAGGGTTAGGGTTAGGGTTAGTTAGGGTTAGGGTGAGGGTTAGGTTTAGGGTTAGGATTAGGGTTAGGGTTAAGGTTAGTTATAGGGCTTGGGTTAGTGTTAGGGTTAGGGTTAGGGCTTGGGTTTAGATTAGGTTTAGGGTTTGGGTTAGGCTTAGGAATAGGGTTTGGGTTTGGGTTAGGTTTAGGTTTAGGGTTAGGGTTAGGGTTTGCGTTTGGGTTAGAGTAAGGTATAGTGTTAGGTTTTTGGTTAAGTTTAGTGTTAGGGTTAGGGTTTGGGTTAGGGTTTTGGTTAGGGTTAAGATTAGGGTTAGGGTTAGGGTTTAGGATTAGTGTTAGGGTTTGGGTTAGGGTTAGGGTTAGGGTTAGGGTTAGGGTTTGGGTTAGGCTTAGGGTTAGGGTTAGGGTTAGGGTTAGGTAAGGGTTAGGGTTAGGTTTAGGGTTAGGGTTAGTATTAGTGTTTCGGTTAGGATTTGGGGTAGGGTTAGGTTTAGGGGTAGGGTTAGGGTTAGGGTTTGTGTTAGGGTTACGGTTAGGGTTGGAGTTAGGTTTAGGGTTTGGGTTAGGGTTAGGGTTAGGGTTAGGGTTAGGGTTAGGGTTAGTTAGGGTTAGGTGTAGGGTTAGGGTTAGGGTTAGGGTTAGGGTTAGGGTTAGTTAGGGTTAGGGTGAGGGTTAGGTTTTGGGTTAGGATTAGGGTTAGGGTTAAGGTTAGTTATAGGGCTTGGGTTATTGTTAGGGTTAGGGTTAGGGCTTGGGTTTAGATTAGGTTTAGGGTTTGGGTTAGGCTTAGGGTTAGAGTTTGGGTTTGGGTTAGGTTTAGTTTTAGGGTTAGGGTTAGGGTTTGCGTTTGGGTTAGAGTAAGGTATAGTGTTAGGGTTTCGGTTAGGTTTAGTGTTAGGGTTAGTGTTTGGGTTAGGGTTTTGGTTAGGGTTAAGGTTAGGGTTAGGGTTAGGGTTTAGGATTAGTGTTCGTGTTTGGGTTAGGGTTAGGGTTAGGGATAGGGTTAGGTTTAGAGGTAGGGTTAGGGTTTGTCTTAGGGGTAGGGTTTGGGTTAGGGCTAGGCGATAGGGATAGGGTTAGGTTTAGGGTTAGCTTTAGGGTTTGGGCTGGGGTTACGGTTAGTGTTAGGTTTAGTATTAGGGTTACGTTTAGTGTTAGCATTAGGATTTGGGTTTTGGTTAGGGTTCGGGTTAGGGTTAGGGTTTAGGTTAGTGTTAGGGTTTGGGATACGTTTAGGGGTAGGGTAAGGGTTAGGGTTAGGGTTTGTGTTAGGGTTAGGGTTAGGGTTAGGGTTAGTGTTAGGATTAGAGTTTGTGTTAGGTTTAGGGTTAGGGTTACGGTTAGGGTTTCGGTTTGGGTTTGGGTTAGGGTTAGGGTTAGTGTTTGGTTTAGGGTTAGGGTTAGGGTTAGGCTTAGGGTTAGGGTTAGGGTAAGTGTTAGGGTTAGGGTTTGGATTAGGGTTAGGTTTAGCTTTAGGCTTAGGGTTAGGGTTTGGTTTGGTTTACGGTTAGTGTTAGGGTTAGGGTAAGGGTTAGGGTTAGGGTTATGTTTAGGGTTAGGGTTTGGGTTAGGTTTAGCTTTAGGGTTAGGGTTAGGGTTAGGGTTAGGTTTTGGGATTGGCTTTAGGTTAGGTTTAGGGTTTGGGTTAGGCTTAGGTTTAATGTTTGGGTTTGGGTTAGGTTTAGGTTTACGGTTAGGGTTAGGGTTAGGGTTAGGGTTTGGGTTAGGGTTAGGGTTAGGGTTTGGGTTAGGCTTAGGGTTAGGGTTAGGGTTAGGGTTAGGGTTAGGGTTAGGGTTAGGGTTAAGGTTAGTTTTAGGGCTTGGGTTAGGGTTAGGGTTAGGGATTGGGTTTAGGTTAGGTTTAGGGTTTGGGTAGGCTTAGGGTTAGGGTTTGTGTTTGGGTTAGGTTTAGGTTTAGGGTTAGGATTAAGGTTAGGGTTAGGGTTTGGGTTTGGGTTAGAGTAAGGTATAGGGTTTATTGTTTGGGTTAGGTTTAGTGTTAGGATTAGGGTTTGGGTTAGGGTTAAGGTTAGGGATAGGGTTAGGTGTTAGGGTTAGGATTAGGGTTAGGGTTTGGGTTACGGTTAAGGTTACGGTTAGGGTTTGGGTTAGGGTTAGGGTTAGGGTTAGGGTTTGGGTTTGGGTTAGAGTAAGGTATATGGTTAGGGTTTGGGTTAGGTTTAGTGTTAGGGTTAGGGTTTGGGTTAGGGTTTGCGTTAGGGTTAAGTTTAGGGTTAGGGTTAGGTGTTAGGGTTAGGGTTAGGGTTAGGGTTTGGGTTAGGGTTAGGGTTAGGGTTAGGGTTAGAGTTAGGTTTTGGGTTAGGGTTAGGGTTAGGGTTAGGGTTTGGGTTAGGGTTTGCGTTAGGGTTAAGTTTAGGGTTAGGGTTAGTTGTTAGGGTTAGGGTTAGGGTTAGGGTTTAGGTTAGGGTTAGGGTTAGGGTTAGGGTTAGGGTTAGGGTTTGGGTTAGGCTTAGGGTTAGGGTTAGGGTTAGGGATTGGGTTTAGGTTAGGTTTAGGGTTTGGGTAGGCTTAGGGTTAGGGTTTGTGTTTGGGTTAGGTTTAGGTTTACGGTTAGGATTAAGGTTAGGGTTAGGGTTTGGGTTTGGGTTAGAGTAAGGTATAGGGTTTATTGTTTGGGTTAGGTTTAGTGTTAGGGTTAGGGTTTGGGTTAGGGTTAAGGTTAGGGATAGGGTTAGGTGTTAGGGTTAGGATTAGGGTTAGGGTTTGGGTTACGGTTAAGGTTACGGTTAGGGTTTGGGTTAGGGTTAGGGTTAGGGTTAGGGTTTGGGTTTGAGTTAGAGTAAGGTATATGGTTAGGGTTTGGGTTAGGTTTAGTGTTAGGGTTAGGGTTTGGGTTAGGGTTTGCGTTAGGGTTAAGTTTAGGGTTAGGGTTAGTTGTTAGGGTTAGGGTTAGGGTTAGGGTTTGGGTTAGGGTTAGGGTTAGGGTTAGGGTTAGGTTTTGGGTTAGGTTTAGGGTTAGGGTTAGTATTAGTGTTTCGGTTAGGATTTGGGGTAGGGTTAGGTTTAGGGGTAGGGTTAGGGTTAGGGTTTGTGTTAGGGTTACGGTTAGGGTTGGAGTTAGGTTTAGGGTTTGGGTTAGGGTTAGGGTTAGGGTTAGGGTTAGGGTTAGTTAGGGTTAGGGTTAGTTAGGGTTAGGGTGAGGGTTAGGTTTAGGGTTAGGATTAGGGTTAGGGTTAGGGTTAGGGTTAGCCTTAGGGTTTGGGTTAGGGTTAGGGTTAGGGTTAGTGTTTGGGTTAGGGTTAGGATTGAAGTTTGGGTTTGGGTTAGGGTTAGGGTTAGGGTTAGGTTTCGGGTGTGGGTTTGGTTTACGATTAGGCTTAGGGTTCAGGTTTTGTTTGTTTTAGAGTTAGTGTTAGGGTTAGGGGAATTAATGTTAGGGTTAGGGTTAGGGTTAGGATTAGGGTTAGGGTTAAGGTTAGGTTTGGGTTAGAGTTAGGTTTATAGTTGGGGTTTGGTTTAGGGTTAGATTAAGGGTTAGGGTTGGGGTTAGGTTTAGGGTTAG
>CM069528.1:4052500-4062500 GCA_035773235.1 Eospalax fontanierii
GGATAGGGTTAGGGTTAGTGTTTGGGTGAGGGTTAGGGTTAGGTTTAGGGTTAGGGTTAGGGTTTGGTTTGGTTTAGGGTTAGTGCTAGGCTTAGGGTTAGGGGTTGTTTAGGGTTTGGCTTTGGGTTAGGATTAAGGTTAGGGTTAAGGTTTAGGTTTGGGTTAACGTTAGGTTTAGAGTTGGGGTTTGGTTTAGGGTTAGGTTTAGGGTTAGGGTTGGGGTTAGGGTTAGGGTTAGGGTTAGGTTTATGATTAGGGTTAGGTTTAGGTTTAGGTTTTAGAGTAGGTTTAGGGTTAGGGTTAGGGTTAGGGTATGGTTTGGGTTAGGGTTAATGTTAAGGATAGGATAAGGGTTAGGTTTGGGGTTAGGGTTTGGTTTATGGTTACTGTTAGAGGTTGGTTTAGGGTTAGGGTAGGGTTAGGGTTAGGGTTAGTGATTGGTTTGGGGTAGGAATAGTGTTAGGGTTAGGGATAGAGTTTCGGTTAGGGTTAGGGTTAGGGTTAGGTTTAGGGTTTAGGTTTGGGTTAGGTTTAAGGTTAGGGTTAGGGTTTGGGTTAGGGTTTGGGATAGGGTTAAGGTTAGGGTTAGGGTTAGGGTTAGTTAGGGTTAGGGTGAGGGTTAGGTTTTGGGTTAGGATTAGGGTTAGGGTTAAGGGTAGTTATAGGGCTTGGGTTAGTGTTAGGGTTAGGGTTAGGGCTTGGGTTTAGATTAGGTTTAGGGTTTGGGTTAGGCTTAGGGTTGGGGTTTGGGTTTGGGTTAGGTTTAGGTTTAGGGTTAGGGTTAGGGTTTGCGTTTGGGTTAGAGTAAGGTATAGTGTTAGGGTTTCGGTTAGGATTAGTGTTAGGGTTAGAGTTTGGGTTAGGGTTTTGGTTAGGGTTAAGGTTAGGGTTAGGGTTAGGGTTTAGGATTAGTGTTAGGGTTTGGGTTAGGGTTAGGGTTAGGGTTAGGGTTAGGTTTAGAGGTAGGGTTAGGGTTTGTCTTAGGGGTAGGGTTAGGGTTAGGGCTAGGCGATAGGGATAGGGTTAGGTTTAGGGTTAGGTTTAGGGTTTGGGCTGGGGTTAGGGTTAGTGTTAGGTTTAGTATTAGGGTTACGTTTAGTGTTAGGATTAGGATTTGGGTTTTGGTTAGGGTTCGGGTTAGGGTTAGGGTTTAGGTTAGTGTTAGGGTTTGGGATACGTTTAGGGGTAGGGTAAGGGTTAGGGTTAGGGTTTGTGTTAGCGTTAGGGTTAGGGTTAGGGTTAGTGTTAGGATTAGAGTTTGTGTTAGGTTTAGGGTTAGGGTTACGGTTAGGGTTTCGGTTTGGGTTTGGGTTAGGTTTAGGGTTAGTGTTTGGTTTAGGGTTAGGGTTAGGGTTAGGCTTAGGGTTAGGGTTAGGGTAAGTGTTAGGGTTAGGGTTTGGATTAGGGTTAGGTTTAGCTTTAGGCTTAGGGTTAGGGTTTGGTTTGGTTTACAGTTAGTGTTAGGGTTAGGGTAAGGGTTAGGGTTAGGGTTATGTTTAGGGTTAGGGTTTGGGTTAGGTTTAGCTTTAGGGTTAGGGTTAGGGTTAGGGTTAGGGATTGGCTTTAGGTTAGGTTTAGGGTTTGGGTTAGGCTTAGGTTTAATGTTTGGGTTTGGGTTAGGTTTAGGTTTACGGTTAGGGTTAGGGTTAGGGTTAGGGTTTGGGTGAGGGTTTAGGTTTGGGTTAGAGTAAGGTATAGGGCTAGGGTTTGGGTTAGGTTTAGTGTTAGGGTTAGGGTTTGGGTTAGGGTTTGGGTTAGGGTTAAGGTTAGGTTTAGGGTTAGGTGTTAGGGTTAGAGTTTGGGTTTGGGTAAGGGTTAAGGTTGGGTTTAGGGTTAGGGTTAGGGTTAGGGTTAGGGTTAGGGTTAAGGTTAGTTTTAGTGCTTGGGTTAGGGTTAGGGTTAGGGATTGGGTGTAGGTTAGGTTTAGGGTTTGGGTAGGCTTAGGGTTAGGGTTTGTGTTTGGGTTAGGTTTAGGTTTAGGGTTAGGATTAAGGTTAGGGTTAGGGTTTGGGTTTGGGTTAGAGTAAGGTATAGGGTTTATTGTTTGGGTTAGGTTTAGTGTTAGGATTAGGGTTTCGGTTAGGGTTAAGGTTAGGGATAGGGTTAGGTGTTAGGATTAGGGTTAGGTTTTGGGTTACAGTTAAGGTTACGGTTAGGGTTTGGGTTAGGGTTAGGGTTAGGGTTAGGGTTTGGGTTTGGGTTAGAGTAAGGTATATGGTTAGGGTTTGGGTTAGGTTTAGTCTTAGGGTTAGGGTTTGGGTTAGGGTTTGCGTTAGGGTTAAGTTTAGGGTTAGGGTTAGTTGTTAGGGTTAGGGTTAGGGTTAGGGTTTGAGTTAGGGTTAGGGTTAGGGTTAGGGTTAGGTTTTGGGTTAGGGTTAGGGTTAGGGTTAGGGTTTGGGTTAGGGTTTGCGTTAGGGTTAAGTTTAGGGTTAGGGTTAGTTGTTAGGGTTAGGGTTAGGGTTAGGGTTTGGGTTAGGGTTAGGGTTAGGGTTAGGGTTAGGTTTTGGGTTAGGGTTAGGGTTAGGGTTAGTATTAGGGTTAGGGTTAGGGTTAGGGTTAGGGTTAGGGTTAGGGTTAGGGTTAGGGTTAGTATTAGTGTTTCGGTTAGGATTTGGGGTAGGGTTAGGTTTAGGGGTAGGGTTAGGGTTAGGGTTAGGGTTAGGGTTAGGGTTTGGGTTAGGGTTTGCGTTAGGGTTAAGTTTAGGGTTAGGGTTAGTTGTTAGGGTTAGGGTTAGGGTTAGGGTTTGGGTTAGGGTTAGGGTTAGGGTTAGGGTTAGGTTTTGGGTTAGGGTTAGGGTTAGGGTTAGTATTAGTGTTTCGGTTAGGATTTGGGGTAGGGTTAGGTTTAGGGGTAGGGTTAGGGTTAGGGTTTGTGTTAGGGTTACGGTTAGGGTTGGATTTAGGTTTAGGGTTTGGGTTAGGGTTAGGGTTAGGGTTAGGGTTAGGGTTAGGGTTAGGGTTAGGGTTAGTTAGGGTTAGGTTTAGGGTTAGGGTTAGGGTTAGGGTTAGGGTTAGGGTTAGTTAGGGTTAGGGTGAGGGTTAGGTTTAGGGTTAGGATTAGGGTTAGGGTTAAGGTTAGTTATAGGGCTTGGGTTAGTGTTAGGGTTAGGGTTAGGGCTTGGGTTTAGATTAGGTTTAGGGTTTGGGTTAGGCTTAGGAATAGGGTTTGGGTTTGGGTTAGGTTTAGGTTTAGGGTTAGGGTTAGGGTTTGCGTTTGGGTTAGAGTAAGGTATAGTGTTAGGTTTTTGGTTAAGTTTAGTGTTAGGGTTAGGGTTTGGGTTAGGGTTTTGGTTAGGGTTAAGGTTAGGGTTAGGGTTAGGGTTTAGGATTAGTGTTAGGGTTTGGGTTAGGGTTAGGGTTAGGGTTAGGGTTAGGGTTTGGGTTAGGCTTAGGGTTAGGGTTAGGGTTAGGGTTAGGGTAAGGGTTAGGGTTAGGTTTAGGGTTAGGGTTAGTATTAGTGTTTCGGTTAGGATTTGGGGTAGGGTTAGGTTTAGGGGTAGGGTTAGGGTTAGGGTTTGTGTTAGGGTTACGGTTAGGGTTGGGGTTAGGTTTAGGGTTTGGGTTAGGGTTAGGGTTAGGGTTAGGGTTAGGGTTAGGGTTAGTTAGGGTTAGGTGTAGGGTTAGGGTTAGGGTTAGGGTTAGGGTTAGGGTTAGTTAGGGTTAGGGTGAGGGTTAGGTTTTGGGTTAGGATTAGGGTTAGGGTTAAGGTTAGTTATAGGGCTTGGGTTATTGTTAGGGTTAGGGTTAGGGCTTGGGTTTAGATTAGGTTTAGGGTTTGGGTTAGGCTTAGGGTTAGAGTTTGGGTTTGGGTTAGGTTTAGTTTTAGGGTTAGGGTTAGGGTTTGCGTTTGGGTTAGAGTAAGGTATAGTGTTAGGGTTTCGGTTAGGTTTAGTGTTAGGGTTAGTGTTTGGGTTAGGGTTTGGGTTAGGGTTAGGGTTAGGGTTAGGGTTAGGTTTAGAGGTAGGGTTAGGGTTTGTCTTAGGGGTAGGGTTAGGGTTAGGGCTAGGCGATAGGGATAGGGTTAGGTTTAGGGTTAGGTTTAGGGTTTGGGCTGGGGTTACGGTTAGTGTTAGGTTTAGTATTAGGGTTACGTTTAGTGTTTGGATTAGGATTTGGGTTTTGGTTAGGGTTCGGGTTAGGGTTAGGGTTTAGGTTAGTGTTAGGGTTTGGGATACGTTTAGGGGTAGGGTAAGGGTTAGGGTTAGGGTTTGTGTTAGGGTTAGGGTTAGGGTTAGGGTTAGTGTTAGGATTAGAGTTTGTGTTAGGTTTAGGGTTAGGGTTACGGTTAGGGTTTCGGTTTGGGTTTGGGTTAGGGTTAGGGTTAGTGTTTGGTTTAGGGTTAGGCTTAGGGTTAGGCTTAGGGTTAGGGTTAGGGTAAGTGTTAGGGTTAGGGTTTGGATTAGGGTTAGGTTTAGCTTTAGGCTTAGGGTTAGGGTTTGGTTTGGTTTACGGTTAGTGTTAGGGTTAGGGTAAGGGTTAGGGTTAGGGTTATGTTTAGGGTTAGGGTTTGGGTTAGGTTTAGCTTTAGGGTTAGGGTTAGGGTTAGGGTTAGGGTTTGGGATTGGCTTTAGGTTAGGTTTAGGGTTTGGGTTAGGCTTAGGTTTAATGTTTGGGTTTGGGTTAGGTTTAGGTTTACGGTTAGGGTTAGGGTTAGGGTTAGGGTTTGGGTTAGGGTTAGGGTTAGGGTTTGGGTTAGGCTTAGGGTTAGGGTTAGGGTTAGGGTTAGGGTAAGGGTTAGGGTTAGGGTTAGGGTTAGGGTTAGGGTTAGGGTTAGGGTTAAGGTTAGTTTTAGGGCTTGGGTTAGGGTTAGGGTTAGGGATTGGGTTTAGGTTAGGTTTAGGGTTTGGTTAGGCTTAGGGTTAGGGTTTGTGTTTGGGTTAGGTTTAGGTTTAGGGTTAGGATTAAGGTTAGGGTTAGGGTTTGGGTTTGGGTTAGAGTAAGGTATAGGGTTTATTGTTTGGGTTAGGTTTAGTGTTAGGATTAGGGTTTGGGTTAGGGTTAAGGTTAGGGATAGGGTTAGGTGTTAGGGTTAGGATTAGGGTTAGGGTTTGGGTTACGGTTAAGGTTACGGTTAGGGTTTGGGTTAGGGTTAGGGTTAGGGTTAGGGTTTGGGTTTTGGTTAGAGTAAGGTATATGGTTAGGGTTTGGGTTAGGTTTAGTGTTAGGGTTAGGGTTTGGGTTAGGGTTTGCGTTAGGGTTAAGTTTAGGGTTAGGGTTAGGTGTTAGGGTTAGGGTTAGGGTTAGGGTTTGGGTTAGGGTTAGGGTTAGGGTTAGAGTTAGGTTTTGGGTTAGGGTTAGGGTTATGGTTAGGGTTTGGGTTAGGGTTTGCGTTAGGGTTAAGTTTAGGGTTAGGGTTAGTTGTTAGGGTTAGGGTTAGGGTTAGGGTTTAGGTTAGGGTTAGGGTTAGGGTTAGGGTTAGGTTTTGGGTTAGGGTTAGGGTTAGGGTTAGTATTAGTGTTTCGGGTAGGATTTGGGGTAGGGTTAGGTTTAGGGGTAGGGTTAGGGTTAGGGATTGTGTTAGGGTTACGGTTAGGGTTGGAGTTAGGTTTAGGGTTTGGGTTAGGGTTAGGGTTAGGGTTAGGGTTAGGGTTAGGGTTAGTTAGGGTTAGGTTTAGGGTTAGGGTTAGGGTTAGGGTTAGGGTTAGGGTTAGTTAGGGTTAGGGTGAGGGTTAGGTTTAGGGTTAGGATTAGGGTTAGGGTTAAGGTTAGTTATAGGGCTTGGGTTAGTGTTAGGGTTAGGGTTAGGGCTTGGGTTTAGATTAGGTTTAGGGTTTGGGTTAGGCTTAGGGTTAGGGTTTGGGTTTGGGTTAGGTTTAGGTTTAGGGTTAGGGTTAGGGTTTGCGTTTGGGTTAGAGTAAGGTATAGTGTTAGGTTTTCGGTTAAGTTTAGTGTTAGGGTTAGGGTTTGGGTTAGGGTTTTGGTTAGGGTTAAGGTTAGGGTTAGGGTTAGGGTTTAGGATTAGTGTTAGGGTTTGGGTTAGGGTTAGGGTTAGGGTTAGGGTTAGGGTTTGGGTTAGGCTTAGGGTTAGGGTTAGGGTTAGGCTTAGCGTTAGGGTTCGGGTTAGGTTTAGGGTTAGGTGTTAGGGTTAGGGTTAGGTTTTGGGTTTGGGTTAGGGTTAGGGTCAGGGTTAGGGTTAGGATTAGGGTTTGGGTTAGGGTTAGGGTTAGGATTAGTATTAGTGTTACGGTTAGGATTTGGGGTAGGGTTAGGTTTAGGGGTAGGTTTAGGGTTAGGGTTTGTGTTAGGGTTACGGTTAGGGTTGGAGTTAGGTTTAGGGATTGGGTTAGGGTTAGGGTTAGGGTTTAGGTTAGGGTAAGTGTTAGGGTTAGGGTTTGGATTAGGCTTAGGGTTAGGTTTAGGCTTAGGGTTAGCGTTTGCTTTGGTTTAGGGTTAGTGTTAGGGTTAGGGTAAGAGTTAGGGTTAGGGTTAGTGTTAGGGTTAGGGTTAAGGTTAGTTTTAGGGCTTGGGATAGGTTAGGGTTAGGGTTAGGGTTTGGGTTAAGGTTAGGTTTAGGGTTTGGGTAGCCTTAGGGTTAGGGTTTGTGTTTGGGTTAGGTTTAGGTTTAGGGTTAGGGTTAGGGTTTGGGTTTGGGTTAGAGTAAGGTATAGGGTTTATTGTTTGGGTTAGGTTTAGTGTTAGGGTTAGGGTTTGGGTTAGGGTTAAGGTTAGGGTTAGGGTTAGGTGTTAGGGTTAGGGTTAGGGTTAGGGTTTGGGTTAGGGTTAGGGTTAGGGTTAGGGTTAGGGTTTGGGTTAGGGTTAGGGTTAGGGTTAGGGTTTGGGTTTCGGTTAGAGGAAGGTATATGGTTAGGGTTTGGGTTAGGTTTAGTGTTAGGGTTAGGGTTTGGGTTAGGGTTTCGGTTAGGTTTAGTATTAGGATTAGGGTTTGGGTTTCGGTTAGGGTTAGGGTTAGGGTTAGGGTTAGGGTTTGCGTTAGTTTTAGGGTTAGGGATAGGGTTTAGGTTAGGGTTAGGGTTAGGGTTTGGGTTAGGATTTAGGTTTGGATTTGGGTTAGGTTTAGGGTTAATTTTAGGGCTTGGGTTAGGTTTAGGGTTAGAGTTAGTGCTTGGGTTTAGGTTAGTTTGAGGGTTTGGGTTAGGTTTAGTGTTAGAGTTAGGGCTTGGGTTTAGGTTAGGTTGAGGGTTTGGGTTAGGCTTAGCGTTAGGGTTCGGGTTAGGTTTAGGGTTAGGTGTTAGGGTTAGGGTTAGGGTTTGGGTTAGGGTTAGGGTTAGGGTTAGGGTTAGGATTAGGGTTTGGGTAGGCTTAGGGTTAGGATTAGTATTAGTGTTACGGTTAGGATTTGGGGTAGGGTTAGGTTTAGGGGTTGGGTTAGGGTTAGGGTTTGTGTTAGGGTTACGGTTAGGGTTGGAGTTAGGTTTAGGGTTTGGGTTAGGGTTAGGGTTAGGTTTTGGGTTAGGGTTAGGGTTAGGGTTAGGGTTAGGGTTAGTTAGGGTTAGGTTTAGGGTTAGGGTTAGGGTTAGGGTTAGGGTGAGGGTTAGGGTTAGGGTTAGGGTTTGGGTTCGGATTTAGGTTTGGATTTCGGTTAGGTTTAGCGTTAATTTTAGGGTTTGGGTTAGGTTTAGGGTTAGAGTTAGGGCTTGGGTTTAGGTTAGGTTGAGGATTTGGGTTAGGCTTAGCGTTAGGGTTCGGGTTAGGGTTACGGTTAGGGTTAGGGTTAGGGGTTAGGTTTAGTATCAGTGTTTGGGCTTGGGTTAAGGTTAGGTTTAGGGATAGGGGTAGGTTGTGGTTTGTCTTAGGGTTATGGTTAGGTTTAGGTTTAGGGTTAGGGTTAGTGTTAGGATTAGGGTTAGGGCTAGGCGATAGGGATAGGGTTAGGGTTAGGGTTGGGGTTAGGTTTAAGGTTAGGGTTAGGGTTTGGGTTAGGGTTTGGGTTAGGGTTAAGGTTAGTGTTAGGGTTACGGGTTAGGGTTAGGGTTAGGCTTAGGGTTAGGGTTAGGTTTAGTGTTACGGTTAGGATTTGGGGTAGGGTTAGGATTACGGGTAGGGTTAGGGTTAGGGTTTGTGTTAGGGTTAGGGTTAGGGTTAGTGTTAGGGTTAGGTTTTGGGTTAGGGTTAGTGTTAGGTTTAGGGTTAGTGTTTGGGCTTGGGTTAGGGTTAGGTTTAGTTTTATGTTTAGAGTTAAGGTTAGGGTTTGGCTTAGGGTTAGGCTTAGGGTTAGGGCTAGGCAATAGGGATTGTGTTAGAGTTAGGGTTGGGGTTAGTGTTTGGGCTAGGTTTAGGGTTAGGGTTAGGGTAAGGGTTAGGTTTAGTGTTAGGATTAGGGTTTGGGTTTCGGTTAGGGTTAGGGTTAGGGTTAGGGTTTGCGTTAGTTTTAGGGTTAGGGATAGGGTTTAGGTTAGGGTTAGGGTTAGGGTTTGGGTTAGGATTTAGATTTGGATTTGGGTTAGGGTTAGGGTTAATTTTAGGGCTTGGGTTAGGTTTAGGGTTAGAGTTAGGGCTTGGGTTTAGGTTAGGTTGAGGGTTTGGGTTAGGCTTAGGGTTAGGGTTCGGGTTAGGGTTAGGTTTAGGGGTTAGGGTTAGTATTAGTGTTTGGGCTTGTGTTAGGGTTATGTTTAGGGTTGGGGTAGGTTGTGGTTTGGCTTAGGGTTATGGTTAGGTTTAGAGTTAGGGTTAGGGTTAGTGTTAGGACTAGGGTTAGGGCTAGGCAATAGGGATATTGTTAGGGTTAGAGTTGGGGTTAGTGTTTGGTTTAGGGTTAGAGTTAGGGTTTGGTTTGGTTTAGGGTTAATGTTAGGGTTAGTATTAGGGTTAGCGTTAGGGTTAGGTTTAGGATTAGGGTTAGGTTTAGGGTTATGGTTAGGGTTAGGGTTTGGGTTAGTGTTAGGGTTTGGGATAGGATTAGGGGTAGGGTAAGGGTTAGGGTTAGGGTTTGTGTGAGGGTTAGGGATAGGGTTAGGGTTAGTGTTAGGATTAGAGTTTGTGTTAGGTTTAGGGTTAGGGTTAGGGTTAGGGTTTCGGTTTGGGTTAGGGTTAGGTTTAGGGTTAGTGTTTGGTTTAGGGTTAGAGTTAGGGTTTGGTTTGGTTTAGGGTTAATGTTAGGGTTAGTATTAGGGTTAGCGTTAGGGTTACGTTTAGGATTAGGGTTAGGTTTAGGGTTAGGGTTAGGGTTAGGGTTAGTTAGGGTTAGGGTTAGGGTTAGGGTTAGGGTTAGGGTTAGGGTTAGGGTTAGGGTTAGTTATAGGGCTTGGGTTAGGGTTAGGGTTAGGGTTAGGGCTTGGGTTTAGGTTAGGTTTAGGTTTTGGGTTATGCTTAGTGTTAGGGTTTGGTTTTGGGTTAGGTTTAGGGTTAGGGTTAGGGTTAGGGTTAGGGTTAGGGTTTGGGTTTGGGTTAGAGTAAGGTATAGGGTTAGGGTTTGTGTTACATTTAGTGTTAGGGTTAGGGTTTTGGTTAGGGTTAGGATTAGGGTTAAGGTTAGGGTTAGGGTTAGGGGTTAGGGTTAGGTTTAGGGTTTAGGTTAGGGTTAGGGTTAGGGTTAGGTTTAGGGTTAGTGTTTGGGCTTGGGTTATGGTTATGGTTAGGGTTAGGATTAGGTTTAGGTTTAGGGTTAGGTTTTTGTTTAGGGTTAGTGTTAGGGTTTGCGTTTGAGGTAGGGATAGGGTTAGGTTTAGGGTTAGGGGTAGGCGATAGGGATAGGGTTAGGGTTAGTGTTTGGGTGAGGGTTAGGGTTAGGTTTAGGGTTAGGGTTAGGGTTTGGTTTGGTTTAGGGTTAGTGCTAGGCTTAGGGTTAGGGGTTGTTTAGGGTTTGGCTTTGGGTTAGGATTAAGGTTAGGGTTAAGGTTTAGGTTTGGGTTAACGTTAGGTTTAGAGTTGGGGTTTGGTTTAGGGTTAGGTTTAGGGTTAGGGTTGGGGTTAGGGTTAGGGTTAGGGTTAGGTTTATGATTAGGGTTAGGTTTAGGTTTAGGTTTTAGAGTAGGTTTAGGGTTAGGGTTAGGGTTAGGGTATGGTTTGGGTTAGGGTTAATGTTAAGGATAGGATAAGGGTT
>CM069528.1:4065000-4077500 GCA_035773235.1 Eospalax fontanierii
GGTTTAGGGTTCGGGTTACGTTTAGGGTGTGGGTTTTGTTTAGGTTTAGGGTTAGTGTTAGGATTGGGGTTTGGGTTAGGGTTAGGGTTAGCGTTAGGGTTTGGGTTAGGTTTAGGGTTAGGGTTAGTGTTTGGGTTAGGGTTAGGATTGAAGTTTGGGTTTGGGTTAGGGTTAGGGTTAGGGTTAGGTTTCGGGTGTGGGTTTGGTTTACGATTAGGCTTAGGGTTAAGGTTTTGTTTGTTTTAGAGTTAGTGTTAGGGTTAGCGGAATTAATGTTAGGGTTAGGGTTAGGGTTAGGATTAGGTTTAGGGTTAAGGTTAGGTTTGGGTTAGAGTTAGGTTTAGAGTTGGGGTTTGGTTTAGGGTTAGATTAAGGGTTAGGGTTGCGGTTAGGTTTAGGGTTAGGGTTAGGGTTAGGGTTAGGATTAGGGTTAAGTTTAGGTTTAGGTTTTGGTTTAGGGTTAGGGTTAGGGTTAGGGTTTGGTTTGGGTTAGGGTTAATGTTACGGAAAGGGTAAGTTTTAGGGTTGGGGTTAGGGTTAGGTTTAGGGTTACTGTTTGAGGTTGGTTTAGGATTAGGGTTAGGGTTAGGGTTATGGTTAGGGATTGGTTTGGGGTAGGGTTAGTGTTAGTGTTAGGGATAGAGTTTAGGTTAGGGTTAGAGTTTAGGTTTGGTTTAGGGTTAGTGTTAGGGTTAGGGTTAGAGTTTGGGTTAGGGTTTAGGTTTGGGTTAGGGTTAGAGTTAGGGTTAGTTTTAGGGGTTGGGTTAGGGTTAGGGTTAGGGTTAGGGCTTGGGTTTAGGTTAGGTTTAAGGTTTGGGTTAGGCTTAGGTTTAGGGCTTGTGTTTGGGTTAGGGTTAGCTTTAGGGTTAGGGTTAGGGTTAGGGTTAGGGTTAGTTTTAGTGCTTGGGTTAGGGTTAGGGTTAGGGTTAGGGATTGGGTGTAGGTTAGGTTTAGTGCTTGGGTTAGGCTTAGGGTTAGTGTTTGGGTTTGGGTTATGTTTAGGTTTAGGGTTAGGGTTAGGGTTAGGGTTAGGGTTACGGTTTGGGTTTGGGTTAGAGTAAGGTATCGGGTTAGGGTTTGGGTTACGATTACGGTTAGGGTTAGGGTTTGGGTTAGGGTTTGGGTTAGGGTTAAGGTTAGTGTTAGGGTCAGGGTTTAGGGTTAGGGTTAGGCTTAGGGTTAGGGTTAGGTTTAGTGTTACTGTTAGAATTTGGGGTAGGGTTAGATTTAGGGGTAGGGTTTGTGTTAGGGTTAGGGTTAGGGTTAGTGTTAGGGTTAGGTTTTGGGTTAGGGTTAGGGTTTGGTTTAGGGTTAGTGTTTGGGCTTGGGTTAGGGTTAGGTTTAGTTTCAGGTTTAGAGTTAAGATTAGGGTTTGGCTTAGGGTTAGGCTTAGGGTTAGGGCTAGGCGATAGGGATAGGGTTAGAGTTAGGGTTGGGGTTAGTGTTTGGGCTAGGGTTAGGGTTAGGGTTAGGGTTAGGGTTAGGGTTAGGGTTAGGTTTAGTGTTAGGATTAGGGTTTCGGTTTCGGTTATGGTTAGGGTTAGGGTTTGCGTTAGTTTTAGGGTTAGGGATAGGGTTTAGGTTCGGGTTAGGGTTAACGTTTGGGTTAGGATTTAGTTTTGGATTAGCGTTAGGGTTAGGGTTAGTTTTAGGGCTTGGGTTAGGGTTAGGGTTAGAGTTAGGGCTTGGCTTTAGGTTAGGTTTAGGGTTTTAGTTAGGCTTAGGGTTAGGGTTAGGGTTAGGTTTAGTGTTAGGATTAGGGTTTGGGTTAGGGTTAGGGTTAGTGTTAGGGTTAGGGTTAGGGTTAGGGTTAGGGATTGGCTTTAGGTTAGGTTTAGGGTTTGGGTTAGGCTTAGGTTTAATGTTTGGGTTTGGGTTAGGTTTAGGTTTACGGTTAGGGTTAGGGTTAGGGTAAGGGTTAGTGTTAGGTTTAGGGTTAGGGTTAGGGGTAAGGTTAGTTTTAGGGCTTGGGTTAGGGTTAGGGTTAGGGATTGGGTTTAGGTTAGGTTTAGGTTTTGGGTAGGCTTAGGGTTAGGGTTTGTGTTTGGGTTAGGTTTAGGTTTAGGGTTAGGATTAAGGTTAGGGTTAGGGTTTGGGTTTGGGTTAGAGTAAGGTATAGGGTTTATTGTTTGGGTTAGGTTTAGTGTTAGGGTTAGGGTTTGGCTTAGGGTTAAGTTTAGGGATAGGGTTAGGTGTTAGGGTTAGGATTAGGGTTAAGGTTTGGGTCAGGGTTAAGGTTACGGTTAGGGTTTGGGTTAGGGTTAGGGTTAGGGTTAGGGTTTGGGTTTGGCTTAGAGTAAGGTATATGGTTAGGGTTTGGGTTAGGTTTATTGTTAGGGTTAGGTTTTGGGTTAGGGTTTGCGTTAGGGTTATGTTTAGGGTTAGGGTTAGGTGTTAGGGTTAGGGTTAGGGTTAGGGTTAGGGTTAGTTAGGGTTAGGTTTAGGGTTAGGGTTAGGGTTAGGGTTAGGGTTAGTTACGGTTAGGGTGAGGGTTAGGTTTTGGGTTAGGATTAGGGTTAGGGTTAAGGTTAGTTATAGGGCTTGGGTTAGTGTTAGGGTTAGGGTTAGGGCTTGGGTTTAGATTAGGTTTAGGGTTTGGGTTAGGCTTAGGGTTAGGGTTTGGGTTTGGGTTAGGTTTTGGTTTAGGGTTAGGGTTAGGGTTTGTGTTTGGGTTAGAGTAAGGTATAGTGTTAGGGTTTCGGTTAGGTTTAGTGTTAGGGTTAGGGTTTGGGTTAGGGTTTTGGTTAGGGTTAAGGTTAGGGTTAGGGTTAGGGTTTAGGATTAGTGTTAGGGTTTGGGTTAGGGTTAGGGTTAGGGTTAGGGTTAGGTTTAGAGGTAGGGTTAGGGTTTGTCTTAGGGGTAGGGTTAGGGTTAGGGCTAGGCGATAGGGATAGGGTTAGGTTTAGGGTTAGGTTTAGGGTTTGGGCTGGGGTTAGGGTTAGTGTTAGGTTTAGTATTAGGGTTACGTTTAGTGTTAGGATTAGGATTTGGGTTTTGGTTAGGGTTCGGGTTAGGGTTAGGGTTTAGGTTAGTGTTAGGGTTTGGGATACGTTTAGGGGTAGGGTAAGGGTTAGGGTTAGGGTTTGTGTTAGCGTTAGGGTTAGGGTTAGGGTTAGTGTTATGGTTAGGGTTTAGGGTAGGGTTAGGTTTAGGGTTAGGGTTACGTTTAGGGTTATGGTTAGGTTTACAGTTTAGGGTTAGGGTTAGGGTTAGGATTTGGGTTAGGGTCAGGGTTAATGTTAGGGTTAGGGTTAGGGTTTGCGTTAGGGTTAGGGTAAGGGTTAGTGTTAGGGTTAGGGTTAAGGTTAGTTTTAGGGCTTGGGTTAGGGTTAGGGTTAGGGATTGGGTTTAGGTTAGGTTTAGGGTTTGGGTAGGCTTAGGGTTAGGGTTTGTGTTTGGGTTAGGTTTAGGTTTAGGGTTAGGATTAAGGTTAGGGTTAGGGTTTGGGTTTGGGTTAGATTAAGGTATAGGGTTTATTTTTTGGGTTAGGTTTAGGGTTAGGTTTTGGGTTAGGCTTAGGGTTAGGGTTAGTATTAGTGTTTCGGTTAGGATTTGGGGTAGGGTTAGGTTTAGGGGTAGGGTTAGGGTTAGGGTTTGTGTTAGGGTTACGGTTAAGGTTGGAGTTAGGTTTAGGGTTTGGGTTAGGGTTAGGGTTAGGGTTAGGGTTAGGGTTAGGGTTAGGGTTAGGGTTAGGGTTAGTTAGGGTTAGGTTTAGGGTTAGGGTTAGGGTTAGGGTTAGGGTTAGTTAGGGTTAGGGTGAGGGTTAGGTTTAGGGTTAGGGTTAGGGTTAGGGTTAGGGTTAGTTATAGGGCTTGGGTTAGTTTTAGGGTTAGGGTTAGAACTTGGGTTTAGGTTAGGTTTAGGGTTTGGGTTAGGCTTAGCGTTAGGGTTTGGGTTTGGGTTAGGTTTAGGTTTAGGGTTAGGGTTAGGTTTTGCGTTTGGGTTAGAGTAAGGTATAGTGTTAGGGTTTGGGTTAGGTTTAGTGTTAGGGTTAGGGTTTGGGTTAGGGTTTTGGTTAGGGTTAGTTTTAGGGCTTGGGTTAGGTTGAGGGTTAGAGTTAGGGCTTGGGTTTAGGTTAGGTTTAGGTTTTGGGTTAGTCTTAGGGTTAGGGTTCATGTTAGGGTTAGGGTTCGTGTTAGGGTTAGGTTTTGGGTTAGGGTTTGGGTTAGGGTTAAGGTTAGCGTTAGGGTTAGGGGTTAGGGTTAGGTTTAGGGTCAGGATTAGTGTTTGGGTTTGGGTTAGGGTTTCGTTTAGGGTTAGGTTTAGGGTTCGGGTTACGTTTAGGGTGTGGGTTTTGTTTAGGTTTAGGGTTAGTGTTAGGATTGGGGTTTGGGTTAGGGTTAGGGTTAGCGTTAGGGTTTGGGTTAGGTTTAGGGTTAGGGTTAGTGTTTGGGTTAGGGTTAGGATTGAAGTTTGGGTTTGGGTTAGGGTTAGGGTTAGGGTTAGGTTTCGGGTGTGGGTTTGGTTTACGATTAGGCTTAGGGTTAAGGTTTTGTTTGTTTTAGAGTTAGTGTTAGGGTTAGCGGAATTAATGTTAGGGTTAGGGTTAGGGTTAGGATTAGGTTAAGGGTTAAGGTTAGGTTTGGGTTAGAGTTAGGTTTAGAGTTGGGGTTTGGTTTAGGGTTAGATTAAGGGTTAGGGTTGCGGTTAGGTTTAGGGTTAGGGTTAGGGTTAGGGTTAGGATTAGGGTTAAGTTTAGGTTTAGGTTTTGGTTTAGGGTTAGGGTTAGGGTTAGGGTTTGGTTTGGGTTAGGGTTAATGTTACGGAAAGGGTAAGTTTTAGGTTTGGGGTTAGGGTTAGGTTTAGGGTTACTGTTTGAGGTTGGTTTAGGATTAGGGTTAGGGTTAGGGTTATGGTTAGGGATTGGTTTGGGGTAGGGTTAGTGTTAGTGTTAGGGATAGAGTTTAGGTTAGGGTTAGAGTTTAGGTTTGGTTTAGGGTTAGTGTTAGGGTTAGGGTTAGAGTTTGGGTTAGGGTTTAGGTTTGGGTTAGGGTTAGAGTTAGGGTTAGTTTTAGGGGTTGGGTTAGGGTTAGGGTTAGGGTTAGGGCTTGGGTTTAGGTTAGGTTTAAGGTTTGGGTTAGGCTTAGGTTTAGGGCTTGTGTTTGGGTTAGGGTTAGCTTTAGGGTTAGGGTTAGGGTTAGGGTTAGGGTTAGTTTTAGTGCTTGGGTTAGGGTTAGGGTTAGGGTTAGGGATTGGGTGTAGGTTAGGTTTAGTGCTTGGGTTAGGCTTAGGGTTAGTGTTTGGGTTTGGGTTATGTTTAGGTTTAGGGTTAGGGTTAGGGTTAGCGTTAGGGTTACGGTTTGGGTTTGGGTTAGAGTAAGGTATCGGGTTAGGGTTTGGGTTACGATTACGGTTAGGGTTAGGGTTTGGGTTAGGGTTTGGGTTAGGGTTAGGTTTAGTGTTACTGTTAGAATTTGGGGTAGGGTTAGATTTAGGGGTAGGGTTTGTGTTAGGGTTAGGGTTAGGGTTAGTGTTAGGGTTAGGTTTTGGGTTAGGGTTAGGGTTTGGTTTAGGGTTAGTGTTTGGGCTTGGGTTAGGGTTAGGTTTAGTTTCAGGTTTAGAGTTAAGATTAGGGTTTGGCTTAGGGTTAGGCTTAGGGTTAGGGCTAGGCGATAGGGATAGGGTTAGAGTTAGGGTTGGGGTTAGTGTTTGGGCTAGGGTTAGGGTTAGGGTTAGGGTTAGGGTTAGGGTTAGGGTTAGGTTTAGTGTTAGGATTAGGGTTTCGGTTTCGG
Source organism: Eospalax fontanierii (assembly GCA_035773235.1). NCBI lineage: Eukaryota > Metazoa > Chordata > Mammalia > Rodentia > Spalacidae > Eospalax > Eospalax fontanierii. Next base: position 4,070,733 of record CM069528.1, read on the forward strand.
TTAGGGTTAGGGTTAGGGTTTGCGTTAGTTTTAGGGTTAGGGATAGGGTTTAGGTTCGGGTTAGGGTTAACGTTTGGGTTAGGATTTAGTTTTGGATTAGCGTTAGGGTTAGGGTTAGTTTTAGGGCTTGGGTTAGGGTTAGGGTTAGAGTTAGGGCTTGGCTTTAGGTTAGGTTTAGGGTTTTAGTTAGGCTTAGGGTTAGGGTTAGGGTTAGGGTTAGTGTTAGGATTAGGGTTTGGGTTAGGGTTAGGGTTAGTGTTAGGGTTAGGGTTAGGGTTAGGGTTAGGGATTGGCTTTAGGTTAGGTTTAGGGTTTGGGTTAGGCTTAGGTTTAATGTTTGGGTTTGGGTTAGGGTTAGGTTTACGGTTAGGGTTAGGGTTAGGGTAAGGGTTAGTGTTAGGTTTAGGGTTAGGGTTAGGGGTAAGGTTAGTTTTAGGGCTTGGGTTAGGGTTAGGGTTAGGGATTGGGTTTAGGTTAGGTTTAGGTTTTGGGTAGGCTTAGGGTTAGGGTTTGTGTTTGGGTTAGGTTTAGGTTTAGGGTTAGGATTAAGGTTAGGGTTAGGGTTTGGGTTTGGGTTAGAGTAAGGTATAGGGTTTATTGTTTGGGTTAGGTTTAGTGTTAGGGTTAGGGTTTGGCTTAGGGTTAAGTTTAGGGATAGGGTTAGGTGTTAGGGTTAGGATTAGGGTTAAGGTTTGGGTTAGGGTTAAGGTTACGGTTAGGGTTTGGGTTAGGGTTAGGGTTAGGGTTAGGGTTTGGGTTTGGCTTAGAGTAAGGTATATGGTTAGGGTTTGGGTTAGGTTTATTGTTAGGGTTAGGTTTTGGGTTAGGGTTTGCGTTAGGGTTATGTTTAGGGTTAGGGTTAGGTGTTAGGGTTAGGGTTAGGGTTAGGGTTAGGGTTAGTTAGGGTTAGGTTTAGGGTTAGGGTTAGGGTTAGGGTTAGGGTTAGTTAGGGTTAGGGTGAGGGTTAGGTTTTGGGTTAGGATTAGGGTTAGTGTTAAGGTTAGTTATAGGGCTTGGGTTAGTGTTAGGGTTAGGGTTAGGGCTTGGGTTTAGATTAGGTTTAGGGTTTGGGTTAGGCTTAGGGTTAGGGTTTGGGTTTGGGTTAGGTTTAGGTTTAGGGTTAGGGTTAGGGTTTGCGTTTGGGTTAGAGTAAGATATAGTGTTAGGGTTTCGGTTAGGTTTAGTGTTAGGGTTAGGGTTTGGGTTAGGGTTTTGGTTAGGGTTAAGGTTAGGGTTAGGGTTAGGGTTTAGGATTAGTGTTAGGGTTTGGGTTAGGGTTAGGGTTAGGGTTAGGGTTAGGTTTAGAGGTAGGGTTAGGGTTTGTCTTAGGGGTAGGGTTAGGGTTAGGGCTAGGCGATAGGGATAGGGTTAGGTTTAGGGTTAGGTTTAGGGTTTGGGCTGGGGTTAGGGTTAGTGTTAGGTTTAGTATTAGGGTTACGTTTAGTGTTAGAATTAGGATTTGGGTTTTTGTTAGGGTTCGGGTTAGGGTTAGCGTTTAGGTTAGTGTTAGGGTTTGGGATACGTTTAGGGGTAGGGTAAGGGTTAGGGTTAGGGTTTGTGTTAGCGTTAGGGTTAGGGTTAGGGTTAGTGTTAGGATTAGAGTTTGTGTTAGGTTTAGGGTTAGGGTTACGGTTAGGGTTTCGGTTTGGGTTTGGGTTAGGTTTAGGGTTAGTGTTTGGTTTAGGGTTAGGGTTAGGGTTAGGCTTAGGGTTAGGGTTAGGGTAAGTGTTAGGGTTAGGGTTTGGATTAGGGTTAGGGTTATGTTTAGGGTTAGGGTTTGGGTTAGGTTTAGCTTTAGGGTTAGGGTTAGGGTTAGGGTTAGGGATTGGCTTTAGGTTAGGTTTAGGGTTTGGGTTAGGCTTAGGTTTAATGTTTGGGTTTGGGTTAGGTTTAGGTTTACGGTTAGGGTTAGGGTTAGGGTTAGGGTTTGGGTTAGGGTTAGGGTTAGGGTTAGGGTTAGGGTTTGGGTTAGGCTTAGGGTTAGGGTTAGGGTTAGGGTTAGGGTAAGGGTTAGGGTTAGGGTTAGGGTTAGGGTTAGGGTTAGGGTTAAGGTTAGTTTTAGGGCTTGGGTTAGGGTTAGGGTTAGGGATTGGGTTTAGGTTAGGTTTAGGTTTTGGGTAGGCTTAGGGTTAGGGTTTGTGTTTGGGTTAGGTTTAGGTTTAGGGTTAGGATTAAGGTTAGGGTTAGGGTTTGGGTTTGGGTTAGAGTAAGGTATAGGGTTTATTGTTTGGGTTAGGTTTAGTGTTAGGGTTAGGGTTTGGCTTAGGGTTAAGTTTAGGGATAGGGTTAGGTGTTAGGGTTAGGATTAGGGTTAAGGTTTGGGTTAGGGTTAAGGTTACGGTTAGGGTTTGGGTTAGGGTTAGGGTTAGGGTTAGGGTTTGGGTTTGGCTTAGAGTAAGGTATATGGTTAGGGTTTGGGTTAGGTTTATTGTTAGGGTTAGGTTTTGGGTTAGGGTTTGCGTTAGGGTTATGTTTAGGGTTAGGGTTAGGTGTTAGGGTTAGGGTTAGGGTTAGGGTTAGGGTTAGTTAGGGTTAGGTTTAGGGTTAGGGTTAGGGTTAGGGTTAGGGTTAGTTAGGGTTAGGGTGAGGGTTAGGTTTTGGGTTAGGATTAGGGTTAGGGTTAAGGTTAGTTATAGGGCTTGGGTTAGTGTTAGGGTTAGGGTTAGGGCTTCGGTTTAGATTAGGTTTAGGGTTTGGGTTAGGCTTAGGGTTAGGGTTTGGGTTTGGGTTAGGTTTAGGTTTAGGGTTAGGGTTAGGGTTTGCGTTTGGGTTAGAGTAAGGTATAGTGTTAGGGTTTCGGTTAGGTTTAGTGTTAGTGTTAGGGTTTGGGTTAGGGTTTTGGTTAGGGTTAAGGTTAGGGTTAGGGTGAGGGTTTAGGATTAGTGTTAGGGTTTGGGTTAGGGTTAGGGTTAGGGTTAGGGTTAGGTTTAGAGGTAGGGTTAGGGTTTGTCTTAGGGGTAGGGTTAGGGTTAGGGCTAGGCGATAGGGATAGGGTTAGGTTTAGGGTTAGGTTTAGGGTTTGGGCTGGGGTTAGGGTTAGTGTTAGGTTTAGTATTAGGGTTACGTTTAGTGTTAGGATTAGGATTTGGGTTTTGGTTAGGGTTCGGGTTAGGGTTAGGGTTTAGGTTAGTGTTAGGGTTTGGGATACGTTTAGGGGTAGGGTAAGGGTTAGGGTTAGGGTTTGTGTTAGCGTTAGGTTTAGGGTTAGGGTTAGGGTTAGGATTAGAGTTTGTGTTAGGTTTAGGGTTAGGGTTACGGTTAGGGTTTTGGTTTGGGTTTGGGTTAGGTTTAGGGTTAGTGTTTGGTTTAGGGTTAGGGTTAGGGTTAGGCTTAGGGTTAGGGTTAGGGTAAGTGTTAGGGTTAGGGTTTGGATTAGGGTTAGGTTTAGCTTTAGGCTTAGGGTTAGGGTTTGGTTTGGTTTACAGTTAGTGTTAGGGTTAGGGTAAGGGTTAGGGTTAGGGTTATGTTTAGGGTTAGGGTTTGGGTTAGGTTTAGCTTTAGGGTTAGGGTTAGGGTTAGGGTTAGGGATTGGCTTTAGGTTAGGTTTAGGGTTTGGGTTAGGCTTAGGTTTAATGTTTGGGTTTGGGTTAGGTTTAGGTTTACGGTTAGGGTTAGGGTTAGGGTTAGGGTTTGGGTTAGGGTTAGGGTTAGGGTTAGTGTTAGGGTTTGGGTTAGGCTTAGGGTTAGGGTTAGGGTTAGGGTTAGGGTAAGGGTTAGGGTTAGGGTTAGGGTTAGGGTTAGGGTTAGGGTTAAGGTTAGTTTTAGGGCTTGGGTTAGGGTTAGGGTTAGGGATTGGGTTTAGGTTAGGTTTAGGGTTTGGGTAGGCTTAGGGTTAGGGTTTGTGTTTGGGTTAGGTTTAGGTTTAGGGTTAGGATTAAGGTTAGGGTTAGGGTTTGGGTTTGGGTTAGAGTAAGGTATAGGGTTTATTGTTTGGGTTAGGTTTAGTGTTAGGATTAGGGTTTGGGTTAGGGTTAAGGTTAGGGATAGGGTTAGGTGTTAGGATTAGGGTTAGGTTTTGGGTTACAGTTAAGGTTACGGTTAGGGTTTGGGTTAGGGTTAGGGTTAGGGTTAGGGTTTGGGTTTGGGTTAGAGTAAGGTATATGGTTAGGGTTTGGGTTAGTTTTAGTCTTAGGGTTAGGGTTTGGGTTAGGGTTTGCGTTAGGGTTAAGTTTAGGGTTAGGGTTAGTTGTTAGGGTTAGGGTTAGGGTTAGGGTTTGAGTTAGGGTTAGGTTTAGGGTTAGGGTTAGGTTTTGGGTTAGGGTTAGGGTTAGGGTTAGGGTTTGGGTTAGGGTTTGCGTTAGGGTTAAGTTTAGGGTTAGGGTTAGTTGTTAGGGTTAGGGTTAGGGTTAGGGTTTGGGTTAGGGTTAGGGTTAGGGTTAGGGTTAGGTTTTGGGTTAGGGTTAGGGTTAGGGTTAGTATTAGTGTTTCGGTTAGGATTTGGGGTAGGGTTAGGTTTAGGGGTAGGGTTAGGGTTAGGGTTTGTGTTAGGGTTACGGTTAGGGTTGGATTTAGGTTTAGGGTTTGGGTTAGGGTTAGGGTTAGGGTTAGGGTTAGGGTTAGGGTTAGGGTTAGTTAGGGTTAGGTTTAGGGTTAGGGTTAGGGTTAGGGTTAGGGTTAGTTAGGGTTAGGGTGAGGGTTAGGTTTAGGGTTAGGATTAGGGTTAGGGTTAAGGTTAGTTATAGGGCTTGGGTTAGTGTTAGGGTTAGGGTTAGGGCTTGGGTTTAGATTAGGTTTAGGGTTTGGGTTAGGCTTAGGAATAGGGTTTGGGTTTGGGTTAGGTTTAGGTTTAGGGTTAGGGTTAGGGTTTGCGTTTGGGTTAGAGTAAGGTATAGTGTTAGGTTTTTGGTTAAGTTTAGTGTTAGGGTTAGGGTTTGGGTTAGGGTTTTGGTTAGGGTTAAGGTTAGGGTTAGGGTTAGGGTTTAGGATTAGTGTTAGGGTTTGGGTTAGGGTTAGGGTTAGGGTTAGGGTTAGGGTTTGGGTTAGGCTTAGGGTTAGGGTTAGGGTTAGGGTTAGGGTAAGGGTTAGGGTTAGGGTTAGGGATTGGGTTTAGGTTAGGTTTAGGGTTTGGATTAGGCTTAGGGTTAAGGTTTGGGTTTGGGTTAGGTTTAGGTATAGGGTTAGGGTTAGGGTTTGGGTTTGGGTTAGAGTAAGGTATCTGGTTAGCGTTTGGGTTAGGTTTAAGGTTAGGGTTACGGTTTGGGTTCGGCTTTGGGTTAGGGTTAAGGTTAGTGTTGGTTAGGGATTAGGGTTAGGGTTAGGGTTAGGGTTAGTGTTACGGTTTGGGTTTAGGGTAGGGTTAGGTTTAGGGTTAGGGTTACAGTTAGGGTTATGGTTAGGGTTTCGGTTTAGGGTTAGGGTTAGGGTTAGGGTTAGGGTTAGGGTTAGGATTTGGGTTAGGGTCAGGGTTAGGGTTAGGCTTAGGGTTTGGGTTAGGGTTATGGTTATGGTTTGCGTTAGGATTAGGGTTAGGGTTAGGGTTAGGGTTTGGGTTAGGTTTAGTGTTAGTGTTTGGGTTTTAGTTAGTGTTAGAGTTAGGGCTTGGGTTTAGGTTAGGTTGAGTGTTTGGGTTAGGCTTAGCGTTAGGGTTCGGGTTAGGTTTAGGGTTAGGTGTTAGGGTTAGGGTTAGGTTTTGGGTTTGGGTTAGGGTTAGGGTTAGGGTTAGGGTTAGGATTAGGGTTTGGGTTAGGGTTAGGGTTAGGATTAGTATTAGTGTTACGGTTAGGATTTGGGGTAGGGTTAGGTTTAGGGGTAGGTTTAGGGTTAGGGTTTGTGTTAGGGTTACGGTTAGGGTTGGAGTTAGGTTTAGGGATTGGGTTAGGGTTAGGGTTAGGGTTTAGGTTAGGGTAAGTGTTAGGGTTAGGGTTTGGATTAGGCTTAGGGTTAGGTTTAGGCTTAGGGTTAGGGTTTGGTTTGGTTTAGGGTTAGTGTTAGGGTTAGGGTAAGAGTTAGGGTTAGGGTTAGTGTTAGGGTTAGGGTTAAGGTTAGTTTTAGGGCTTGGGTTAGGTTAGGGTTAGGGTTAGGGATTGGGTTAAGGTTAGGTTTAGGGTTTGGGTAGGCTTAGGGTTAGGGTTTGTGTTTGGGTTAGGTTTAGGTTTAGGGTTAGGGTTAGGGTTAGGGTTAGGGTTTGGGTTTGGGTTAGAGTAAGGTATAGGGTTTATTGTTTGGGTTAGGTTTAGTGTTAGGGTTAGGGTTTGGGTTAGGGTTAAGGTTAGGGTTAGGGTTAGGTGTTAGGGTTAGGGTTAGGGTTAGGGTTTGGGTTAGGGTTAGGGTTAGGGTTAGGGTTAGGGTTTGGGTTAGGGTTAGGGTTAGGGTTAGGGTTTGGGTTTCGGTTAGAGGAAGGTATATGGTTAGGGTTTGGGTTAGGTTTAGTGTTAGGGTTAGTGTTTGGGTTAGGGTTTCGGTTAGGTTTAGTATTAGGATTAGGGTTTGGGTTTCGGTTAGGGTTAGGGTTAGGGTTAGGGTTAGGGTTTGCGTTAGTTTTAGGGTTAGGGATAGGGTTTAGGTTAGGGTTAGGGTTAGGGTTTGGGTTAGGATTTAGGTTTGGATTTGGGTTAGGTTTAGGGTTAATTTTAGGGCTTGGGTTAGGTTTAGGGTTAGAGTTAGTGCTTGGGTTTAGGTTAGTTTGAGGGTTTGGGTTAGGTTTAGTGTTAGAGTTAGGGCTTGGGTTTAGGTTAGGTTGAGGGTTTGGGTTAGGCTTAGCGTTAGGGTTCGGGTTAGGTTTAGGGTTAGGTGTTAGGGTTAGGGTTAGGGTTTGGGTTAGGGTTAGGG
>CM069528.1:4080000-4087500 GCA_035773235.1 Eospalax fontanierii
GGTTAAGGTTAGTTTTAGGGCTTGGGTTAGGGTTAGGGTTAGGGATTGGGTTTAGGTTAGGTTTAGGGTTTGGGTAGGCTTAGGGTTAGGGGTTTGTGTTTGGGTTAGGTTTAGGTTTAGGGTTAGGATTAAGGTTAGGGTTAGGGTTTGGGTTTGGGTTAGAGTAAGGTATAGGGTTTATTGTTTGGGTTAGGTTTAGTGTTAGGATTAGGGTTTGGGTTAGGGTTAAGGTTAGGGATAGGGTTAGGTGTTAGGATTAGGGTTAGGTTTTGGGTTACAGTTAAGGTTACGGTTAGGGTTTGGGTTAGGGTTAGGGTTAGGGTTAGGGTTTGGGTTTGGGTTAGAGTAAGGTATATGGTTAGGGTTTGGGTTAGGTTTAGTCTTAGGGTTAGGGTTTGGGTTAGGGTTTGCGTTAGGGTTAAGTTTAGGGTTAGGGTTAGTTGTTAGGGTTAGGGTTAGGGTTAGGGTTTGAGTTAGGGTTAGGTTTAGGGTTAGGGTTAGGTTTTGGGTTAGGGTTAGGGTTAGGGTTAGGGTTTGGGTTAGGGTTTGCGTTAGGGTTAAGTTTAGGGTTAGGGTTAGTTGTTAGGGTTAGGGTTAGGGTTAGGGTTTGGGTTAGGGTTAGGGTTAGGATTAGGGTTAGGTTTTGGGTTAGGGTTAGGGTTAGGGTTAGTATTAGTGTTTCGGTTAGGATTTGGGGTAGGGTTAGGTTTAGGGGTAGGGTTAGGGTTAGGGTTTGTGTTAGGGTTACGGTTAGGGTTGGATTTAGGTTTAGGGTTTGGGTTAGGGTTAGGGTTAGGGTTAGGGTTAGGGTTAGGGTTAGGGTTAGTTAGGGTTAGGTTTTAGGGTTAGGGTTAGGGTTAGGGTTAGGGTTAGTTAGGGTTAGGGTGAGGGTTAGGTTTAGGGTTAGGATTAGGGTTAGGGTTAAGGTTAGTTATAGGGCTTGGGTTAGTGTTAGGGTTAGGGTTAGGGCTTGGGTTTAGATTAGGTTTAGGGTTTGGGTTAGGCTTAGGAATAGGGTTTGGGTTTGGGTTAGGTTTAGGTTTAGGGTTAGGGTTAGGGTTTGCGGTTTGGGTTAGAGTAAGGTATAGTGTTAGGTTTTTGGTTAAGTTTAGTGTTAGGGTTAGGGTTTGGGTTAGGGTTTTGGTTAGGGTTAAGGTTAGGGTTAGGGTTAGGGTTTAGGATTAGTGTTAGGGTTTGGGTTAGGGTTAGGGTTAGGGTTAGGGTTAGGGTTTGGGTTAGGCTTAGGGTTAGGGTTAGGGTTAGGGTTAGGGTAAGGGTTAGGGTTAGGTTTAGGGTTAGGGTTAGTATTAGTGTTTCGGTTAGGATTTGGGGTAGGGTTAGGTTTAGGGGTAGGGTTAGGGTTAGGGTTTGTGTTAGGGTTACGGTTAGGGTTGGGGTTAGGTTTAGGGTTTGGGTTAGGGTTAGGGTTAGGGTTAGGGTTAGGGTTAGGGTTAGTTAGGGTTAGGTGTAGGGTTAGGGTTAGGGTTAGGGTTAGGGTTAGGGTTAGTTAGGGTTAGGGTGAGGGTTAGGTTTTGGGTTAGGATTAGGGTTAGGGTTAAGGTTAGTTATAGGGCTTGGGTTATTGTTAGGGTTAGGGTTAGGGCTTGGGTTTAGATTAGGTTTAGGGTTTGGGTTAGGCTTAGGGTTAGAGTTTGGGTTTGGGTTAGGTTTAGTTTTAGGGTTAGGGTTAGGGTTTGCGTTTGGGTTAGAGTAAGGTATAGTGTTAGGGTTTCGGTTAGGTTTAGTGTTAGGGTTAGTGTTTGGGTTAGGGTTTGGGTTAGGGTTAGGGTTAGGGTTAGGGTTAGGTTTAGAGGTAGGGTTAGGGTTTGTCTTAGGGGTAGGGTTAGGGTTAGGGCTAGGCGATAGGGATAGGGTTAGGTTTAGGGTTAGGTTTAGGGTTTGGGCTGGGGTTACGGTTAGTGTTAGGTTTAGTATTAGGGTTACGTTTAGTGTTAGGATTAGGATTTGGGTTTTGGTTAGGGTTCGGGTTAGGGTTAGGGTTTAGGTTAGTGTTAGGGTTTGGGATACGTTTAGGGGTAGGGTAAGGGTTAGGGTTAGGGTTTGTGTTAGGGTTAGGGTTAGGGTTAGGGTTAGTGTTAGGATTAGAGTTTGTGTTAGGTTTAGGGTTAGGGTTACGGTTAGGGTTTCGGTTTGGGTTTGGGTTAGGGTTAGGGTTAGTGTTTGGTTTAGGGTTAGGCTTAGGGTTAGGCTTAGGGTTAGGGTTAGGGTAAGTGTTAGGGTTAGGGTTTGGATTAGGGTTAGGTTTAGCTTTAGGCTTAGGGTTAGGGTTTGGTTTGGTTTACGGTTAGTGTTAGGGTTAGGGTAAGGGTTAGGGTTAGGGTTATGTTTAGGGTTAGGGTTTGGGTTAGGTTTAGCTTTAGGGTTAGGGTTAGGGTTAGGGTTAGGGTTTGGGATTGGCTTTAGGTTAGGTTTAGGGTTTGGGTTAGGCTTAGGTTTAATGTTTGGGTTTGGGTTAGGTTTAGGTTTACGGTTAGGGTTAGGGTTAGGGTTAGGGTTTGGGTTAGGGTTAGGGTTAGGGTTTGGGTTAGGCTTAGGGTTAGGGTTAGGGTTAGGGTTAGGGTAAGGGTTAGGGTTAGGGTTAGGGTTAGGGTTAGGGTTAGGGTTAGGGTTAAGGTTAGTTTTAGGGCTTGGGTTAGGGTTAGGGTTAGGGATTGGGTTTAGGTTAGGTTTAGGGTTTGGTTAGGCTTAGGGTTAGGGTTTGTGTTTGGGTTAGGTTTAGGTTTAGGGTTAGGATTAAGGTTAGGGTTAGGGTTTGGGTTTGGGTTAGAGTAAGGTATAGGGTTTATTGTTTGGGTTAGGTTTAGTGTTAGGATTAGGGTTTGGGTTAGGGTTAAGGTTAGGGATAGGGTTAGGTGTTAGGGTTAGGATTAGGGTTAGGGTTTGGGTTACGGTTAAGGTTACGGTTAGGGTTTGGGTTAGGGTTAGGGTTAGGGTTAGGGTTTGGGTTTTGGTTAGAGTAAGGTATATGGTTAGGGTTTGGGTTAGGTTTAGTGTTAGGGTTAGGGTTTGGGTTAGGGTTTGCGTTAGGGTTAAGTTTAGGGTTAGGGTTAGGTGTTAGGGTTAGGGTTAGGGTTAGGGTTTGGGTTAGGGTTAGGGTTAGGGTTAGAGTTAGGTTTTGGGTTAGGGTTAGGGTTATGGTTAGGGTTTGGGTTAGGGTTTGCGTTAGGGTTAAGTTTAGGGTTAGGGTTAGTTGTTAGGGTTAGGGTTAGGGTTAGGGTTTAGGTTAGGGTTAGGGTTAGGGTTAGGGTTAGGTTTTGGGTTAGGGTTAGGGTTAGGGTTAGTATTAGTGTTTCGGGTAGGATTTGGGGTAGGGTTAGGTTTAGGGGTAGGGTTAGGGTTAGGGATTGTGTTAGGGTTACGGTTAGGGTTGGAGTTAGGTTTAGGGTTTGGGTTAGGGTTAGGGTTAGGGTTAGGGTTAGGGTTAGGGTTAGTTAGGGTTAGGTTTAGGGTTAGGGTTAGGGTTAGGGTTAGGGTTAGGGTTAGTTAGGGTTAGGGTGAGGGTTAGGTTTAGGGTTAGGATTAGGGTTAGGGTTAAGGTTAGTTATAGGGCTTGGGTTAGTGTTAGGGTTAGGGTTAGGGCTTGGGTTTAGATTAGGTTTAGGGTTTGGGTTAGGCTTAGGGTTAGGGTTTGGGTTTGGGTTAGGTTTAGGTTTAGGGTTAGGGTTAGGGTTTGCGTTTGGGTTAGAGTAAGGTATAGTGTTAGGTTTTCGGTTAAGTTTAGTGTTAGGGTTAGGGTTTGGGTTAGGGTTTTGGTTAGGGTTAAGGTTAGGGTTAGGGTTAGGGTTTAGGATTAGTGTTAGGGTTTGGGTTAGGGTTAGGCTTAAGCTTAGGGTTACGGTAAGGGTTATGCCTAGGGTTAGGGTTAGGGTTAGGCTTAGCGTTAGGGTTCGGGTTAGGTTTAGGGTTAGGTGTTAGGGTTAGGGTTAGGTTTTGGGTTTGGGTTAGGGTTAGGGTCAGGGTTAGGGTTAGGATTAGGGTTTGGGTTAGGGTTAGGGTTAGGATTAGTATTAGTGTTACGGTTAGGATTTGGGGTAGGGTTAGGTTTAGGGGTAGGTTTAGGGTTAGGGTTTGTGTTAGGGTTACGGTTAGGGTTGGAGTTAGGTTTAGGGATTGGGTTAGGGTTAGGGTTAGGGTTTAGGTTAGGGTAAGTGTTAGGGTTAGGGTTTGGATTAGGCTTAGGGTTAGGTTTAGGCTTAGGGTTAGGGTTTGGTTTGGTTTAGGGTTAGTGTTAGGGTTAGGGTAAGAGTTAGGGTTAGGGTTAGTGTTAGGGTTAGGGTTAAGGTTAGTTTTAGGGCTTGGGTTAGGTTAGGGTTAGGGTTAGGGATTGGGTTAAGGTTAGGTTTAGGGTTTGGGTAACCTTAGGGTTAGGGTTTGTGTTTGGGTTAGGTTTAGGTTTAGGGTTAGGGTTAGGGTTTGGGTTTGGGTTAGAGTAAGGTATAGGGTTTATTGTTTGGGTTAGGTTTAGTGTTAGGGTTAGGGTTTGGGTTAGGGTTAAGGTTAGGGTTAGGGTTAGGTGTTAGGGTTAGGGTTAGGGTTAGGGTTTGGGTTAGGGTTAGGGTTAGGGTTAGGGTTAGGGTTTGGGTTAGGGTTAGGGTTAGGGTTAGGGTTTGGGTTTCGGTTAGAGGAAGGTATATGGTTAGGGTTTGGGTTAGGTTTAGTGTTAGGGTTAGGGTTTGGGTTAGGGTTTCGGTTAGGTTTAGTATTAGGATTAGGGTTTGGGTTTCGGTTAGGGTTAGGGTTAGGGTTAGGGTTAGGGTTTGCGTTAGTTTTAGGGTTAGGGATAGGGTTTAGGTTAGGGTTAGGGTTAGGGTTTGGGTTAGGATTTAGGTTTGGATTTGGGTTAGGTTTAGGGTTAATTTTAGGGCTTGGGTTAGGTTTAGGGTTAGAGTTAGTGCTTGGGTTTAGGTTAGTTTGAGGGTTTGGGTTAGGTTTAGTGTTAGAGTTAGGGCTTGGGTTTAGGTTAGGTTGAGGGTTTGGGTTAGGCTTAGCGTTAGGGTTCGGGTTAGGTTTAGGGTTAGGTGTTAGGGTTAGGGTTAGGGTTTGGGTTAGGGTTAGGGTTAGGGTTAGGGTTAGGATTAGGGTTTGGGTAGGCTTAGGGTTAGGATTAGTATTAGTGTTACGGTTAGGATTTGGGGTAGGGTTAGGTTTAGGGGTTGGGTTAGGGTTAGGGTTTGTGTTAGGGTTACGGTTAGGGTTGGAGTTAGGTTTAGGGTTTGGGTTAGGGTTAGGGTTAGGTTTTGGGTTAGGGTTAGGGTTAGGGTTAGGGTTAGGGTTAGTTAGGGTTAGGTTTAGGGTTAGGGTTAGGGTTAGGGTTAGGGTGAGGGTTAGGGTTAGGGTTAGGGTTTGGGTTCGGATTTAGGTTTGGATTTCGGTTAGGTTTAGCGTTAATTTTAGGGTTTGGGTTAGGTTTAGGGTTAGAGTTAGGGCTTGGGTTTAGGTTAGGTTGAGGATTTGGGTTAGGCTTAGCGTTAGGGTTCGGGTTAGGGTTACGGTTAGGGTTAGGGTTAGGGGTTAGGTTTAGTATCAGTGTTTGGGCTTGGGTTAAGGTTAGGTTTAGGGATAGGGGTAGGTTGTGGTTTGTCTTAGGGTTATGGTTAGGTTTAGGTTTAGGGTTAGGGTTAGTGTTAGGATTAGGGTTAGGGCTAGGCGATAGGGATAGGGTTAGGGTTAGGGTTGGGGTTAGGTTTAAGGTTAGGGTTAGGGTTTGGGTTAGGGTTTGGGTTAGGGTTAAGGTTAGTGTTAGGGTTACGGGTTAGGGTTAGGGTTAGGCTTAGGGTTAGGGTTAGGTTTAGTGTTACGGTTAGGATTTGGGGTAGGGTTAGGATTACGGGTAGGGTTAGGGTTAGGGTTTGTGTTAGGGTTAGGGTTAGGGTTAGTGTTAGGGTTAGGTTTTGGGTTAGGGTTAGTGTTAGGTTTAGGGTTAGTGTTTGGGCTTGGGTTAGGGTTAGGTTTAGTTTTATGTTTAGAGTTAAGGTTAGGGTTTGGCTTAGGGTTAGGCTTAGGGTTAGGGCTAGGCAATAGGGATTGTGTTAGAGTTAGGGTTGGGGTTAGTGTTTGGGCTAGGTTTAGGGTTAGGGTTAGGGTAAGGGTTAGGTTTAGTGTTAGGATTAGGGTTTGGGTTTCGGTTAGGGTTAGGGTTAGGGTTAGGGTTTGCGTTAGTTTTAGGGTTAGGGATAGGGTTTAGGTTAGGGTTAGGGTTAGGGTTTGGGTTAGGATTTAGATTTGGATTTGGGTTAGGGTTAGGGTTAATTTTAGGGCTTGGGTTAGGTTTAGGGTTAGAGTTAGGGCTTGGGTTTAGGTTAGGTTGAGGGTTTGGGTTAGGCTTAGGGTTAGGGTTCGGGTTAGGGTTAGGTTTAGGGGTTAGGGTTAGTATTAGTGTTTGGGCTTGTGTTAGGGTTATGTTTAGGGTTGGGGTAGGTTGTGGTTTGGCTTAGGGTTATGGTTAGGTTTAGAGTTAGGGTTAGGGTTAGTGTTAGGACTAGGGTTAGGGCTAGGCAATAGGGATATTGTTAGGGTTAGAGTTGGGGTTAGTGTTTGGTTTAGGGTTAGAGTTAGGGTTTGGTTTGGTTTAGGGTTAATGTTAGGGTTAGTATTAGGGTTAGCGTTAGGGTTAGGTTTAGGATTAGGGTTAGGTTTAGGGTTATGGTTAGGGTTAGGGTTTGGGTTAGTGTTAGGGTTTGGGATAGGATTAGGGGTAGGGTAAGGGTTAGGGTTAGGGTTTGTGTGAGGGTTAGGGATAGGGTTAGGGTTAGTGTTAGGATTAGAGTTTGTGTTAGGTTTAGGGTTAGGGTTAGGGTTAGGGTTTCGGTTTGGGTTAGGGTTAGGTTTAGGGTTAGTGTTTGGTTTAGGGTTAGAGTTAGGGTTTGGTTTGGTTTAGGGTTAATGTTAGGGTTAGTATTAGGGTTAGCGTTAGGGTTACGTTTAGGATTAGGGTTAGGTTTAGGGTTAGGGTTAGGGTTAGGGTTAGTTAGGGTTAGGGTTAGGGTTAGGGTTAGGGTTAGGGTTAGGGTTAGGGTTAGGGTTAGTTATAGGGCTTGGGTTAGGGTTAGGGTTAGGGTTAGGGCTTGGGTTTAGGTTAGGTTTAGGTTTTGGGTTATGCTTAGTGTTAGGGTTTGGTTTTGGGTTAGGTTTAGGGTTAGGGTTAGGGTTAGGGTTAGGGTTAGGGTTTGGGTTTGGGTTAGAGTAAGGTATAGGGTTAGGGTTTGTGTTACATTTAGTGTTAGGGTTAGGGTTTTGGTTAGGGTTAGGATTAGGGTTAAGGTTAGGGTTAGGGTTAGGGGTTAGGGTTAGGTTTAGGGTTTAGGTTAGGGTTAGGGTTAGGGTTAGGTTTAGGGTTAGTGTTTGGGCTTGGGTTATGGTTATGGTTAGGGTTAGGATTAGGTTTAGGTTTAGGGTTAGGTTTTTGTTTAGGGTTAGTGTTAGGGTTTGCGTTTGAGGTAGGGATAGGGTTAGGTTTAGGGTTAGGGGTAGGCGATAGGG
>CM069528.1:4092500-4152500 GCA_035773235.1 Eospalax fontanierii
TAGGGTTAGGGTTTGGCTTAGGGTTAAGTTTAGGGATAGGGTTAGGTGTTAGGGTTAGGATTAGGGTTAAGGTTTGGGTCAGGGTTAAGGTTACGGTTAGGGTTTGGGTTAGGGTTAGGGTTAGGGTTAGGGTTTGGGTTTGGCTTAGAGTAAGGTATATGGTTAGGGTTTGGGTTAGGTTTATTGTTAGGGTTAGGTTTTGGGTTAGGGTTTGCGTTAGGGTTATGTTTAGGGTTAGGGTTAGGTGTTAGGGTTAGGGTTAGGGTTAGGGTTAGGGTTAGTTAGGGTTAGGTTTAGGGTTAGGGTTAGGGTTAGGGTTAGGGTTAGTTACGGTTAGGGTGAGGGTTAGGTTTTGGGTTAGGATTAGGGTTAGGGTTAAGGTTAGTTATAGGGCTTGGGTTAGTGTTAGGGTTAGGGTTAGGGCTTGGGTTTAGATTAGGTTTAGGGTTTGGGTTAGGCTTAGGGTTAGGGTTTGGGTTTGGGTTAGGTTTTGGTTTAGGGTTAGGGTTAGGGTTTGTGTTTGGGTTAGAGTAAGGTATAGTGTTAGGGTTTCGGTTAGGTTTAGTGTTAGGGTTAGGGTTTGGGTTAGGGTTTTGGTTAGGGTTAAGGTTAGGGTTAGGGTTAGGGTTTAGGATTAGTGTTAGGGTTTGGGTTAGGGTTAGGGTTAGGGTTAGGGTTAGGTTTAGAGGTAGGGTTAGGGTTTGTCTTAGGGGTAGGGTTAGGGTTAGGGCTAGGCGATAGGGATAGGGTTAGGTTTAGGGTTAGGTTTAGGGTTTGGGCTGGGGTTAGGGTTAGTGTTAGGTTTAGTATTAGGGTTACGTTTAGTGTTAGGATTAGGATTTGGGTTTTGGTTAGGGTTCGGGTTAGGGTTAGGGTTTAGGTTAGTGTTAGGGTTTGGGATACGTTTAGGGGTAGGGTAAGGGTTAGGGTTAGGGTTTGTGTTAGCGTTAGGGTTAGGGTTAGGGTTAGTGTTATGGTTAGGGTTTAGGGTAGGGTTAGGTTTAGGGTTAGGGTTACGTTTAGGGTTATGGTTAGGTTTACAGTTTAGGGTTAGGGTTAGGGTTAGGATTTGGGTTAGGGTCAGGGTTAATGTTAGGGTTAGGGTTAGGGTTTGCGTTAGGGTTAGGGTAAGGGTTAGTGTTAGGGTTAGGGTTAAGGTTAGTTTTAGGGCTTGGGTTAGGGTTAGGGTTAGGGATTGGGTTTAGGTTAGGTTTAGGGTTTGGGTAGGCTTAGGGTTAGGGTTTGTGTTTGGGTTAGGTTTAGGTTTAGGGTTAGGATTAAGGTTAGGGTTAGGGTTTGGGTTTGGGTTAGATTAAGGTATAGGGTTTATTTTTTGGGTTAGGTTTAGGGTTAGGTTTTGGGTTAGGCTTAGGGTTAGGGTTAGTATTAGTGTTTCGGTTAGGATTTGGGGTAGGGTTAGGTTTAGGGGTAGGGTTAGGGTTAGGGTTTGTGTTAGGGTTACGGTTAAGGTTGGAGTTAGGTTTAGGGTTTGGGTTAGGGTTAGGGTTAGGGTTAGGGTTAGGGTTAGGGTTAGGGTTAGGGTTAGGGTTAGTTAGGGTTAGGTTTAGGGTTAGGGTTAGGGTTAGGGTTAGGGTTAGTTAGGGTTAGGGTGAGGGTTAGGTTTAGGGTTAGGGTTAGGGTTAGGGTTAGGGTTAGTTATAGGGCTTGGGTTAGTTTTAGGGTTAGGGTTAGAACTTGGGTTTAGGTTAGGTTTAGGGTTTGGGTTAGGCTTAGCGTTAGGGTTTGGGTTTGGGTTAGGTTTAGGTTTAGGGTTAGGGTTAGGTTTTGCGTTTGGGTTAGAGTAAGGTATAGTGTTAGGGTTTGGGTTAGGTTTAGTGTTAGGGTTAGGGTTTGGGTTAGGGTTTTGGTTAGGGTTAGTTTTAGGGCTTGGGTTAGGTTGAGGGTTAGAGTTAGGGCTTGGGTTTAGGTTAGGTTTAGGTTTTGGGTTAGTCTTAGGGTTAGGGTTCATGTTAGGGTTAGGGTTCGTGTTAGGGTTAGGTTTTGGGTTAGGGTTTGGGTTAGGGTTAAGGTTAGCGTTAGGGTTAGGGGTTAGGGTTAGGTTTAGGGTCAGGATTAGTGTTTGGGTTTGGGTTAGGGTTTCGTTTAGGGTTAGGTTTAGGGTTCGGGTTACGTTTAGGGTGTGGGTTTTGTTTAGGTTTAGGGTTAGTGTTAGGATTGGGGTTTGGGTTAGGGTTAGGGTTAGCGTTAGGGTTTGGGTTAGGTTTAGGGTTAGGGTTAGTGTTTGGGTTAGGGTTAGGATTGAAGTTTGGGTTTGGGTTAGGGTTAGGGTTAGGGTTAGGTTTCGGGTGTGGGTTTGGTTTACGATTAGGCTTAGGGTTAAGGTTTTGTTTGTTTTAGAGTTAGTGTTAGGGTTAGCGGAATTAATGTTAGGGTTAGGGTTAGGGTTAGGATTAGGTTTAGGGTTAAGGTTAGGTTTGGGTTAGAGTTAGGTTTAGAGTTGGGGTTTGGTTTAGGGTTAGATTAAGGGTTAGGGTTGCGGTTAGGTTTAGGGTTAGGGTTAGGGTTAGGGTTAGGATTAGGGTTAAGTTTAGGTTTAGGTTTTGGTTTAGGGTTAGGGTTAGGGTTAGGGTTTGGTTTGGGTTAGGGTTAATGTTACGGAAAGGGTAAGTTTTAGGTTTGGGGTTAGGGTTAGGTTTAGGGTTACTGTTTGAGGTTGGTTTAGGATTAGGGATAGGGTTAGGGTTATGGTTAGGGATTGGTTTGGGGTAGGGTTAGTGTTAGTGTTAGGGATAGAGTTTAGGTTAGGGTTAGAGTTTAGGTTTGGTTTAGGGTTAGTGTTAGGGTTAGGGTTAGAGTTTGGGTTAGGGTTTAGGTTTGGGTTAGGGTTAGAGTTAGGGTTAGTTTTAGGGGTTGGGTTAGGGTTAGGGTTAGGGTTAGGGCTTGGGTTTAGGTTAGGTTTAAGGTTTGGGTTAGGCTTAGGTTTAGGGCTTGTGTTTGGGTTAGGGTTAGCTTTAGGGTTAGGGTTAGGGTTAGGGTTAGGGTTAGTTTTAGTGCTTGGGTTAGGGTTAGGGTTAGGGTTAGGGATTGGGTGTAGGTTAGGTTTAGTGCTTGGGTTAGGCTTAGGGTTAGTGTTTGGGTTTGGGTTATGTTTAGGTTTAGGGTTAGGGTTAGGGTTAGGGTTAGGGTTACGGTTTGGGTTTGGGTTAGAGTAAGGTATCGGGTTAGGGTTTGGGTTACGATTACGGTTAGGGTTAGGGTTTGGGTTAGGGTTTGGGTTAGGGTTAGGTTTAGTGTTACTGTTAGAATTTGGGGTAGGGTTAGATTTAGGGGTAGGGTTTGTGTTAGGGTTAGGGTTAGGGTTAGTGTTAGGGTTAGGTTTTGGGTTAGGGTTAGGGTTTGGTTTAGGGTTAGTGTTTGGGCTTGGGTTAGGGTTAGGTTTAGTTTCAGGTTTAGAGTTAAGATTAGGGTTTGGCTTAGGGTTAGGCTTAGGGTTAGGGCTAGGCGATAGGGATAGGGTTAGAGTTAGGGTTGGGGTTAGTGTTTGGGCTAGGGTTAGGGTTAGGGTTAGGGTTAGGGTTAGGGTTAGGGTTAGGTTTAGTGTTAGGATTAGGGTTTCGGTTTCGGTTAGGGTTAGGGTTAGGGTTTGCGTTAGTTTTAGGGTTAGGGATAGGGTTTAGGTTCGGGTTAGGGTTAACGTTTGGGTTAGGATTTAGTTTTGGATTAGCGTTAGGGTTAGGGTTAGTTTTAGGGCTTGGGTTAGGGTTAGGGTTAGAGTTAGGGCTTGGCTTTAGGTTAGGTTTAGGGTTTTAGTTAGGCTTAGGGTTAGGGTTAGGGTTAGGGTTAGTGTTAGGATTAGGGTTTGGGTTAGGGTTAGGGTTAGTGTTAGGGTTAGGGTTAGGGTTAGGGTTAGGGATTGGCTTTAGGTTAGGTTTAGGGTTTGGGTTAGGCTTAGGTTTAATGTTTGGGTTTGGGTTAGGTTTAGGTTTACGGTTAGGGTTAGGGTTAGGGTAAGGGTTAGTGTTAGGTTTAGGGTTAGGGTTAGGGGTAAGGTTAGTTTTAGGGCTTGGGTTAGGGTTAGGGTTAGGGATTGGGTTTAGGTTAGGTTTAGGTTTTGGGTAGGCTTAGGGTTAGGGTTTGTGTTTGGGTTAGGTTTAGGTTTAGGGTTAGGATTAAGGTTAGGGTTAGGGTTTGGGTTTGGGTTAGAGTAAGGTATAGGGTTTATTGTTTGGGTTAGGTTTAGTGTTAGGGTTAGGGTTTGGCTTAGGGTTAAGTTTAGGGATAGGGTTAGGTGTTAGGGTTAGGATTAGGGTTAAGGTTTGGGTTAGGGTTAAGGTTACGGTTAGGGTTTGGGTTAGGGTTAGGGTTAGGGTTAGGGTTTGGGTTTGGCTTAGAGTAAGGTATATGGTTAGGGTTTGGGTTAGGTTTATTGTTAGGGTTAGGTTTTGGGTTAGGGTTTGCGTTAGGGTTATGTTTAGGGTTAGGGTTAGGTGTTAGGGTTAGGGTTAGGGTTAGGGTTAGGGTTAGTTAGGGTTAGGTTTAGGGTTAGGGTTAGGGTTAGGGTTAGGGTTAGTTAGGGTTAGGGTGAGGGTTAGGTTTTGGGTTAGGATTAGGGTTAGTGTTAAGGTTAGTTATAGGGCTTGGGTTAGTGTTAGGGTTAGGGTTAGGGCTTGGGTTTAGATTAGGTTTAGGGTTTGGGTTAGGCTTAGGGTTAGGGTTTGGGTTTGGGTTAGGTTTAGGTTTAGGGTTAGGGTTAGGGTTTGCGTTTGGGTTAGAGTAAGATATAGTGTTAGGGTTTCGGTTAGGTTTAGTGTTAGGGTTAGGGTTTGGGTTAGGGTTTTGGTTAGGGTTAAGGTTAGGGTTAGGGTTAGGGTTTAGGATTAGTGTTAGGGTTTGGGTTAGGGTTAGGGTTAGGGTTAGGGTTAGGTTTAGAGGTAGGGTTAGGGTTTGTCTTAGGGGTAGGGTTAGGGTTAGGGCTAGGCGATAGGGATAGGGTTAGGTTTAGGGTTAGGTTTAGGGTTTGGGCTGGGGTTAGGGTTAGTGTTAGGTTTAGTATTAGGGTTACGTTTAGTGTTAGGATTAGGATTTGGGTTTTTGTTAGGGTTCGGGTTAGGGTTAGGGTTTAGGTTAGTGTTAGGGTTAGGGATACGTTTAGGGGTAGGGTAAGGGTTAGGGTTAGGGTTTGTGTTAGCGTTAGGGTTAGGGTTAGGGTTAGTGTTAGGATTAGAGTTTGTGTTAGGTTTAGGGTTAGGGTTACGGTTAGGGTTTCGGTTTGGGTTTGGGTTAGGTTTAGGGTTAGTGTTTGGTTTAGGGTTAGGGTTAGGGTTAGGCTTAGGGTTAGGGTTAGGGTAAGTGTTAGGGTTAGGGTTTGGATTAGGGTTAGGGTTATGTTTAGGGTTAGGGTTTGGGTTAGGTTTAGCTTTAGGGTTAGGGTTAGGGTTAGGGTTAGGGATTGGCTTTAGGTTAGGTTTAGGGTTTGGGTTAGGCTTAGGTTTAATGTTTGGGTTTGGGTTAGGTTTAGGTTTACGGTTAGGGTTAGGGTTAGGGTTAGGGTTTGGGTTAGGGTTAGGGTTAGGGTTAGGGTTAGGGTTAGGTGTTAGGGTTAGGGTTAGGGTTAGGGTTAGGGTTAGGGTAAGGGTTAGGGTTAGGGTTAGGGTTAGGGTTAGGGTTAGGGTTAAGGTTAGTTTTAGGGCTTGGGTTAGGGTTAGGGTTAGGGATTGGGTTTAGGTTAGGTTTAGGTTTTGGGTAGGCTTAGGGTTAGGGTTTGTGTTTGGGTTAGGTTTAGGTTTAGGGTTAGGATTAAGGTTAGGGTTAGGGTTTGGGTTTGGGTTAGAGTAAGGTATAGGGTTTATTGTTTGGGTTAGGTTTAGTGTTAGGGTTAGGGTTTGGCTTAGGGTTAAGTTTAGGGATAGGGTTAGGTGTTAGGGTTAGGATTAGGGTTAAGGTTTGGGTTAGGGTTAAGGTTACGGTTAGGGTTTGGGTTAGGGTTAGGGTTAGGGTTAGGGTTTGGGTTTGGCTTAGAGTAAGGTATATGGTTAGGGTTTGGGTTAGGTTTATTGTTAGGGTTAGGTTTTGGGTTAGGGTTTGCGTTAGGGTTATGTTTAGGGTTAGGGTTAGGTGTTAGGGTTAGGGTTAGGGTTAGGGTTAGGGTTAGTTAGGGTTAGGTTTAGGGTTAGGGTTAGGGTTAGGGTTAGGGTTAGTTAGGGTTAGGGTGAGGGTTAGGTTTTGGGTTAGGATTAGGGTTAGGGTTAAGGTTAGTTATAGGGCTTGGGTTAGTGTTAGGGTTAGGGTTAGGGCTTCGGTTTAGATTAGGTTTAGGGTTTGGGTTAGGCTTAGGGTTAGGGTTTGGGTTTGGGTTAGGTTTAGGTTTAGGGTTAGGGTTAGGGTTTGCGTTTGGGTTAGAGTAAGGTATAGTGTTAGGGTTTCGGTTAGGTTTAGTGTTAGTGTTAGGGTTTGGGTTAGGGTTTTGGTTAGGGTTAAGGTTAGGGTTAGGGTGAGGGTTTAGGATTAGTGTTAGGGTTTGGGTTAGGGTTAGGGTTAGGGTTAGGGTTAGGTTTAGAGGTAGGGTTAGGGTTTGTCTTAGGGGTAGGGTTAGGGTTAGGGCTAGGCGATAGGGATAGGGTTAGGTTTAGGGTTAGGTTTAGGGTTTGGGCTGGGGTTAGGGTTAGTGTTAGGTTTAGTATTAGGGTTACGTTTAGTGTTAGGATTAGGATTTGGGTTTTGGTTAGGGTTCGGGTTAGGGTTAGGGTTTAGGTTAGTGTTAGGGTTTGGGATACGTTTAGGGGTAGGGTAAGGGTTAGGGTTAGGGTTTGTGTTAGCGTTAGGTTTAGGGTTAGGGTTAGGGTTAGGATTAGAGTTTGTGTTAGGTTTAGGGTTAGGGTTACGGTTAGGGTTTTGGTTTGGGTTTGGGTTAGGTTTAGGGTTAGTGTTTGGTTTAGGGTTAGGGTTAGGGTTAGGCTTAGGGTTAGGGTTAGGGTAAGTGTTAGGGTTAGGGTTTGGATTAGGGTTAGGTTTAGCTTTAGGCTTAGGGTTAGGGTTTGGTTTGGTTTACAGTTAGTGTTAGGGTTAGGGTAAGGGTTAGGGTTAGGGTTATGTTTAGGGTTAGGGTTTGGGTTAGGTTTAGCTTTAGGGTTAGGGTTAGGGTTAGGGTTAGGGATTGGCTTTAGGTTAGGTTTAGGGTTTGGGTTAGGCTTAGGTTTAATGTTTGGGTTTGGGTTAGGTTTAGGTTTACGGTTAGGGTTAGGGTTAGGGTTAGGGTTTGGGTTAGGGTTAGGGTTAGGGTTAGTGTTAGGGTTTGGGTTAGGCTTAGGGTTAGGGTTAGGGTTAGGGTTAGGGTAAGGGTTAGGGTTAGGGTTAGGGTTAGGGTTAGGGTTAGGGTTAAGGTTAGTTTTAGGGCTTGGGTTAGGGTTAGGGTTAGGGATTGGGTTTAGGTTAGGTTTAGGGTTTGGGTAGGCTTAGGGTTAGGGTTTGTGTTTGGGTTAGGTTTAGGTTTAGGGTTAGGATTAAGGTTAGGGTTAGGGTTTGGGTTTGGGTTAGAGTAAGGTATAGGGTTTATTGTTTGGGTTAGGTTTAGTGTTAGGATTAGGGTTTGGGTTAGGGTTAAGGTTAGGGATAGGGTTAGGTGTTAGGATTAGGGTTAGGTTTTGGGTTACAGTTAAGGTTACGGTTAGGGTTTGGGTTAGGGTTAGGGTTAGGGTTAGGGTTTGGGTTTGGGTTAGAGTAAGGTATATGGTTAGGGTTTGGGTTAGTTTTAGTCTTAGGGTTAGGGTTTGGGTTAGGGTTTGCGTTAGGGTTAAGTTTAGGGTTAGGGTTAGTTGTTAGGGTTAGGGTTAGGGTTAGGGTTTGAGTTAGGGTTAGGTTTAGGGTTAGGGTTAGGTTTTGGGTTAGGGTTAGGGTTAGGGTTAGGGTTTGGGTTAGGGTTTGCGTTAGGGTTAAGTTTAGGGTTAGGGTTAGTTGTTAGGGTTAGGGTTAGGGTTAGGGTTTGGGTTAGGGTTAGGGTTAGGGTTAGGGTTAGGTTTTGGGTTAGGGTTAGGGTTAGGGTTAGTATTAGTGTTTCGGTTAGGATTTGGGGTAGGGTTAGGTTTAGGGGTAGGGTTAGGGTTAGGGTTTGTGTTAGGGTTACGGTTAGGGTTGGATTTAGGTTTAGGGTTTGGGTTAGGGTTAGGGTTAGGGTTAGGGTTAGGGTTAGGGTTAGGGTTAGTTAGGGTTAGGTTTAGGGTTAGGGTTAGGGTTAGGGTTAGGGTTAGTTAGGGTTAGGGTGAGGGTTAGGTTTAGGGTTAGGATTAGGGTTAGGGTTAAGGTTAGTTATAGGGCTTGGGTTAGTGTTAGGGTTAGGGTTAGGGCTTGGGTTTAGATTAGGTTTAGGGTTTGGGTTAGGCTTAGGAATAGGGTTTGGGTTTGGGTTAGGTTTAGGTTTAGGGTTAGGGTTAGGGTTTGCGTTTGGGTTAGAGTAAGGTATAGTGTTAGGTTTTTGGTTAAGTTTAGTGTTAGGGTTAGGGTTTGGGTTAGGGTTTTGGTTAGGGTTAAGGTTAGGGTTAGGGTTAGGGTTTAGGATTAGTGTTAGGGTTTGGGTTAGGGTTAGGGTTAGGGTTAGGGTTAGGGTTTGGGGTAGGCTTAGGGTTAGGGTTAGGGTTAGGGTTAGGGGAGGGGTTAGGTTTAGGGTTAGGGATTGGGTTTAGGTTAGGTTTAGGGTTTGGATTAGGCTTAGGGTTAAGGTTTGGGTTTGGGTTAGGTTTAGGTATAGGGTTAGGGTTAGGGTTTGGGTTTGGGTTAGAGTAAGGTATCTGGTTAGCGTTTGGGTTAGGTTTAAGGTTAGGGTTACGGTTTGGGTTCGGCTTTGGGTTAGGGTTAAGGTTAGTGTTGGTTAGGGATTAGGGTTAGGGTTAGGGTTAGGGTTAGTGTTACGGTTTGGGTTTAGGGTAGGGTTAGGTTTAGGGTTAGGGTTACAGTTAGGGTTATGGTTAGGGTTTCGGTTTAGGGTTAGGGTTAGGGTTAGGGTTAGGGTTAGGGTTAGGATTTGGGTTAGGGTCAGGGTTAGGGTTAGGCTTAGGGTTTGGGTTAGGGTTATGGTTATGGTTTGCGTTAGGATTAGGGTTAGGGTTAGGGTTAGGGTTTGGGTTAGGTTTAGTGTTAGTGTTTGGGTTTTAGTTAGTGTTAGAGTTAGGGCTTGGGTTTAGGTTAGGTTGAGTGTTTGGGTTAGGCTTAGCGTTAGGGTTCGGGTTAGGTTTAGGGTTAGGTGTTAGGGTTAGGGTTAGGTTTTGGGTTTGGGTTAGGGTTAGGGTTAGGGTTAGGGTTAGGATTAGGGTTTGGGTTAGGGTTAGGGTTAGGATTAGTATTAGTGTTACGGTTAGGATTTGGGGTAGGGTTAGGTTTAGGGGTAGGTTTAGGGTTAGGGTTTGTGTTAGGGTTACGGTTAGGGTTGGAGTTAGGTTTAGGGATTGGGTTAGGGTTAGGGTTAGGGTTTAGGTTAGGGTAAGTGTTAGGGTTAGGGTTTGGATTAGGCTTAGGGTTAGGTTTAGGCTTAGGGTTAGGGTTTGGTTTGGTTTAGGGTTAGTGTTAGGGTTAGGGTAAGAGTTAGGGTTAGGGTTAGTGTTAGGGTTAGGGTTAAGGTTAGTTTTAGGGCTTGGGTTAGGTTAGGGTTAGGGTTAGGGATTGGGTTAAGGTTAGGTTTAGGGTTTGGGTAGGCTTAGGGTTAGGGTTTGTGTTTGGGTTAGGTTTAGGTTTAGGGTTAGGGTTAGGGTTAGGGTTAGGGTTTGGGTTTGGGTTAGAGTAAGGTATAGGGTTTATTGTTTGGGTTAGGTTTAGTGTTAGGGTTAGGGTTTGGGTTAGGGTTAAGGTTAGGGTTAGGGTTAGGTGTTAGGGTTAGGGTTAGGGTTAGGGTTTGGGTTAGGGTTAGGGTTAGGGTTAGGGTTAGGGTTTGGGTTAGGGTTAGGGTTAGGGTTAGGGTTTGGGTTTCGGTTAGAGGAAGGTATATGGTTAGGGTTTGGGTTAGGTTTAGTGTTAGGGTTAGTGTTTGGGTTAGGGTTTCGGTTAGGTTTAGTATTAGGATTAGGGTTTGGGTTTCGGTTAGGGTTAGGGTTAGGGTTAGGGTTAGGGTTTGCGTTAGTTTTAGGGTTAGGGATAGGGTTTAGGTTAGGGTTAGGGTTAGGGTTTGGGTTAGGATTTAGGTTTGGATTTGGGTTAGGTTTAGGGTTAATTTTAGGGCTTGGGTTAGGTTTAGGGTTAGAGTTAGTGCTTGGGTTTAGGTTAGTTTGAGGGTTTGGGTTAGGTTTAGTGTTAGAGTTAGGGCTTGGGTTTAGGTTAGGTTGAGGGTTTGGGTTAGGCTTAGCGTTAGGGTCCGGGTTAGGTTTAGGGTTAGGTGTTAGGGTTAGGGTTAGGGTTTGGGTTAGGGTTAGGGTTAGGGTTAGGGTTAGGATTAGGGTTTGGGTAGGCTTAGGGTTAGGATTAGTATTAGTGTTACGGTTAGGATTTGGGGTAGGGTTAGGTTTAGGGGTTGGGTTAGGGTTAGGGTTTGTGTTAGGGTTACGGTTAGGGTTGGAGTTAGGTTTAGGGTTTGGGTTAGGGTTAGGGTTAGGTTTTGGGTTAGGGTTAGGGTTAGGGTTAGGGTTAGGGTTAGTTAGGGTTAGGTTTAGGGTTAGGGTTAGGGTTAGGGTTAGGGTGAGGGTTAGGGTTAGGGTTAGGGTTTGGGTTCGGATTTAGGTTTGGATTTCGGTTAGGTTTAGCGTTAATTTTAGGGTTTGGGTTAGGTTTAGGGTTAGAGTTAGGGCTTGGGTTTAGGTTAGGTTGAGGATTTGGGTTAGGCTTAGCGTTAGGGTTCGGGTTAGGGTTACGGTTAGGGTTAGGGTTAGGGGTTAGGTTTAGTATCAGTGTTTGGGCTTGGGTTAAGGTTAGTCTTAGGGATAGGGGTAGGTTGTGGTTTGTCTTAGGGTTATGGTTAGGTTTAGGTTTAGGGTTAGGGTTAGTGTTAGGATTAGGGTTAGGGCTAGGCGATAGGGATACGGTTAGGGTTAGGGTTGGGGTTAGGTTTAAGGTTAGGGTTAGGGTTTGGGTTAGGGTTTGGGTTAGGGTTAAGGTTAGTGTTAGGGTTACGGGTTAGGGTTAGGGTTAGGCTTAGGGTTAGGGTTAGGTTTAGTGTTACGGTTAGGATTTGGGGTAGGGTTAGGATTACGGGTAGGGGTAGGGATAGGGTTTGTGTTAGGGTTAGGGTTAGGGTTAGTGTTAGGGTTAGGTTTTGGGTTAGGGTTAGTGTTAGGTTTAGGGTTAGGGTTAGGGTTAGGGTTAGGGTTAGGCTTTGGATTAGGGTTAGGGTTAGCTTTAGGCTTAGGGTTAGGGTTTGGTTTGGTTTACGGTTAGTGTTAGGGTTAGTGTATGGGTTAGGGTTAGGGTCAGAAATAGGGTTAGAGTTATAGTTAGGGTTAGGTTTAGCTTTAGGGTTAGTGTTAGGGTTAGTGTTATTGTTAGTTTTAGTGCTTGGGTTAGGGTTAGGGTTAGGGTTAGGGTTTGGGATTGGCTTTAGGTTAGGTTTAGGGTTTTTGTTAGGCTAAGGTTTAATGTTTGGGTTTGGGTTAGGTTTAGGTTTACGGTTAGGGTTAGGGTTTGGGTTTGGGTTAGAGTAAGTATCTGTTTAGGTTTTGGGTTAGGTGTAAGGTTAGGGTTAGGGTTTGGGTTAGGGTTTGGGTTAGGGTTAAGGTTAGTGTTAGGGTTAGGGCTTAGGGTTAGGGTTAGGGTTAGGGTTAGTGTTACGGTTAGGGTTTAGGGTAGGGTTAGGTTTAGGGTTAGGGTTACGTTTAGGGTTATGGTTAGGTTTACAGTTTAGGGTTAGGGTTAGGGTTAGGATTTGGGTTA
The DNA here is from genome assembly GCA_035773235.1 of Eospalax fontanierii. Taxonomy (NCBI): domain Eukaryota; kingdom Metazoa; phylum Chordata; class Mammalia; order Rodentia; family Spalacidae; genus Eospalax; species Eospalax fontanierii. Next base: position 4,104,303 of record CM069528.1, read on the forward strand.
GGGTCAGGGTTAATGTTAGGGTTAGGGTTAGGGTTTGCGTTAGGGTTAGGGTAAGGGTTAGTGTTAGGGTTAGGGTTAGGGTTAGGGTTAAGGTTAGTTTTAGGGCTTGGGTTAGGGTTAGGGTTAGGGATTGGTTTTAGGTTAGGTTTAGGGTTTGGGTAGGCTTAGGGTTAGGGTTTGTGTTTGGGTTAGGTTTAGGTTTAGGGTTAGGATTAAGGTTAGGGTTAGGGTTTGGGTTTGGGTTAGATTAAGGTATAGGGTTTATTTTTTGGGTTAGGTTTAGGGTTAGGTTTTGGGTTAGGCTTAGGGTTAGGGTTAGTATTAGTGTTTCGGTTAGGATTTGGGGTAGGGTTAGGTTTAGGGGTAGGGTTAGGGTTAGGGTTTGTGTTAGGGTTACGGTTAAGGTTGGAGTTAGGTTTAGGGTTTGGGTTAGGGTTAGGGTTAGGGTTAGGGTTAGGGTTAGGGTTAGGGTTAGGGTTAGTTAGGGTTAGGTTTAGGGTTAGGGTTAGGGTTAGGGTTAGGGTTAGTTAGGTTAGGGTGAGGGTTAGGTTTAGGGTTAGGGTTAGGGTTAGGGTTAGGGTTAGTTATAGGGCTTGGGTTAGTTTTAGGGTTAGGGTTAGAACTTGGGTTTAGGTTAGGTTTAGGGTTTGGGTTAGGCTTAGCGTTAGGGTTTGGGTTTGGGTTAGGTTTAGCTTTAGGCTTAGGGTTAGGGTTTGGTTTGGTTTACAGTTAGTGTTAGGGTTAGGGTAAGGGTTAGGGTTAGGGTTATGTTTAGGGTTAGGGTTTGGGTTAGGTTTAGCTTTAGGGTTAGGGTTAGGGTTAGGGTTAGGGATTGGCTTTAGGTTAGGTTTAGGGTTTGGGTTAGGCTTAGGTTTAATGTTTGGGTTTGGGTTAGGTTTAGGTTTACGGTTAGGGTTAGGGTTAGGGTTAGGGTTTGGGTTAGGGTTAGGGTTAGGGTTAGTGTTAGGGTTTGGGTTAGGCTTAGGGTTAGGGTTAGGGTTAGGGTTAGGGTAAGGGTTAGGGTTAGGGTTAGGGTTAGGGTTAGGGTTAGGGTTAAGGTTAGTTTTAGGGCTTGGGTTAGGGTTAGGGTTAGGGATTGGGTTTAGGTTAGGTTTAGGGTTTGGGTAGGCTTAGGGTTAGGGTTTGTGTTTGGGTTAGGTTTAGGTTTAGGGTTAGGATTAAGGTTAGGGTTAGGGTTTGGGTTTGGGTTAGAGTAAGGTATAGGGTTTATTGTTTGGGTTAGGTTTAGTGTTAGGATTAGGGTTTGGGTTAGGGTTAAGGTTAGGGATAGGGTTAGGTGTTAGGATTAGGGTTAGGTTTTGGGTTACAGTTAAGGTTACGGTTAGGGTTTGGGTTAGGGTTAGGGTTAGGGTTAGGGTTTGGGTTTGGGTTAGAGTAAGGTATATGGTTAGGGTTTGGGTTAGGTTTAGTCTTAGGGTTAGGGTTTGGGTTAGGGTTTGCGTTAGGGTTAAGTTTAGGGTTAGGGTTAGTTGTTAGGGTTAGGGTTAGGGTTAGGGTTTGAGTTAGGGTTAGGTTTAGGGTTAGGGTTAGGTTTTGGGTTAGGGTTAGGGTTAGGGTTAGGGTTTGGGTTAGGGTTTGCGTTAGGGTTAAGTTTAGGGTTAGGGTTAGTTGTTAGGGTTAGGGTTAGGGTTAGGGTTTGGGTTAGGGTTAGGGTTAGGATTAGGGTTAGGTTTTGGGTTAGGGTTAGGGTTAGGGTTAGTATTAGTGTTTCGGTTAGGATTTGGGGTAGGGTTAGGTTTAGGGGTAGGGTTAGGGTTAGGGTTTGTGTTAGGGTTACGGTTAGGGTTGGATTTAGGGTTAGGGTTAGTGTTATGGTGAGGGTTAGGGTTAGGATTAGAGTTAGGGTTAGGGTTAGTTAGGGTTAGGTTTAGGGTTAGGGTTAGGGTTAGGGTTAGGGTTAGTTAGGGTTAGGGTGAGGGTTAGGTTTAGGGTTAGGATTAGGGTTAGGGTTAAGGTTAGTTATAGGGCTTGGGTTAGTGTTAGGGTTAGGGTTAGGGCTTGGGTTTAGATTAGGTTTAGGGTTTGGGTTAGGCTTAGGAATAGGGTTTGGGTTTGGGTTAGGTTTAGGTTTAGGGTTAGGGTTAGGGTTTGCGTTTGGGTTAGAGTAAGGTATAGTGTTAGGTTTTTGGTTAAGTTTAGTGTTAGGGTTAGGGTTTGGGTTAGGGTTTTGGTTAGGGTTAAGGTTAGGGTTAGGGTTAGGGTTTAGGATTAGTGTTAGGGTTTGGGTTAGGGTTAGGGTTAGGGTTAGGGTTAGGGTTTGGGTTAGGCTTAGGGTTAGGGTTAGGGTTAGGGTTAGGGTAAGGGTTAGGGTTAGGGTTAGGGATTGGGTTTAGGTTAGGTTTAGGGTTTGGATTAGGCTTAGGGTTAAGGTTTGGGTTTGGGTTAGGTTTAGGTATAGGGTTAGGGTTAGGGTTTGGGTTTGGGTTAGAGTAAGGTATCTGGTTAGCGTTTGGGTTAGGTTTAAGGTTAGGGTTACGGTTTGGGTTCGGCTTTGTGTTAGGGTTAAGGTTAGTGTTGGTTAGGGATTAGGGTTAGGGTTAGGGTTAGGGTTAGTGTTACGGTTTGGGTTTAGGGTAGGGTTAGGTTTAGGGTTAGGGTTACAGTTAGGGTTATGGTTAGGGTTTCGGTTTAGGGTTAGGGTTAGGGTTAGGGTTAGGGTTAGGGTTAGGATTTGGGTTAGGGTCAGGGTTAGGGTTAGGCTTAGGGTTTGGGTTAGGGTTATGGTTATGGTTTGCGTTAGGATTAGGGTTAGGGTTAGGGTTAGGGTTTGGGTTAGGTTTAGTGTTAGTGTTTGGGTTTTAGTTAGTGTTAGAGTTAGGGCTTGGGTTTAGGTTAGGTTGAGTGTTTGGGTTAGGCTTAGCGTTAGGGTTCGGGTTAGGTTTAGGGTTAGGTGTTAGGGTTAGGGTTAGGTTTTGGGTTTGGGTTAGGGTTAGGGTTAGGGTTAGGGTTAGGATTAGGGTTTGGGTTAGGGTTAGGGTTAGGATTAGTATTAGTGTTACGGTTAGGATTTGGGGTAGGGTTAGGTTTAGGGGTAGGTTTAGGGTTAGGGTTTGTGTTAGGGTTACGGTTAGGGTTGGAGTTAGGTTTAGGGATTGGGTTAGGGTTAGGGTTAGGGTTTAGATTAGGGTAAGTGTTAGGGTTAGGGTTTGGATTAGGCTTAGGGTTAGGTTTAGGCTTAGGGTTAGGGTTTGGTTTGGTTTAGGGTTAGTGTTAGGGTTAGGGTAAGAGTTAGGGTTAGGGTTAGTGTTAGGGTTAGGGTTAAGGTTAGTTTTAGGGCTTGGGTTAGGTTAGGGTTAGGGTTAGGGATTGGGTTAAGGTTAGGTTTAGGGTTTGGGTAGGCTTAGGGTTAGGGTTTGTGTTTGGGTTAGGTTTAGGTTTAGGGTTAGGGTTAGGGTTAGGGTTAGGGTTTGGGTTTGGGTTAGAGTAAGGTATAGGGTTTATTGTTTGGGTTAGGTTTAGTGTTAGGGTTAGGGTTTGGGTTAGGGTTAAGGTTAGGGTTAGGGTTAGGTGTTAGGGTTAGGGTTAGGGTTAGGGTTTGGGTTAGGGTTAGGGTTAGGGTTAGGGTTAGGGTTTGGGTTAGGGTTAGGGTTAGGGTTAGGGTTTGGGTTTCGGTTAGAGGAAGGTATATGGTTAGGGTTTGGGTTAGGTTTAGTGTTAGGGTTAGTGTTTGGGTTAGGGTTTCGGTTAGGTTTAGTATTAGGATTAGGGTTTGGGTTTCGGTTAGGGTTAGGGTTAGGGTTAGGGTTAGGGTTTGCGTTAGTTTTAGGGTTAGGGATAGGGTTTAGGTTAGGGTTAGGGTTAGGGTTTGGGTTAGGATTTAGGTTTGGATTTGGGTTAGGTTTAGGGTTAATTTTAGGGCTTGGGTTAGGTTTAGGGTTAGAGTTAGTGCTTGGGTTTAGGTTAGTTTGAGGGTTTGGGTTAGGTTTAGTGTTAGAGTTAGGCCTTGGGTTTAGGTTAGGTTGAGGGTTTGGGTTAGGCTTAGCGTTAGGGTTCGGGTTAGGTTTAGGGTTAGGTGTTAGGGTTAGGGTTAGGGTTTGGGTTAGGGTTAGGGTTAGGGTTAGGGTTAGGATTAGGGTTTGGGTAGGCTTAGGGTTAGGATTAGTATTAGTGTTACGGTTAGGATTTGGGGTAGGGTTAGGTTTAGGGGTTGGGTTAGGGTTAGGGTTTGTGTTAGGGTTGTGGTTAGGGATGGAGTTAGGTTTAGGGGTAGGGATAGGGTTAGGGTTAGGTTTTGGGTTAGGGTTAGGGTTAGGGTTAGGGTTAGGGTTAGTTAGGGTTAGGTTTAGGGTTAGGGTTAGGGTTAGGGTTAGGGTGAGGGTGAGGGTTAGGGTTAGGGTTTGGGTTCGGATTTAGGTTTGGATTTCGGTTAGGTTTAGCGTTAATTTTAGGGTTTGGGTTAGGTTTAGGGTTAGAGTTAGGGCTTGGGTTTAGGTTAGGTTGAGGATTTGGGTTAGGCTTAGCGTTAGGGTTCGGGTTAGGGTTACGGTTAGGGTTAGGGTTAGGGGTTAGGTTTAGTATCAGTGTTTGGGCTTGGGTTAAGGTTAGGTTTAGGGATAGGGGTAGGTTGTGGTTTGTCTTAGGGTTATGGTTAGGTTTAGGTTTAGGGTTAGTGTTAGTGTTAGGATTAGGGTTAGGGCTAGGCGATAGGGATAGGGTTAGGGTTAGGGTTGGGGTTAGGTTTAAGGTTAGGGTTAGGGTTTGGGTTAGGGTTTGGGTTAGGGTTAAGGTTAGTGTTAGGGTTACGGGTTAGGGTTAGGGTTAGGCTTAGGGTTAGGGTTAGGTTTAGTGTTACGGTTAGGATTTGGGGTAGGGTTAGGATTACGGGTAGGGTTAGGGTTAGGGTTTGTGTTAGGGTTAGGGTTAGGGTTAGTGTTAGGGTTAGGTTTTGGGTTAGGGTTAGTGTTAGGTTTAGGGTTAGTGTTTGGGCTTGGGTTAGGGTTAGGTTTAGTTTTATGTTTAGAGTTAAGGTTAGGGTTTGGCTTAGGGTTAGGCTTAGGGTTAGGGCTAGGCAATAGGGATTGTGTTAGAGTTAGGGTTGGGGTTAGTGTTTGGGCTAGGTTTAGGGTTAGGGTTAGGGTAAGGGTTAGGTTTAGTGTTAGGATTAGGGTTTGGTTTTCGGTTAGGGTTAGGGTTAGGGTTAGGGTTTGCGTTAGTTTTAGGGTTAGGGATAGGGTTTAGGTTAGGGTTAGGGTTAGGGTTTGGGTTAGGATTTAGATTTGGATTTGGGTTAGGGTTAGGGTTAATTTTAGGGCTTGGGTTAGGTTTAGGGTTAGAGTTAGGGCTTGGGTTTAGGTTAGGTTGAGGGTTTGGGTTAGGCTTAGGGTTAGGGTTCGGGTTAGGGTTAGGTTTAGGGGTTAGGGTTAGTATTAGTGTTTGGGCTTGTGTTAGGGTTATGTTTAGGGTTGGGGTAGGTTGTGGTTTGGCTTAGGGTTATGGTTAGGTTTAGAGTTAGGGTTAGGGTTAGTGTTAGGACTAGGGTTAGGGCTAGGCAATAGGGATATTGTTAGGGTTAGAGTTGGGGTTAGTGTTTGGTTTAGGGTTAGAGTTAGGGTTTGGTTTGGTTTAGGGTTAATGTTAGGGTTAGTATTAGGGTTAGCGTTAGGGTTAGTTTAGGATTAGGGTTAGGTTTAGGGTTATGGTTAGGGTTAGGGTTTGGGTTAGTGTTAGGGTTTGGGATAGGATTAGGGGTAGGGTAAGGGTTAGGGTTAGGGTTTGTGTGAGGGTTAGGGATAGGGTTAGGGTTAGTGTTAGGATTAGAGTTTGTGTTAGGTTTAGGGTTAGGGTTAGGGTTAGGGTTTCGGTTTGGGTTAGGGTTAGGTTTAGGGTTAGTGTTTGGTTTAGGGTTAGAGTTAGGGTTTGGTTTGGTTTAGGGTTAATGTTAGGGTTAGTATTAGGGTTAGCGTTAGGGTTACGTTTAGGATTAGTGTTAGGTTTAGGGTTAGGGTTAGGGTTAGGGTTAGTTAGGGTTATGGTTAGGGTTAGGGTTAGGGTTAGGGTTAGGGTTAGGGTTAGTTATAGGGCTTGGGTTAGGGTTAGGGTTAGGGTTAGGGCTTGGGTTTAGGTTAGGTTTAGGTTTTGGGTTATGCTTAGTGTTAGGGTTTGGTTTTGGGTTAGGTTTAGGGTTAGGGTTAGGGTTAGGGTTAGGGTTAGGGTTTGGGTTTGGGTTAGAGTAAGGTATAGGGTTAGGGTTTGTGTTACATTTAGTGTTAGGGTTAGGGTTTTGGTTAGGGTTAGGATTAGGGTTAAGGTTAGGGTTAGGGTTAGGGGTTAGGGTTAGGTTTAGGGTTTAGGTTAGGGTTAGGGTAAGGGTTAGGTTTAGGGTTAGTGTCTGGGCTTGGGTTATGGTTATGGTTAGGGTTAGGATTAGGTTTAGGTTTAGGGTTAGGTTTTTGTTTAGGGCTAGTGTTAGGGTATGCGTTTGAGGTAGGGATAGGGTTAGGTTTAGGGTTAGGGGTAGGCGATAGGGATAGGGTTAGGGTTAGTGTTTGGGTGAGGGTTAGGGTTAGGTTTAGGGTTAGGGTTAGGGTTTGGTTTGGTTTAGGGTTAGTGCTAGGCTTAGGGTTAGGGGTTGTTTAGGGTTTGGCTTTGGGTTAGGATTAAGGTTAGGGTTAAGGTTTAGGTTTGGGTTAACGTTAGGTTTAGAGTTGGGGTTTGGTTTAGGGTTAGGTTTAGGGTTAGGGTTGGGGTTAGGGTTAGGGTTAGGGTTAGGTTTATGATTAGGGTTAGGTTTAGGTTTAGGTTTTAGAGTAGGTTTAGGGTTAGGGTTAGGGTTAGGGTATGGTTTGGGTTAGGGTTAATGTTAAGGATAGGATAAGGGTTAGGTTTGGGGTTAGGGTTTGGTTTATGGTTACTGTTAGAGGTTGGTTTAGGGTTAGGGTAGGGTTAGGGTTAGGGTTAGTGATTGGTTTGGGGTAGGAATAGTGTTAGGGTTAGGGATAGAGTTTCGGTTAGGGTTAGAGTTACGGTTAGGTTTAGGGTGTAGGTTTGGGTTAGGTTTAAGGTTAGGGTTAGGGTTTGGGTTAGGGTTTGGGATAGGGTTAAGGTTAGGGTTAGGGTTAGGGGTTAGGGTTAGGATTAGAGTTAGGTTTTGGGTTACGGTTTGGGTTAGGGTTAGGGTTAGTGTTACGGTTAGGGTTTAGGGTAGGGTTAGGTTTAGGGTTAGGGTTAGGGTTACTGTTTGTATTAGGGTTACGGTTAGAGTTATCGTTAGGGTTAGGGTCATGGTTAGGTTTAGGGTTAGTGTTTGGGCTTGGGTTAGGGTTAGGTTTAGGGTTAGGTTTAGAGGTAGGGTTAGGGTTTGGCTTAGGGGTAGGGTTAGGGTTAGGGGTAGGTGATAGGGATAGGGTTAGGGTTAGGGTTAGGTTTAGGGTTTGGGCTGGGGTTAGGGTTAGTGTTAGGTTTAGTATTAGGGTTAGGTTTAGTGTTAGGATTAGGATGTGGGTTTTGGTTAGGGATAGGGTTAGGGTTAGGGTTTAGGTTAGTGTTAGGGTTTGGGATTCGTTTAGGGGTAGGGTAAGGGTTAGGGTTAGGGTTTGTGTTAGGGTTAGGGTTAGGGTAGGGTTAGTGTTAGCGTTAGGGTTTGTGTTAGGTTTAGGGTTAGGGTTACGGTTAGGGTTTCGGTTTGGGTTTGGGTTAGAGTTAGGGTTAGTGTTTGGTTTAGGGTTAGGGTTAGGGTTAGGCTTAGGGTTAGGGTTAGGGTAAGTGTTAGGGTTAGGCTTTGGATTAGGGTTAGGGTTAGCTTTAGGCTTAGGGTTAGGGTTTGGTTTGGTTTACGGTTAGTGTTAGGGTTAGGGTAAGGGTTAGGGTTAGGGTTATGGTTAGGGTTAGGGTTAGGGTTAGGGTTAGGTTTAGCTTTAGGGTTAGGGTTAGGGTTAGGGTTATGGTTAGTTTTAGTGCTTGGGTTAGGGTTAGGGTTAGGGTTAGGGTTTGGGATTGGCTTTAGGTTAGGTTTAGGGTTTTTGTTAGGCTAAGGTTTAATGTTTGGGTTTGGGTTAGGTTTAGGTTTACGGTTAGGGTTAGGGTTTGGGTTTGGGTTAGAGTAAGGTATCTGTTTAGGTTTTGGGTTAGGTGTAAGGTTAGGGTTAGGGTTTGGGTTAGGGTTTGGGTTAGGGTTAAGGTTAGTGTTAGGGTTAGGGCTTAGGGTTAGGGTTAGGGTTAGGGTTAGTGTTACGGTTAGGGTTTAGGGTAGGGTTAGGTTTAGGGTTAGGGTTACGTTTAGGGTTATGGTTAGGTTTACAGTTTAGGGTTAGGGTTAGGGTTAGGATTTGGGTTAGGGTCAGGCTTAATGTTAGGGTTAGGGTTAGGGTTTGCGTTAGGGTTAGGGTAAGGGTTAGTGTTAGGGTTAGGGTTAGGGTTAGGGTTAAGGTTAGTTTTAGGGCTTGGGTTAGGGTTAGGGTTAGGGATTGGGTTTAGGTTAGGTTTAGGGTTTGGGTAGGCTTAGGGTTAGGGTTTGTGTTTGGGTTAGGTTTAGGTTTAGGGTTAGGATTAAGGTTAGGGTTGGGGTTTGGGTTTGGGTTAGATTAAGGTATAGGGTTTATTTTTTGGGTTAGGTTTAGGGTTAGGTTTTGGGTTAGGCTTAGGGTTAGGGTTAGTATTAGTGTTTCGGTTAGGATTTGGGGTAGGGTTAGGTTTAGGGGTAGGGTTAGGGTTAGGGTTTGTGTTAGGGTTACGGTTAAGGTTGGAGTTAGGTTTAGGGTTTGGGTTAGGGTTAGGGTTAGGGTTAGGGTTAGGGTTAGGGTTAGGGTTAGGGTTAGGGTTAGTTAGGGTTAGGTTTAGGGTTAGGGTTAGGGTTAGGGTTAGGGTTAGTTAGGGTTAGGGTGAGGGTTAGGTTTAGGGTTAGGGTTAGGGTTAGGGTTAGGGTTAGTTATAGGGCTTGGGTTAGTTTTAGGGTTAGGGTTAGAACTTGGGTTTAGGTTAGGTTTAGGGTTTGGGTTAGGCTTAGCGTTAGGGTTTGGGTTTGGGTTAGGTTTAGGTTTAGGGTTAGGGTTAGGTTTTGCGTTTGGGTTAGAGTAAGGTATAGTGTTAGGGTTTGGGTTAGGTTTAGTGTTAGGGTTAGGGTTTGGGTTAGGGTTTTGGTTAGGGTTAGTTTTAGGGCTTGGGTTAGGTTGAGGGTTAGAGTTAGGGCTTGGGTTTAGGTTAGGTTTAGGTTTTGGGTTAGTCTTAGGGTTAGGGTTCATGTTAGGGTTAGGGTTCGTGTTAGGGTTAGGTTTTGGGTTAGGGTTTGGGTTAGGGTTAAGGTTAGCGTTAGGGTTAGGGGTTAGGGTTAGGTTTAGGGTCAGGATTAGTGTTTGGGTTTGGGTTAGGGTTTCGTTTAGGGTTAGGTTTAGGGTTCGGGTTACGTTTAGGGTGTGGGTTTTGTTTAGGTTTAGGGTTAGTGTTAGGATTGGGGTTTGGGTTAGGGTTAGGGTTAGCGTTAGGGTTTGGGTTAGGTTTAGGGTTAGGGTTAGTGTTTGGGTTAGGGTTAGGATTGAAGTTTGGGTTTGGGTTAGGGTTAGGGTTAGGGTTAGGTTTCGGGTGTGGGTTTGGTTTACGATTAGGCTTAGGGTTAAGGTTTTGTTTGTTTTAGAGTTAGTGTTAGGGTTAGCGGAATTAATGTTAGGGTTAGGGTTAGGGTTAGGATTAGGTTTAGGGTTAAGGTTAGGTTTGGGTTAGAGTTAGGTTTAGAGTTGGGGTTTGGTTTAGGGTTAGATTAAGGGTTAGGGTTGCGGTTAGGTTTAGGGTTAGGGTTAGGGTTAGGGTTAGGATTAGGGTTAAGTTTAGGTTTAGGTTTTGGTTTAGGGTTAGGGTTAGGGTTAGGGTTTGGTTTGGGTTAGGGTTAATGTTAAGGAAAGGGTAAGTTTTAGGTTTGGGGTTAGGGTTAGGTTTAGGGTTACTGTTTGAGGTTGGTTTAGGATTAGGGTTAGGGTTAGGGTTATGGTTAGGGATTGGTTTGGGGTAGGGTTAGTGTTAGTGTTAGGGATAGAGTTTAGGTTAGGGTTAGAGTTTAGGTTTGGTTTAGGGTTAGTGTTAGGGTTAGGGTTAGAGTTTGGGTTAGGGTTTAGGTTTGGGTTAGGGTTAGAGTTAGGGTTAGTTTTAGGGGTTGGGTTAGGGTTAGGGTTAGGGTTAGGGCTTGGGTTTAGGTTAGGTTTAAGGTTTGGGTTAGGCTTAGGTTTAGGGCTTGTGTTTGGGTTAGGGTTAGCTTTAGGGTTAGGGTTAGGGTTAGGGTTAGGGTTAGTTTTAGTGCTTGGGTTAGGGTTAGGGTTAGGGTTAGGGATTGTGTGTAGGTTAGGTTTAGTGCTTGGGTTAGGCTTAGGGTTAGTGTTTGGGTTTGGGTTATGTTTAGGTTTAGGGTTAGGGTTAGGGTTAGGGTTAGGGTTACGGTTTGGGTTTGGGTTAGAGTAAGGTATCGGGTTAGGGTTTGGGTTACGATTACGGTTAGGGTTAGAGTTTGGGTTAGGGTTTGGGTTAGGGTTAAGGTTAGTGTTAGGGTCAGGGTTTAGGGTTAGGGTTAGGCTTAGGGTTAGGGTTAGGTTTAGTGTTACTGTTAGAATTTGGGGTAGGGTTAGATTTAGGGGTAGGGTTTGTGTTAGGGTTAGGGTTAGGGTTAGTGTTAGGGTTAGGTTTTGGGTTAGGGTTAGGGTTTGGTTTAGGGTTAGTGTTTGGGCTTGGGTTAGGGTAAGGTTTAGTTTCAGGTTTAGAGTTAAGATTAGGGTTTGGCTTAGGGTTAGGCTTAGGGTTAGGGCTAGGCGATAGGGATAGGGTTAGAGTTAGGGTTGGGTTTAGTGTTTGGGCTAGGGTTAGGGTTAGGGTTAGGGTTAGGGTTAGGGTTAGGTTTAGTGTTAGGATTAGGGTTTCGGTTTCGGTTAGGGTTAGGGTTAGGGTTTGCGTTAGTTTTAGGGTTAGGGATAGGGTTTAGGTTCGGGTTAGGGTTAACGTTTGGGTTAGGATTTAGTTTTGGATTAGCGTTAGGGTTAGGGTTAGTTTTAGGGCTTGGGTTAGGGTTAGGGTTAGAGTTAGGGCTTGGCTTTAGGTTAGGTTTAGGGTTTTAGTTAGGCTTAGGGTTAGGGTTAGGGTTAGGGTTAGTGTTAGGATTAGGGTTTGGGTTAGGGTTAGGGTTAGTGTTAGGGTTAGGGTTAGGGTTAGGGTTAGGGATTGGCTTTAGGTTAGGTTTAGGGTTTGGGTTAGGCTTAGGTTTAATGTTTGGGTTTGGGTTAGGTTTAGGTTTACGGTTAGGGTTAGGGTTAGGGTAAGGGTTAGTGTTAGGTTTAGGGTTATGGTTAGGGGTAAGGTTAGTTTTAGGGCTTGGGTTAGGGTTAGGGTTAGGGATTGGGTTTAGGTTAGGTTTAGGTTTTGGGTAGGCTTAGGGTTAGGGTTTGTGTTTGGGTTAGGTTTAGGTTTAGGGTTAGGATTAAGGTTAGGGTTAGGGTTTGGGTTTGGGTTAGAGTAAGGTATAGGGTTTATTGTTTGGGTTAGGTTTAGTGTTAGGGTTAGGGTTTGGCTTAGGGTTAAGTTTAGGGATAGGGTTAGGTGTTAGGGTTAGGATTAGGGTTAAGGTTTGGGTTAGGGTTAAGGTTACGGTTAGGGTTTGGGTTAGGGTTAGGGTTAGGGTTTGGGTTTGGCTTAGAGTAAGGTATATGGTTAGGGTTTGGGTTAGGTTTATTGTTAGGGTTAGGTTTTGGGTTAGGGTTTGCGTTAGGGTTATGTTTAGGGTTAGGGTTAGGTGTTAGGGTTAGGGTTAGGGTTAGGGTTAGGGTTAGTTAGGGTTAGGTTTAGGGTTAGGGTTAGGGTTAGGGTTAGGGTTAGTTAGGGTTAGGGTGAGGGTTAGGTTTTGGGTTAGGATTAGGGTTAGGGTTAAGGTTAGTTATAGGGCTTGGGTTAGTGTTAGGGTTAGGGTTAGGGCTTCGGTTTAGATTAGGTTTAGGGTTTGGGTTAGGCTTAGGGTTAGGGTTTGGGTTTGGGTTAGGTTTAGGTTTAGGGTTAGGGTGAGGGTTTGCGTTTGGGTTAGAGTAAGGTATAGTGTTAGGGTTTCGGTTAGGTTTAGTGTTAGGGTTAGGGTTTGGGTTAGGGTTTTGGTTAGGGTTAAGGTTAGGGTTAGGGTTAGGGTTTAGGATTAGTGTTAGGGTTTGGGTTAGGGTTAGGGTTAGGGTTAGGGTTAGGTTTAGAGGTAGGGTTAGGGTTTGTCTTAGGGGTAGGGTTAGGGTTAGGGCTAGGCGATAGGGATAGGGTTAGGTTTAGGGTTAGGTTTAGGGTTTGGGCTGGGGTTAGGGTTAGTGTTAGGTTTAGTATTAGGGTTACCTTTAGTGTTAGGATTAGGATTTGGGTTTTGGTTAGGGTTCGGGTTAGGGTTAGGGTTTAGGTTAGTGTTAGGGTTTGGGATACGTTTAGGGGTAGGGTAAGGGTTAGGGTTAGGGTTTGTGTTAGCGTTAGGGTTAGGGTTAGGGTTAGTGTTAGGATTAGAGTTTGTGTTAGGTTTAGGGTTAGGGTTACGGTTAGGGTTTCGGTTTGGGTTTGGGTTATTTTTAGGGTTAGTGTTTGGTTTAGGGTTAGGGTTAGGGTTAGGCTTAGGGTTAGGGTTAGGGTAAGTGTTAGGGTTAGGGTTTGGATTAGGGTTAGGGTTATGTTTAGGGTTAGGGTTTGGGTTAGGTTTAGCTTTAGGGTTAGGGTTAGGGTTAGGGTTAGGGATTGGCTTTAGGTTAGGTTTAGGGTTTGGGTTAGGCTTAGGTTTAATGTTTGGGTTTGGGTTAGGTTTAGGTTTACGGTTAGGGTTAGGGTTAGGGTTAGGGTTTGGGTTAGGGTTAGGGTTAGGGTTAGGGTTAGGGTTTGGGTTAGGCTTAGGGTTAGGGTTAGGGTTAGGGTTAGGGTAAGGGTTAGGGTTAGGGTTAGGGTTAGGGTTAGGGTTAGGGTTAAGGTTAGTTTTAGGGCTTGGGTTAGGGTTAGGGTTAGGGATTGGGTTTAGGTTAGGTTTAGGTTTTGGGTAGGCTTAGGGTTAGGGTTTGTGTTTGGGTTAGGTTTAGGTTTAGGGTTAGGATTAAGGTTAGGGTTAGGGTTTGGGTTTGGGTTAGAGTAAGGTATAGGGTTTATTGTTTGGGTTAGGTTTAGTGTTAGGGTTAGGGTTTGGCTTAGGGTTAAGTTTAGGGATAGGGTTAGGTGTTAGGGTTAGGATTAGGGTTAAGGTTTGGGTTAGGGTTAAGGTTACGGTTAGGGTTTGGGTTAGGGTTAGGGTTAGGGTTAGGGTTTGGGTTTGGCTTAGAGTAAGGTATATGGTTAGGGTTTGGGTTAGGTTTATTGTTAGGGTTAGGTTTTGGGTTAGGGTTTGCGTTAGGGTTATGTTTAGGGTTAGGGTTAGGTGTTAGGGTTAGGGTTAGGGTTAGGGTTAGGGTTAGTTAGGGTTAGGTTTAGGGTTAGGGTTAGGGTTAGGGTTAGGGTTAGTTAGGGTTAGGGTGAGGGTTAGGTTTTGGGTTAGGATTAGGGTTAGGGTTAAGGTTAGTTATAGGGCTTGGGTTAGTGTTAGGGTTAGGGTTAGGGCTTCGGTTTAGATTAGGTTTAGGGTTTGGGTTAGGCTTAGGGTTAGGGTTTGGGTTTGGGTTAGGTTTAGGTTTAGGGTTAGGGTGAGGGTTTGCGTTTGGGTTAGAGTAAGGTATAGTGTTAGGGTTTCGGTTAGGTTTAGTGTTAGGGTTAGGGTTTGGGTTAGGGTTTTGGTTAGGGTTAAGGTTAGGGTTAGGGTTAGGGTTTAGGATTAGTGTTAGGGTTTGGGTTAGGGTTAGGGTTAGGGTTAGGGTTAGGTTTAGAGGTAGGGTTAGGGTTTGTCTTAGGGGTAGGGTTAGGGTTAGGGCTAGGCGATAGGGATAGGGTTAGGTTTAGGGTTAGGTTTAGGGTTTGGGCTGGGGTTAGGGTTAGTGTTAGGTTTAGTATTAGGGTTACGTTTAGTGTTAGGATTAGGATTTGGGTTTTGGTTAGGGTTCGGGTTAGGGTTAGGGTTTAGGTTAGTGTTAGGGTTTGGGATACGTTTAGGGGTAGGGTAAGGGTTAGGGTTAGGGTTTGTGTTAGCGTTAGGGTTAGGGTTAGGGTTAGTGTTAGGATTAGAGTTTGTGTTAGGTTTAGGGTTAGGGTTACGGTTAGGGTTTTGGTTTGGGTTTGGGTTAGGTTTAGGGTTAGTGTTTGGTTTAGGGTTAGGGTTAGGGTTAGGCTTAGGGTTAGGGTTAGGGTAAGTGTTAGGGTTAGGGTTTGGATTAGGGTTAGGTTTAGCTTTAGGCTTAGTGTTAGGGTTTGGTTTGGTTTACAGTTAGTGTTACGCTTACGGTAAGGGTTAGAGTTAGGGTTATGTTTAGGGTTAGGGTTTGGGTTAGGTTTAGCTTTAGGGTTAGGGTTAGGGTTAGGGTTAGGGATTGGCTTTAGGTTAGGTTTAGGGTTTGGGTTAGGCTTAGGTTTAATGTTTGGGTTTGGGTTAGGTTTAGGTTTACGGTTAGGGTTAGGGTTAGGGTTAGGGTTTGGGTTAGGGTTAGGGTTAGGGTTAGTGTTAGGGTTTGGGTTAGGCTTAGGGTTAGGGTTAGGGTTAGGGTTAGGGTAAGGGTTAGGGTTAGGGTTAGGGTTAGGGTTAGGGTTAGGGTTAAGGTTAGTTTTAGGGCTTGGGTTAGGGTTAGGGTTAGGGATTGGGTTTAGGTTAGGTTTAGGGTTTGGGTAGGCTTAGGGTTAGGGTTTGTGTTTGGGTTAGGTTTAGGTTTAGGGTTAGGATTAAGGTTAGGGTTAGGGTTTGGGTTTGGGTTAGAGTAAGGTATAGGGTTTATTGTTTGGGTTAGGTTTAGTGTTAGGATTAGGGTTTGGGTTAGGGTTAAGGTTAGGGATAGGGTTAGGTGTTAGGATTAGGGTTAGGTTTTGGGTTACAGTTAAGGTTACGGTTAGGGTTTGGGTTAGGGTTAGGGTTAGGGTTAGGGTTTGGGTTTGGGTTAGAGTAAGGTATATGGTTAGGGTTTGGGTTAGGTTTAGTCTTAGGGTTAGGGTTTGGGTTAGGGTTTGCGTTAGGGTTAAGTTTAGGGTTAGGGTTAGTTGTTAGGGTTAGGGTTAGGGTTAGGGTTTGAGTTAGGGTTAGGGTTAGGGTTAGGGTTAGGTTTTGGGTTAGGGTTAGGGTTAGGGTTAGGGTTTGGGTTAGGGTTTGCGTTAGGGTTAAGTTTAGGGTTAGGGTTAGTTGTTAGGGTTAGGGTTAGGGTTAGGGTTTGGGTTAGGGTTAGGGTTAGGGTTAGGGTTAGGTTTTGGGTTAGGGTTAGGGTTAGGGTTAGTATTAGTGTTTCGGTTAGGATTTGGGGTAGGGTTAGGTTTAGGGGTAGGGTTAGGGTTAGGGTTTGTGTTAGGGTTACGGTTAGGGTTGGATTTAGGTTTAGGGTTTGGGTTAGGGTTAGGGTTAGGGTTAGGGTTAGGGTTAGGGTTAGGGTTAGTTAGGGTTAGGTTTAGGGTTAGGGTTAGGGTTAGGGTTAGGGTTAGTTAGGGTTAGGGTGAGGGTTAGGTTTAGGGTTAGGATTAGGGTTAGGGTTAAGGTTAGTTATAGGTCTTGCGTTAGTGATAGGGTTAGGGTTAGGGCTTGGGTTTAGATTAGGTTTAGGGTTTGGGTTAGGCTTAGGAATAGGGTTTGGGTTTGGGTTAGGTTTAGGTTTAGGGTTAGGGTTAGGGTTTGCGTTTGGGTTAGAGTAAGGTATAGTGTTAGGTTTTTGGTTAAGTTTAGTGTTAGGGTTAGGGTTTGGGTTAGGGTTTTGGTTAGGGTTAAGGTTAGGGTTAGGGTTAGGGTTTAGGATTAGTGTTAGGGTTTGGGTTAGGGTTAGGGTTAGGGTTAGGGTTAGGGTTTGGGTTAGGCTTAGGGTTAGGGTAAGGGTTAGGCTTAGGGTAAGGGTTAGGGTTAGGTTTAGGGTTAGGGTTAGTATTAGTGTTTCGGTTAGGATTTGTGGTAGGGTTAGGTTTAGGGGTAGGGTTAGGGTTAGGGTTTGTGTTAGGGTTACGGTTAGGGTTGGAGTTAGGTTTAGGGTTTGGGTTAGGGTTAGGGTTAGGGTTAGGGTTAGGGTTAGTTAGGGTTAGGTGTAGGGTTAGGGTTAGGGTTAGGGTTAGGGTTAGGGTTAGTTAGGGTTAGGGTGAGGGTTAGGTTTTGGGTTAGGATTAGGGTTAGGGTTAAGGTTAGTTATAGGGCTTGGGTTATTGTTAGGGTTAGGGTTAGGGCTTGGGTTTAGATTAGGTTTAGGGTTTGGGTTAGGCTTAGGGTTAGAGTTTGGGTTTGGGTTAGGTTTAGTTTTAGGGTTAGGGTTAGGGTTTGCGTTTGGGTTAGAGTAAGGTCTAGTGTTAGGGTTTCGTTTAGGTTTAGTGTTAGGGTTAGTGTTTGGGTAAGGCTTTTGGTTAGGGTTAAGGTTAGGGTTAGGGTTAGGGTTTAGGATTAGTGTTAGGGTTTGGGTTAGGGTTAGGGTTAGGGTTAGGGTTAGGTTTAGAGGTAGGGTTAGGGTTTGTCTTAGGGGTAGGGTTAGGGTTAGGGCTAGGCGATAGGGATAGGGTTAGGTTTAGGGTTAGGTTTAGGGTTTGGGCTGGGGTTACGGTTAGTGTTAGGTTTAGGGTTTGTGTTAGGTTTAGGGTTAGGGTTACGGTTAGGGTTTCGGTTTGGGTTTGGGTTAGGGTTAGGGTTAGTGTTTGGTTTAGGGTTAGGGTTAGTGTTAGGCTTAGGGTTAGGGTTAGGGTAAGTGTTAGGGTTAGGGTTTGGATTAGGGTTAGGTTTAGCTTTAGGCTTAGGGTTAGGGTTTGGTTTGGTTTACGGTTAGTGTTAGGGTTAGGGTTACGTTTAGTGTTAGGATTAGGATTTGGGTTTTGGTTAGGGTTCGGGTTAGGGTTAGGGTTTAGGTTAGTGTTAGGGTTTGGGATACGTTTAGGGGTAGGGTAAGGGTTAGGGTTAGGGTTTGTGTTAGGGTTAGGGTTAGGGTTAGGGTTAGTGTTAGGATTAGAGTTTGTGTTAGGTTTAGGGTTAGGGTTACGGTTAGGGTTTCGGTTTGGGTTTGGGTTAGGGTTAGGGTTAGTGTTTGGTTTAGGGTTAGGGTTAGGGTTAGGCTTAGGGTTAGGGTTAGGGTAAGTGTTAGGGTTAGGGTTTGGATTAGGGTTAGGTTTAGCTTTAGGCTTAGGGTTAGGGTTTGGTTTGGTTTACGGTTAGTGTTAGGGTTAGGGTAAGGGTTAGGGTTAGGGTTATGTTTAGGGTTAGGGTTTGGGTTAGGTTTAGCTTTAGGGTTAGGGTTAGGGTTAGGGTTAGGGTTTGGGATTGGCTTTAGGTTAGGTTTAGGGTTTGGGTTAGGCTTAGGTTTAATGTTTGGGTTTGGGTTAGGTTTAGGTTTACGGTTAGGGTTAGGGTTAGGGTTAGGGTTTGGGTTAGGGTTAGGGTTAGGGTTTGGGATAGGCTTAGGGTTAGGGTTAGGGTTAGGGTTAGGGTAAGGGTTAGGGTTAGGGTTAGGGTTAGGGTTAGGGTTAGGGTTAGGGTTAAGGTTAGTTTTAGGGCTTGGGTTAGGGTTAGGGTTAGGGATTGGGTTTAGGTTAGGTTTAGGGTTTGGGTAGGCTTAGGGTTAGGGTTTGTGTTTGGGTTAGGTTTAGGTTTAGGGTTAGGATTAAGGTTAGGGTTAGGGTTTGGGTTTGGGTTAGGGTAAGGTATAGGGTTTATTGTTTGGGTTAGGTTTAGTGTTAGGATTAGGGTTTGGGTTAGGGTTAAGGTTAGGGATAGGGTTAGGTGTTAGGGTTAGGATTAGGGTTAGGGTTTGGGTTACGGTTAAGGTTACGGTTAGGGTTTGGGTTAGGGTTAGGGTTAGGGTTAGGGTTTGGGTTTGGGTTAGAGTAAGGTATATGGTTAGGGTTTGGGTTAGGTTTAGTGTTAGGGTTAGGGTTTGGGTTAGGGTTTGCGTTAGGGTTAAGTTTAGGGTTAGGGTTAGGTGTTAGGGTTAGGGTTAGGGTTAGGGTTTGGGTTAGGGTTAGGGTTAGGGTTAGAGTTAGGTTTTGGGTTAGGGTTAGGGTTAGGGTTAGGGTTTGGGTTAGGGTTTGCGTTAGGGTTAAGTTTAGGGTTAGGGTTAGTTGTTAGGGTTAGGGTTAGGGTTAGGGTTTAGGTTAGGGTTAGGGTTAGGGTTAGGGTTAGGTTTTGGGTTAGGGTTAGGGTTAGGGTTAGTATTAGTGTTTCGGTTAGGATTTGGGGTAGGGTTAGGTTTAGGGGTAGGGTTAGGGTTAGGGTTTGTGTTAGGGTTACGGTTAGGGTTGGAGTTAGGTTTAGGGTTTGGGTTAGGGTTAGGGTTAGGGTTAGGGTTAGGGTTAGGGTTAGGGTTAGTTAGGGTTAGGTTTAGGGTTAGGGTTAGGGTTAGGGTTAGGGTTAGGGTTAGTTAGGGTTAGGGTGAGGGTTAGGTTTAGGGTTAGGATTAGGGTTAGGGTTAAGGTTAGTTATAGGGCTTGGGTTAGTGTTAGGGTTAGGGTTAGGGCTTGGGTTTAGATTAGGTTTAGGGTTTGGGTTAGGCTTAGGGTTAGGGTTTGGGTTTGGGTTAGGTTTAGGTTTAGGGTTAGGGTTAGGGTTTGCGTTTGGGTTAGAGTAAGGTATAGTGTTAGGTTTTCGGTTAAGTTTAGTGTTAGGGTTAGGGTTTGGGTTAGGGTTTTGGTTAGGGTTAAGGTTAGGGTTAGGGTTAGGGTTTAGGATTAGTGTTAGGGTTTGGTTTAGGGTTAGGGTTAGGGTTAGGGTTAGGGTTAGGGTTAGGGTTTGGGTTAGGCTTAGGGTTAGGGTTAGGGTTAGGGTTAGTTATAGGGCTTGGGTTAGTTTTAGGGTTAGGGTTAGAACTTGGGTTTAGGTTAGGTTTAGGGTTTGGGTTAGGCTTAGCGTTAGGGTTTGGGTTTGGGTTAGGTTTAGGTTTAGGGTTAGGGTTAGGTTTTGCGTTTGGGTTAGAGTAAGGTATAGTGTTAGGGTTTGGGTTAGGTTTAGTGTTAGGGTTAGGGTTTGGGTTAGGGTTTTGGTTAGGGTTAGTTTTAGGGCTTGGGTTAGGTTGAGGGTTAGAGTTAGGGCTTGGGTTTAGGTTAGGTTTAGGTTTTGGGTTAGTCTTAGGGTTAGGGTTCATGTTAGGGTTAGGGTTCGTGTTAGGGTTAGGTTTTGGGTTAGGGTTTGGGTTAGGGTTAAGGTTAGCGTTAGGGTTAGGGGTTAGGGTTAGGTTTAGGGTCAGGATTAGTGTTTGGGTTTGGGTTAGGGTTTCGTTTAGGGTTAGGTTTAGGGTTCGGGTTACGTTTAGGGTGTGGGTTTTGTTTAGGTTTAGGGTTAGTGTTAGGATTGGGGTTTGGGTTAGGGTTAGGGTTAGCGTTAGGGTTTGGGTTAGGTTTAGGGTTAGGGTTAGTGTTTGGGTTAGGGTTAGGATTGAAGTTTGGGTTTGGGTTAGGGTTAGGGTTAGGGTTAGGTTTCGGGTGTGGGTTTGGTTTACGATTAGGCTTAGGGTTAAGGTTTTGTTTGTTTTAGAGTTAGTGTTAGGGTTAGCGGAATTAATGTTAGGGTTAGGGTTAGGGTTAGGATTAGGTTTAGGGTTAAGGTTAGGTTTGGGTTAGAGTTAGGTTTAGAGTTGGGGTTTGGTTTAGGGTTAGATTAAGGGTTAGGGTTGCGGTTAGGTTTAGGGTTAGGGTTAGGGTTAGGGTTAGGATTAGGGTTAAGTTTAGGTTTAGGTTTTGGTTTAGGGTTAGGGTTAGGGTTAGGGTTTGGTTTGGGTTAGGGTTAATGTTAAGGAAAGGGTAAGTTTTAGGTTTGGGGTTAGGGTTAGGTTTAGGGTTACTGTTTGAGGTTGGTTTAGGATTAGGGTTAGGGTTAGGGTTATGGTTAGGGATTGGTTTGGGGTAGGGTTAGTGTTAGTGTTAGGGATAGAGTTTAGGTTAGGGTTAGAGTTTAGGTTTGGTTTAGGGTTAGTGTTAGGGTTAGGGTTAGAGTTTGGGTTAGGGTTTAGGTTTGGGTTAGGGTTAGAGTTAGGGTTAGTTTTAGGGGTTGGGTTAGGGTTAGGGTTAGGGTTAGGGCTTGGGTTTAGGTTAGGTTTAAGGTTTGGGTTAGGCTTAGGTTTAGGGCTTGTGTTTGGGTTAGGGTTAGCTTTAGGGTTAGGGTTAGGGTTAGGGTTAGGGTTAGTTTTAGTGCTTGGGTTAGGGTTAGGGTTAGAGATAGGGTTTGTGTGTAGGTTAGGTTTAGTGGATGGGTTAGGCTTAGGGTTAGCGTATGGGTGTGGGTTATGTTTAGGTTTAGGGTTAGGGTTAGGGTTAGGGCTAGGGTTACGGTTTGGGTTTGGGTTAGAGTAAGGTATCGGGTTAGGGTTTGGGTTACGATTACGGTTAGGGTTAGAGTTTGGGTTAGGGTTTGGGTTAGGGTTAAGGTTAGTGTTAGGGTCAGGGTTTAGGGTTAGGGTTAGGCTTAGGGTTAGGGTTAGGTTTAGTGTTACTGTTAGAATTTGGGGTAGGGTTAGATTTAGGGGTAGGGTTTGTGTTAGGGTTAGGGTTAGGGTTAGTGTTAGGGTTAGGTTTTGGGTTAGGGTTAGGGTTTGGTTTAGGGTTAGTGTTTGGGCTTGGGTTAGGGTTAGGTTTAGTTTCAGGTTTAGAGTTAAGATTAGGGTTTGGCTTAGGGTTAGGCTTAGGGTTAGGGCTAGGCGATAGGGATAGGGTTAGAGTTAGGGTTGGGTTTAGTGTTTGGGCTAGGGTTAGGGTTAGGGTTAGGGTTGGGGTTAGGGTTAGGGTTAGGTTTAGTGTTAGGATTAGGGTTTCGGTTTCGGTTAGGGTTAGGGTTAGGGTTTGCGTTAGTTTTAGGGTTAGGGATAGGGTTTAGGTTCGGGTTAGGGCTAACGTTTGGGTTAGGATTTAGTTTTGGATTAGCGTTAGGGTTAGGGTTAGTTTTAGGGCTTGGGTTAGGGTTAGGGTTAGAGTTAGGGCTTGGCTTTAGGTTAGGTTTAGGGTTTTAGTTAGGCTTAGGGTTAGGGTTAGGGTTAGGGTTAGTGTTAGGATTAGGGTTTGGGTTAGGGTTAGGGTTAGTGTTAGGGTTAGGGTTAGGGTTAGGGTTAGGGATTGGCTTTAGGTTAGGTTTAGGGTTTGGGTTAGGCTTAGGTTTAATGTTTGGGTTTGGGTTAGGTTTAGGTTTACGGTTAGGGTTAGGGTTAGGGTAAGGGTTAGTGTTAGGTTTAGGGTTAGGGTTAGGGGTAAGGTTAGTTTTAGGGCTTGGGTTAGGGTTAGGGTTAGGGATTGGGTTTAGGTTAGGTTTAGGTTTTGGGTAAGCTTAGGGTTAGGGTTTGTGTTTGGGTTAGGTTTAGGTTTAGGGTTAGGATTAAGGTTAGGGTTAGGGTTTGGGTTTGGGTTAGAGTAAGGTATAGGGTTTATTGTTTGGGTTAGGTTTAGTGTTAGGGTTAGGGTTTGGCTTAGGGTTAAGTTTAGGGATAGGGTTAGGTGTTAGGGTTAGGATTAGGGTTAAGGTTTGGGTTAGGGTTAAGGTTACGGTTAGGGTTTGGGTTAGGGTTAGGGTTAGGGTTTGGGTTTGGCTTAGAGTAAGGTATATGGTTAGGGTTTGGGTTAGGTTTATTGTTAGGGTTAGGTTTTGGGTTAGGGTTTGCGTTAGGGTTATGTTTAGGGTTAGGGTTAGGTGTTAGGGTTAGGGTTAGGGTTAGGGTTAGGGTTAGTTAGGGTTAGGTTTAGGGTTAGGGTTAGGGTTAGGGTTAGGGTTAGTTAGGGTTAGGGTGAGGGTTAGGTTTTGGGTTAGGATTAGGGTTAGGGTTAAGGTTAGTTATAGGGCTTGGGTTAGTGTTAGGGTTAGGGTTAGGGCTTGGGTTTAGATTAGGTTTAGGGTTTGGGTTAGGCTTAGGGTTAGGGTTTGGGTTTGGGTTAGGTTTAGGTTTAGGGTTAGGGTTAGGGTTTGCGTTTGGGTTAGAGTAAGGTATAGTGTTAGGGTTTCGGTTAGGTTTAGTGTTAGGGTTAGGGTTTGGGTTAGGGTTTTGGTTAGGGTTAAGGTTAGGGTTAGGGTTAGGGTTTAGGATTAGTGTTAGGGTTTGGGTTAGGGTTAGGGTTAGGGTTAGGGTTAGGTTTAGAGGTAGGGTTAGGGTTTGTCTTAGGGGTAGGGTTAGGGTTAGGGCTAGGCGATAGGGATAGGGTTAGGTTTAGGGTTAGGTTTAGGGTTTGGGCTGGGGTTAGGGTTAGTGTTAGGTTTAGTATTAGGGTTACCTTTAGTGTTAGGATTAGGATTTGGGTTTTGGTTAGGGTTCGGGTTAGGGTTAGGGTTTAGGTTAGTGTTAGGGTTTGGGATACGTTTAGGGGTAGGGTAAGGGTTAGGGTTAGGGTTTGTGTTAGCGTTAGGGTTAGGGTTAGGGTTAGTGTTAGGATTAGAGTTTGTGTTAGGTTTAGGGTTAGGGTTACGGTTAGGGTTTCGGTTTGGGTTTGGGTTATTTTTAGGGTTAGTGTTTGGTTTAGGGTTAGGGTTAGGGTTAGGCTTAGGGTTAGGGTTAGGGTAAGTGTTAGGGTTAGGGTTTGGATTAGGGTTAGGGTTATGTTTAGGGTTAGGGTTTGGGTTAGGTTTAGCTTTAGGGTTAGGGTTAGGGTTAGGGTTAGGGATTGGGTTTAGGGTAGGGTTAGGGTTTGGGTTAGGCTTAGGTTTAATGTTTGGGTTTGGGTTAGGTTTAGGTTTACGGTTAGGGTTAGGGTTAGGGTTAGGGTTTGGGTTAGGGTTAGGGTTAGGGTTAGGGTTAGGGTTTGGGTTAGGCTTAGGGTTAGGGTTAGGGTTAGGGTTAGGGTAAGGGTTAGGGTTAGGGTTAGGGTTAGGGTTAGGGTTAGGGTTAAGGTTAGTTTTAGGGCTTGGGTTAGGGTTAGGGTTAGGGATTGGGTTTAGGTTAGGTTTAGGTTTTGGGTAGGCTTAGGGTTAGGGTTTGTGTTTGGGTTAGGTTTAGGTTTAGGGTTAGGATTAAGGTTAGGGTTAGGGTTTGGGTTTGGGTTAGAGTAAGGTATAGGGTTTATTGTTTGGGTTAGGTTTAGTGTTAGGGTTAGGGTTTGGCTTAGGGTTAAGTTTAGGGATAGGGTTAGGTGTTAGGGTTAGGATTAGGGTTAAGGTTTGGGTTAGGGTTAAGGTTACGGTTAGGGTTTGGGTTAGGGTTAGGGTTAGGGTTAGGGTTTGGGTTTGGCTTAGAGTAAGGTATATGGTTAGGGTTTGGGTTAGGTTTATTGTTAGGGTTAGGTTTTGGGTTAGGGTTTGCGTTAGGGTTATGTTTAGGGTTAGGGTTAGGTGTTAGGGTTAGGGTTAGGGTTAGGGTTAGGGTTAGGGTTAGTTAGGGTTAGGTTTAGGGGTAGGGTTAGGGTTAGGGTTAGGGTTAGTTAGGGTTAGGGTGAGGGTTAGGTTTTGGGTTAGGTTTAGGGTTAGGGTTAAGGTTAGTTATAGGGCTTGGGTTAGTGTTAGGGTTAGGGTTAGGGCTTCGGTTTAGATTAGGTTTAGGGTTTGGGTTAGGCTTAGGGTTAGGGTTTGGGTTTGGGTTAGGTTTAGGTTTAGGGTTAGGGTGAGGGTTTGCGTTTGGGTTAGAGTAAGGTATAGTGTTAGGGTTTCGGTTAGGTTTAGTGTTAGGGTTAGGGTTTGGGTTAGGGTTTTGGTTAGGGTTAAGGTTAGGGTTAGGGTTAGGGTTTAGGATTAGTGTTAGGGTTTGGGTTAGGGTTAGGGTTAGGGTTAGGGTTAGGTTTAGAGGTAGGGTTAGGGTTTGTCTTAGGGGTAGGGTTAGGGTTAGGGCTAGGCGATAGGGATAGGGTTAGGTTTAGGGTTAGGTTTAGGGTTTGGGCTGGGGTTAGGGTTAGTGTTAGGTTTAGTATTAGGGTTACGTTTAGTGTTAGGATTAGGATTTGGGTTTTGGTTAGGGTTCGGGTTAGGGTTAGGGTTTAGGTTAGTGTTAGGGTTTGGGATACGTTTAGGGGTAGGGTAAGGGTTAGGGTTAGGGTTTGTGTTAGCGTTAGGGTTAGGGTTAGGGTTAGTGTTAGGATTAGAGTTTGTGTTAGGTTTAGGGTTAGGGTTTCGGTTAGGGTTTTGGTTTGGGTTTGGGTTAGGTTTAGGGTTAGTGTTTGGTTTTGGGTTAGGGTTTGGGTTAGGCTTAGGGTTAGGGTTAGGGTAAGAGTTAGGGTTAGGGTTTGGATTAGGGTTAGGTTTAGCTTTAGGCTTAGGGTTAGGGTTTGGTTTGGTTTACAGTTAGTGTTAGGGTTAGGGTAAGGGTTAGGGTTAGGGTTATGTTTAGGGTTAGGGTTTGGGTTAGGTTTAGCTTTAGGGTTAGGGTTAGGGTTAGGGTTAGGGATTGGCTTTAGGTTAGGTTTAGGGTTTGGGTTAGGCTTAGGTTTAATGTTTGGGTTTGGGTTAGGTTTAGGTTTACGGTTAGGGTTAGGGTTAGGGTTAGGGTTTGGGTTAGGGTTAGGGTTAGGGTTAGTGTTAGGGTTTGGGTTAGGCTTAGGGTTAGGGTTAGGGTTAGGGTTAGGGTAAGGGTTAGGGTTAGGGTTAGGGTTAGGGTTAGGGTTAGGGTTAAGGTTAGTTTTAGGGCTTGGGTTAGGGTTAGGGTTAGGGATTGGGTTTAGGTTAGGTTTAGGGTTTGGGTAGGCTTAGGGTTAGGGTTTGTGTTTGGGTTAGGTTTAGGTTTAGGGTTAGGATTAAGGTTAGGGTTAGGGTTTGGGTTTGGGTTAGAGTAAGGTATAGGGTTTATTGTTTGGGTTAGGTTTAGTGTTAGGATTAGGGTTTGGGTTAGGGTTAAGGTTAGGGATAGGGTTAGGTGTTAGGATTAGGGTTAGGTTTTGGGTTACAGTTAAGGTTACGGTTAGGGTTTGGGTTAGGGTTAGGGTTAGGGTTAGGGTTTGGGTTTGGGTTAGAGTAAGGTATATGGTTAGGGTTTGGGTTAGGTTTAGTCTTAGGTTTAGGGTTTGGGTTAGGGTTTGCGTTAGGGTTAAGTTTAGGGTTAGGGTTAGTTGTTAGGGTTAGGGTTAGGGTTAGGGTTTGAGTTAGGGTTAGGGTTAGGGTTAGGGTTAGGTTTTGGGTTAGGGTTAGGGTTAGGGTTAGGGTTTGGGTTAGGGTTTGCGTTAGGGTTAAGTTTAGGGTTAGGGTTAGTTGTTAGGGTTAGGGTTAGGGTTAGGGTTTGGGTTAGGGTTAGGGTTAGGGTTAGGGTTAGGTTTTGGGTTAGGGTTAGGGTTAGGGTTAGTATTAGTGTTTCGGTTAGGATTTGGGGTAGGGTTAGGTTTAGGGGTAGGGTTAGGGTTAGGGTTTGTGTTAGGGTTACGGTTAGGGTTGGATTTAGGTTTAGGGTTTGGGTTAGGGTTAGGGTTAGGGTTAGGGTTAGGGTTAGGGTTAGGGTTAGTTAGGGTTAGGTTTAGGGTTAGGGTTAGGGTTAGGGTTAGGGTTAGTTAGGGTTAGGGTGAGGGTTAGGTTTAGGGTTAGGATTAGGGTTAGGGTTAAGGTTAGTTATAGGGCTTGGGTTAGTGTTAGGGTTAGGGTTAGGGCTTGGGTTTAGATTAGGTTTAGGGTTTGGGTTAGGCTTAGGAATAGGGTTTGGGTTTGGGTTAGGTTTAGGTTTAGGGTTAGGGTTAGGGTTTGCGTTTGGGTTAGAGTAAGGTATAGTGTTAGGTTTTTGGTTAAGTTTAGTGTTAGGGTTAGGGTTTGGGTTAGGGTTTTGGTTAGGGTTAAGGTTAGGGTTAGGGTTAGGGTTTAGGATTAGTGTTAGGGTTTGGGTTAGGGTTAGGGTTAGGGTTAGGGTTAGGGTTTGGGTTAGGCTTAGGGTTAGGGTTAGGGTTAGGGTTAGGGTAAGGGTTAGGGTTAGGTTTAGGGTTAGGGTTAGTATTAGTGTTTCGGTTAGGATTTGTGGTAGGGTTAGGTTTAGGGGTAGGGTTAGGGTTAGGGTTTGTGTTAGGGTTACGGTTAGGGTTGGAGTTAGGTTTAGGGTTTGGGTTAGGGTTAGGGTTAGGGTTAGGGTTAGGGTTAGTTAGGGTTAGGTGTAGGGTTAGGGTTAGGGTTAGGGTTAGGGTTAGGGTTAGTTAGGGTTAGGGTGAGGGTTAGGTTTTGGGTTAGGATTAGGGTTAGGGTTAAGGTTAGTTATAGGGCTTGGGTTATTGTTAGGGTTAGGGTTAGGGCTTGGGTTTAGATTAGGTTTAGGGTTTGGGTTAGGCTTAGGGTTAGAGTTTGGGTTTGGGTTAGGTTTAGTTTTAGGGTTAGGGTTAGGGTTTGCGTTTGGGTTAGAGTAAGGTATAGTGTTAGGGTTTCGTTTAGGTTTAGTGTTAGGGTTAGTGTTTGGGTTAGGGTTTTGGTTAGGGTTAAGGTTAGGGTTAGGGTTAGGGTTTAGGATTAGTGTTAGGGTTTGGGTTAGGGTTAGGGTTAGGGTTAGGGTTAGGTTTAGAGGTAGGGTTAGGGTTTGTCTTAGGGGTAGGGTTAGGGTTAGGGCTAGGCGATAGGGATAGGGTTAGGTTTAGGGTTAGGTTTAGGGTTTGGGCTGGGGTTACGGTTAGTGTTAGGTTTAGGGTTTGTGTTAGGTTTAGGGTTAGGGTTACGGTTAGGGTTTCGGTTTGGGTTTGGGTTAGGGTTAGGGTTAGTGTTTGGTTTAGGGTTAGGGTTAGTGTTAGGCTTAGGGTTAGGGTTAGGGTAAGTGTTAGGGTTAGGGTTTGGATTAGGGTTAGGTTTAGCTTTAGGCTTAGGGTTAGGGTTTGGTTTGGTTTACGGTTAGTGTTAGGGTTAGGGTTACGTTTAGTGTTAGGATTAGGATTTGGGTTTTGGTTAGGGTTCGGGTTAGGGTTAGGGTTTAGGTTAGTGTTAGGGTTTGGGATACGTTTAGGGGTAGGGTAAGGGTTAGGGTTAGGGTTTGTGTTAGGGTTAGGGTTAGGGTTAGGGTTAGTGTTAGGATTAGAGTTTGTGTTAGGTTTAGGGTTAGGGTTACGGTTAGGGTTTCGGTTTGGGTTTGGGTTAGGGTTAGGGTTAGTGTTTGGTTTAGGGTTAGGGTTAGGGTTAGGCTTAGGGTTAGGGTTAGGGTAAGTGTTAGGGTTAGGGTTTGGATTAGGGTTAGGTTTAGCTTTAGGCTTAGGGTGAGGGTTTGGTTTGGTTTACGGTTAGTGTTAGGGTTAGGGTAAGGGTTAGGGTTAGGGTTATGTTTAGGGTTAGGGTTTGGGTTAGGTTTAGCTTTAGGGTTAGGGTTAGGGTTAGGGTTAGGGTTTGGGATTGGCTTTAGGTTAGGTTTAGGGTTTGGGTTAGGCTTAGGTTTAATGTTTGGGTTTGGGTTAGGTTTAGGTTTACGGTTAGGGTTAGGGTTAGGGTTAGGGTTTGGGTTAGGGTTAGGGTTAGGGTTTGGGATAGGCTTAGGGTTAGGGTTAGGGTTAGGGTTAGGGTAAGGGTTAGGGTTAGGGTTAGGGTTAGGGTTAGGGTTAGGGTTAAGGTTAGTTTTAGGGCTTGGGTTAGGGTTAGGGTTAGGGATTGGGTTTAGGTTAGGTTTAGGGTTTGGGTAGGCTTAGGGTTAGGGTTTGTGTTTGGGTTAGGTTTAGGTTTAGGGTTAGGATTAAGGTTAGGGTTAGGGTTTGGGTTTGGGTTAGGGTAAGGTATAGGGTTTATTGTTTGGGTTAGGTTTAGTGTTAGGATTAGGGTTTGGGTTAGGGTTAAGGTTAGGGATAGGGTTAGGTGTTAGGGTTAGGATTAGGGTTAGGGTTTGGGTTACGGTTAAGGTTACGGTTAGGGTTTGGGTTAGGGTTAGGGTTAGGGTTAGGGTTTGGGTTTGGGTTAGAGTAAGGTATATGGTTAGGGTTTGGGTTAGGTTTAGTGTTAGGGTTAGGGTTTGGGTTAGGGTTTGCGTTAGGGTTAAGTTTAGGGTTAGGGTTAGGTGTTAGGGTTAGGGTTAGGGTTAGGGTTTGGGTTAGGGTTAGGGTTAGGGTTAGAGTTAGGTTTTGGGTTAGGGTTAGGGTTAGGGTTAGGGTTTGGGTTAGGGTTTGCGTTAGGGTTAAGTTTAGGGTTAGGGTTAGTTGTTAGGGTTAGGGTTAGGGTTAGGGTTTAGGTTAGGGTTAGGGTTAGGGTTAGGGTTAGGTTTTGGGTTAGGGTTAGGGTTAGGGTTAGTATTAGTGTTTCGGTTAGGATTTGGGGTAGGGTTAGGTTTAGGGGTAGGGTTAGGGTTAGGGTTTGTGTTAGGGTTACGGTTAGGGTTGGAGTTAGGTTTAGGGTTTGGGTTAGGGTTAGGGTTAGGGTTAGGGTTAGGGTTAGGGTTAGTTAGGGTTAGGTTTAGGGTTAGGGTTAGGGTTAGGGTTAGGGTTAGGGTTAGTTAGGGTTAGGGTGAGGGTTAGGTTTAGGGTTAGGATTAGGGTTAGGGTTAAGGTTAGTTATAGGGCTTGGGTTAGTGTTAGGGTTAGGGTTAGGGCTTGGGTTTAGATTAGGTTTAGGGTTTGGGTTAGGCTTAGGGTTAGGGTTTGGGTTTGGGTTAGGTTTAGGTTTAGGGTTAGGGTTAGGGTTTGCGTTTGGGTTAGAGTAAGGTATAGTGTTAGGTTTTCGGTTAAGTTTAGTGTTAGGGTTAGGGTTTGGGTTAGGGTTTTGGTTAGGGTTAAGGTTAGGGTTAGGGTTAGGGTTTAGGATTAGTGTTAGGGTTTGGTTTAGGGTTAGGGTTAGGGTTAGGGTTAGGGTTAGGGTTTGGGTTAGGCTTAGGGTTAGGGTTAGGGTTAGGGATTGGGTTTAGGTTAGGTTTAGGGTTTGGGTAGGCTTAGGGTTAGGGTTTGTGTTTGGGTTAGGTTTAGGTTTACGGTTAGGATTAAGGTTAGGGTTAGGGTTTGGGTTTGGGTTAGAGTAAGGTATAGGGTTTATTGTTTGGGTTAGGTTTAGTGTTAGGGTTAGGGTTTGGGTTAGGGTTAAGGTTAGGGATAGGGTTAGGTGTTAGGGTTAGGATTAGTGTTAGGGTTTGGGTTACGCTTAAGGTTACGGTTAGGGTTTGGGTTAGGGTTAGGGTTAGGGTTAGGGTTTGGGTTTGAGTTAGAGTAAGGTATATGGTTAGGGTTTGGGTTAGGTTTAGTGTTAGGGTTAGGGTTTGGGTTAGGGTTTGCGTTAGGGTTAAGTTTAGGGTTAGGGTTAGTTGTTAGGGTTAGGGTTAGGGTTAGGGTTTGGGTTAGGGTTAGGGTTAGGGTTAGGGTTAGGTTTTGGGTTAGGTTTAGGGTTAGGGTTAGTATTAGTGTTTCGGTTAGGATTTGGGGTAGGGTTAGGTTTAGGGGTAGGGTTAGGGTTAGGGTTTGTGTTAGGGTTACGGTTAGGGTTGGAGTTAGGTTTAGGGTTTGGGTTAGGGTTAGGGTTAGGGTTAGGGTTAGGGTTAGTTAGGGTTAAGGTTAGTTAGGGTTACGGTGAGGGTTAGGTTTAGGGTTAGGATTAGGGTTAGGGTTAGGGTTAGGGTTAGCCTTAGGGTTTGGGTTAGGGTTAGGGTTAGGGTTAGTGTTTGGGTTAGGGTTAGGATTGAAGTTTGGGTTTGGGTTAGGGTTAGGGTTAGGGTTAGGTTTCGGGTGTGGGTTTGGTTTACGATTAGGCTTAGGGTTCAGGTTTTGTTTGTTTTAGAGTTAGTGTTAGGGTTAGGGGAATTAATGTTAGGGTTAGGGTTAGGGTTAGGATTAGGGTTAGGGTTAAGGTTAGGTTTGGGTTAGAGTTAGGTTTATAGTTGGGGTTTGGTTTAGGGTTAGATTAAGGGTTAGGGTTGGGGTTAGGTTTAGGGTTAGGGTTAGGGTTAGGATTAGGGTTAAGTTTAGGTTTAGGTTTTGGGTTAGGGTTAGGGTTAGGGTTAGGGTTAGGGTTAGGGTTTGGTTTGGGTTAGGGTTAATGTTACGGAAAGGGTAAGGGTTAGGTTTGGGGTTAGGGTTAGGTTTCGGTTACTGTTTGAGGTTGGTTTAGAATTAGGGTTAGGGTTAGGGTTATGGTTAGGGATTGGTTTGGGGTAGGGTTAGTGTTAGTGTTAGGGATAGAGTTTAGGTTAGGGTTAGGGTTAGGGTTAGGGTTAGGTTTTGGGTTTGGGTTAGAGTAAGGTATATGGTTAGGGTTTGGGTTAGGTTTAGTGTTAGGGTTAGGGTTTGGGTTAGGGTTTGCATTAGGGTTAAGTTTAGGGTTAGGGTTAGTTGTTATGGTTAGGGTTAGGGTTAGGGTTAGGGTTAGGGTTAGGGTTAGGGATTGGGTTTAGGTTAGTTTTAGGGTTTGGGTTAGGCTTAGGGTTAAGGTTTGGGTTTGGGTTAGGTTTAGGTATAGGGTTAGGGTTAGGGTTTGGGTTTGGGTTAGAGTAAGGTATCTGGTTAGCGTTTGGGTTAGGTTTAAGGTTAGGGTTACGGTTTGGGTTCGGGTTTGGGTTAGGGTTAAGGTTAGTTTTGGTTAGGGATTAGGGTTAGGGTTAGGGTTAGGGTTAGTGTTACGGTTAGGGTTTAGGGTAGGGTTAGGTTTAGGGTTAGGGTTACAGTTAGGGTTATGGTTAGGGTTTCGGTTTAGGGTTAGGGTTAGGGTTAGGGTTAGAGTTAGGATTTGGGTTAGGGTCAGGGTTAGGGTTAGGCTTAGGGTTTGGGTTAGGGTTATGGTTATGGTTTGCGTTAGGATTAGGGTTAGGGTTAGGGTTAGGGTTTGGGTTAGGTTTAGTGTTAGTGTTTGGGTTTTAGTTAGTGTTAGAGTTAGGGCTTGGGTTTAGGTTAGGTTGAGTGTTTGGGTTAGGCTTAGCGTTAGGGTTCGGGTTAGGTTTAGGGTTAGGTGTTAGGGTTAGGGTTAGGTTTTCGGTTTGGGTTAG
Source organism: Eospalax fontanierii (assembly GCA_035773235.1). NCBI lineage: Eukaryota > Metazoa > Chordata > Mammalia > Rodentia > Spalacidae > Eospalax > Eospalax fontanierii. The sequence goes on from CM069528.1 coordinate 4,135,031, forward strand.
GGTTAGGGTTAGGGTTAGGGTTAGGATTAGGGTTTGGGTTAGGGTTAGGGTTAGGATTAGTATTAGTGTTACGGTTAGGATTTGGGGTAGGGTTAGGTTTAGGGGTAGGGTTAGGGTTAGGGTTTGTGTTAGGGTTACGGTTAGGGTTGGAGTTAGGTTTAGGGATTGGGTTAGGGTTAGGGTTAGGGTTTAGGTTAGGGTAAGTGTTAGGGTTAGGGTTTGGATTAGGCTTAGGGTTAGGTTTAGGCTTAGGGTTAGGGTTTGGTTTGGTTTAGGGTTAGTGTTAGGGTTAGGGTAAGAGTTAGGGTTAGGGTTAGTGTTAGGGTGAGGGTTAAGGTTAGTTTTAGGGCTTGGGTTAGGTTAGGGTTAGGGTTAGGGATTGGGTTAAGGTTAGGTTTAGGGTTTGGGTAGGCTTAGGGTTAGGGTTTGTGTTTGGGTTAGGTTTAGGTTTAGGGTTAGGGTTAGGGTTAGGGTTAGGGTTTGGGTTTGGGTTAGAGTAAGGTATAGGGTTTATTGTTTGGGTTAGGTTTAGTGTTAGGGTTAGGGTTTGGGTTAGGGTTAAGGTTAGGGTTAGGGTTAGGTGTTAGGGTTAGGGTTAGGGTTAGGGTTTGGGTTAGGGTTAGGGTTAGGGTTAGGGTTAGGGTTTGGGTTAGGGTTAGGGTTAGGGTTAGGGTTTGGGTTTCGGTTAGAGGAAGGTATATGGTTAGGGTTTGGGTTAGGTTTAGTGTTAGGGTTAGGGTTTGGTTAGGGTTTCGGTTAGGTTTAGTATTAGGATTAGGGTTTGGGTTTCGGTTAGGGTTAAGGTTAGGGTTAGGGTTTGCGTTAGTTTTAGGGTTAGGGATAGGGTTTAGGTTAGGGTTAGGGTTAGGGTTTGGGTTAGGATTTAGGTTTGGATTTGGGTTAGGTTTAGGGTCAATTTTAGGGCTTGGGTTAGGTTTAGGGTTAGAGTTAGGGCTTGGGTTTAGGTTAGGTTGAGGGTTTGGGTTAGGTTTAGGGTTAGAGTTAGTGCTTGGGTTTTGGTTAGGTTGAGGTTTTGGGTTAGGCTTAGCGTTAGGGTTCGGGTTAGGTTTAGGGTTAGGTGTTAGGGTTAGGGTTAGGGTTAGGGTTTGGGTTAGGGTTAGGGTTAGGGTTAGGGTTAGGATTAGGGTTTGGGTAGGGTTAGGGTTAGGATTAGTATTAGTGTTACGGTTAGGATTTGGGGTAGGGTTAGGTTTCGGGGTAGGGTTAGGTTTAGGGTTTGTGTTAGGGTTATGGTTAGGGTTGGAGTTAGGTTTAGGGTTTGGGTTAGGGTTAGGGTTAGGTTTTGGGTTAGGGTTAGGGTTAGGTTAGGGTTAGGGTTAGTTAGGGTTAGGTTTAGGGTTAGGGTTAGGGTTAGGGTTAGGGTTAAGTTTAGGGTTAGGGTTAGTTAGGGTTAGGGTGAGGGTTAGGTTTAGGGTTAGGGTTAGGGTTAGTTATAGGGCTTGGGTTAGTGTTAGGGTTAGGGTTAGGGCTTGGGTTTAGGTTAGGTTTAGGGTTTGGGTTAGGGTTAAGATTAGGGTTTGGGTAGGGTTAGGGTTAGGATTAGTATTAGTGTTACGGTTAGGATTTGGGGTAGGGTTAGGTTTAGGGTTAGGTTTTGGGTTAGGGTTAGGGTTACGGTTAGGGTTAGCGTTAGTTAAGGTTAGGTTTAGGGTTAGGGTTAGGGTTTGGGTTAGGGTTAAGGTTAGGGTTAGGGTTAGGGGTTAGGGTAAGGTTTAGGGTTTGGGTTAGGATTAGTGTTAGGGTTAGGGTTAGGGTTTTGGTTAGGCTTAGGTTTAGTGTTAGGTTTAGGGTTAGTGTTTGGGCTTGCGTTAGGGTTAGGTTTAGGGTTAGGGTTAGAGTTAGGGTTAGGGTTTGCCTTAGGGTTAGGGTTAGGGTTAGGGCTAGGCGATAGGGATAGGGTTAGGGATAGGGTTGGGGTTAGTGTCTCGGCTTGGGTTAGGGTTAGTGTTAGGGTTAGGATTAGGGTTAGATTTAGTGTTAGGATTAGGGTTTGGGCTTCGGTTAGGGTTAGGGTTAGGGTTAGGGTTAGGGTTTGGGTTAGTGTTAGGGTTAGGGATAGGGTTTAAGTTAGGTTTAGGTTTAGGGTTTGGGTTAGGGTTTAGGTTTGGGTTAGGGTTAGGGTTAGGGTTAGTTTTAGGGCTTGAGTTAGGGTGAGGGTTAGAGTTAGGGCTTGGGTTTAGGTTAGGTTTAGGTTTTGGGTTAGGCTTAGGGTTAGGGTTCAGGTTAGGGTTAGGGTTAGTGTTAGCGTTAGGTTTTGGGTTAGGGTTTGGGTTATGGTTAAGGTTAGGTTTAGGGTTAGGGGTTAGGGTTCGGTTTAGGGTTAAGATTAGTGTTTGGGTTTGGGTTAGGGTTTCGTTTATGTTTAGGTTTAGGGTTCGGGTTAGGTTTAGGGTGTGGGTTTTGTTTAGGGTTAGGGTTAGTGTTAGGATTAGGGTTTGGGTTAGGGTTAGGGTTAGCGTTAGGTTTTGGGTTAGGGTTAGGGTTAGGGTTAGTGTTTGGTTTAGGGTTAGGATTGAAGTTTGGGTTTGGGTTAGGGTTAGGGTTAGGGTTAGTTTTCGGGTGTGGGTTTGGTTTACGATTAGGCTTAGGGTTAAGGTTTGGTTTGTTTTAGAGTTAGTGTTAGGGTTAGGGGAATTAATGTTAGGGTTAGGGTTAGCGTTAGGGTTAGGGTTAGGGTTAGGCTTAAGGTTTAGATTTGGGTTAGACTTAGGTTTAGAGTTGGGGTTTGGTTTAGGGTTAGATTAAGGGTTAGGGTTGGGGTTAGGTTTAGGGTTAGGGTTAGGGTTAGGGTTAGGATTAGGGTTAGGGTTAGGTTTAGGTTTTGGGTTAGGGTTAGAGTTAGGGTTAGGGTTAGTGTTTGGTTTGGGTTAGGGTTAATGTTACGGAAGGGGTAAGGTTTAGGTTTGGGGGTAGGGTTAGGTTTAGGGTTAGTGTTTGAGGTTGGTTTAGGATTAGGGTTAGGGTTAGGGTTATGGTTAGGGATTGGTTTGGGGTAGGGTTAGTGTTAGGGTTAGGGATAGAGTTTAGGTTAGGGTTAGGGTTAGGGTTAGAGTTTAGTTTTGGTTTAGGGTTAGTGTTAGGGTTAGGGTTAGAGTTTGGGTTAGGGTTTAGGTTTGGGTTAGGGTTAGGGTTAGGGTTAGTTTTAGGGGTTGGGTTAGGGTTAGGGTTAGGGTTAGGGCTTGGGTTTAGGTTAGGTTTAAGGTTTGGGTTAGGCTTAGGTTTAGGGCTTGTGTTTGGGTTAGGGTTAGCTTTAGGGTTAGGGTTAGGGTTAGGGTTAGGGTTAGTTTTAGTGCTTGGGTTAGGGTTAGGGTTAGGTTTAGGGATTGGGTGTAGGTTAGGTTTAGTGCTTGGGTTAGGCTTAGGGTTAGTGTTTGGGTTTGGGTTATGTTTAGGTTTAGGGTTAGGGTTAGGGTTAGGGTTAGGGTTAGGGTTTGGGTTTGGGTTTGGGTTAGAGTAAGGTATCGGGTTAGGGTTTGGGTTACGATTAAGGTTAGGGTTAGGGTTTGTGTTAGGGTTAGTGTTAGGGTTAGTGTTAGGGTTAGGTTTTGGGTTAGGGTTAGGGTTTGGTTTAGGGTTCGTGTTTGGGCTTGGGTTAGGGTTAGGTTTAGTTTTAGGTTTAGAGTTAAGATTAGGGTTTGGCTTAGGGTTAGGCTTAGGGTTAGGGCTAGGCGATAGGGATAGGGTTAGAGTTAGGGTTGGAGTTAGTGTTTGGGCTAGGGTTAGGGTTAGGGTTAGGGTTAGGGTTAGGTTTAGTGTTAGGATTAGGGTTTGGGTTTCGGTTAGGGTTAGGGTTAGGGTTAGGGTTAGGGTTTGCATTAGTTTTAGGGTTAGGGATAGGGTTTAGGTTAGGGTTAGGGTTAGGGTTTGGGTTAGGATTTAGGTTTGGATTTGTTTTAGGTTTAGGGTTCATTTTAGGGCTTGCGTTAGGTTTAGGGTTAGAGTTAGGGCTAGGGTTTAGGTTAGGTTGAGGGTTTGGGTTAGGCTTAGGGTTAGGGTTCGGGTTAGGGTTAGGGTTAGGCGTTAGGGTTAGTATTAGTGTTTGGGCTTGGGTTAGGGTTATGTTTAGGGATAGGGGTAGGTTGTGGTTTGAATTAGGGTTATGGTTAGGTTTAGAGTTAGTGTTAGGGTTAGTGTTAGGATTAGGGTTAGGGCTAGGCAACAGGGATATTGTTAGGGTTAGGGTTGGGGTTAGTGTTTGGGCTTGGGTTAGGGTTAGGATTAGGGTTAGGTTTAGTGTTAGGATTAGGGTTTGGGTTTCGGTTAGGGTTAGGGTTAGGGTTAGGGTTAGGGTTATGGTTAGGATTAGGGTGTGGGTTTGGTTTAGTATTAGGCTTAGGGTTAGAGTTAGGGTAAGTGTTAGGGTTAGGGTTAGGGTTAGTATTAGTGTTACGGTTAGGATGTGGGGTAGGGTTAGGTTTAGGGGTAGTGTTAGGGTTAGGGTTTGAGTTAGGGTTACGGTTAGGGTTGGAGTTAGGTTTAGAGTTTGGGTTAGGGTTAGGGTTAGGGTTTGGGTTAGGGTTAGGGTTAGGGTTAGGGTTAGTTAGGGTTAGGTTTAGGGTTAGGGTTAGGGTTAGGGTTAGGGTTAGTTATAGGGCTTGCGTTAGCGTTAGGGTTAGGGTGAGGGCTTGGGTTTAGGTTAGGTTTAGGGTTTGGGTTAGGCTTAGGGTTAGGGTTTGGGTTTGGGTTTGGATTAGGTTTAGGGTTAGGTTTAGGGTTACGGTTTGGGTTTGGGTTAGAGTAAGGTATAGGGTTAGGGTTTGGGTTAAGTTTAGTGTTAGGGTTAGGGTTTGGGTTAGGGTTTGGGTTAGGGTTAAGGTTAGGGTTAGGGTTAGGGGTTAGGATTAGGGTTAGGGTTTGGGTTAGGGTTAGGTTTAGGGTTAGGGTTAGCGTTTGGGTTAGGCTTAGGGTTAGGGTTAGGTTTAGGGTTAGTGTTTGGGCTTGCGTTAGGGTTAGCTTTAGGGTTAGGGTTACAGTTAAGGTTAGGGTTAGGGTTTGGCATAGGGTTAGGGTTAGGGTTAGGGCTAGGCGATAGGGATAGGGTTAGGGTTAGGGTTGGGGTTAGTGTTTCAGCTTGGGTTAGGGTTAGTGTTATGGTTAGGATTCTGGTTAGGTTTAGTGTTAGGATTAGGGTTTGGGCTTCGGTTAGGGTTACGGTTAGGGTTAGTGTTATTGTTTGGGTTAGTATGAGGGTTAGGTATAGGGTTTAGGTTAGGGTTAGGGTTAGGGTTTGGGTTAGGGTTTAGGTTTCGGTTAGGGTTAGGGTTAGGGTTAGTTTTAGGGCTTGGGTTAGAGTGAGGGTTATAGTTAGGGCTAGGGTTTAGGTTAGGTTTAGGTTTTGGGTTAGGCTTAGGGTTAGGGTTCGGGTTAGGGTTAGGGTTAGGGTTAGCGTTAGGGTTAGGGTTAGGTTTTGGGTTAGGGTTTGGGTTAGGGTTAATGTTAGGGTTAGGGTTAGGGATTAGGGTTAGGTTTAGGGTTAGGATTAGTGTTTGGGTTTGGGTTAGGGTTAGGTTTACGGATAGGGGTGGTTTTGGTTTGGCTTAGGGTTAGGGTTAGGGTTAGGGTTAGGGTTAGTGTTAGGATTAGGGTTTGGGTTAGGGTTAGGTTTAGCGTTAGGGTTTCGGTTAGGGTAAGGGTTAGGGTTAGTGTTTGGGTTAGGGTTAGGATTGAAGTTTGGGTTTGGGTTAGGGTTAGGGTTAGGGTTAGGTTTCGGTTGTGGGTTTGGTTTACGATTAGGTTTAGGGTTAAGGTTTGGTTTGTTTTAGGGTTAGTGTTAGGTTTAGGGGAATTAGGGTTAGGGTTATGGTTAGGGATAGAGTTAGGGGTGGTTTAGGGCTAAGGTTAGGGTTAGGATTAAGGTTAGGGTTAAGGTTTAGGTTTGGGTTAGAGTTAGGTTTAGAGTTGGGGTTTGGTTTAGGGTTAGATTAAGGGTTAGGGTTGGGGTTAGGTTTAGGGTTAGGTTTAGGGTTAGTTTTAGGATTAGGGTTAGGTTTACGTTTAGGTTTTGGGTGAGGGTTAGGGTTAGGGTTAGGGTTAAGGATTGGTATGGGATGGGGTTAATGTTACGGAAAGGGAAAGTTAGGTTTGGGGTAAGGGTTAGGTTTAGGGTTACTGTTTGAGGTTGGTTTAGGGTTAGGGTTAGGGTTAGGGTTATGGTTAGGGATTGGTTTGGGGTAGGGTTTGTGTTAGGGTTAGGGATACAGTTTAGGTTAGGGTTAGGGTTAGGGTTAGGGTTTAGTTTTGGTTTAGGGTTAGTGTTAGGGTTAGGGTTAGAGTTTGGGTAAGGGTTTAGGTTTGGGTTAGGGTTAGGGTTAGGGTTACTTTTAGGTCTTGGGTTAGGGTAAGGGTTAGGGTACGGGCTTGGGTTTAGGTTAGGTTTAAGGTTTGGGTTAGGCTTAGGTTTAGGGCTTGTGTTTGGGTTAGGGTTAGCTTTAGGGTTAGGGTTAGGGTTAGGGTTAGGGTTAGTTTTAGCGCTTGGGTTAGGGTTAGTGTTAGGTTTAGGGATTGGGTGTAGGTTAGGTTTAGGGTTTGGGTTAGGCTTAGGGTTAGTGTTTGGGTTTGAGTTATGTTTAGGTTTAGGTTTAGGGTTAGGGTTAGGGTTAGGGTTTGGGTTTGGGTTAGAGTAAGTTATCGGGTTAGGGTTTGGGTTACGATTAAGGTTAGGGTTAGGGTTTGGGTTAGGGTTTGGGTTAGGGTTAAGGTTAGTGTTAGGGTCAGGGGTTTGGGTTAGGGTTAGGCTTAGGGTTAGGGTTAGGTTTAGTATTATGGTTAGGATTTGGGTAGGGTTAGATATAGGGGTAGGGTTAGGGTTAGGGTTTGTGTTAGGGTTAGGGTTAGTGTTAGGGTTAGGTTCTGGGTTAGGGTTAGGGTTTGGTTTAGGGTTAGTGTTTGGGCTTGGGTTAGGGTTAGGTTTCGTTTTAGGTTTAGAATTAAGATTAGTGTTTGGCTTAGGGTTAGGGTTAGGGTTAGGGCTAGGCGATAGGGATAGGTTTAGAGTTAGTGTTGGGGTTAGTGTTTGGACTAGGGTTAGGGTTAGGGTTAGGTTTAGGGTAAGGGTTAGGGTTAGGTTTAGTATTAGGATTAGGGTTTGGGTTTCGGTTTCGGTTATGGTTAGGGTTAGGGATAGGGTTTAGGTTAGGGTTAGGGTTAGGGTTTGGGTTAGGATTTAGGTTTGGATTTGGGTTAGGTTTAGGGTTAATTTTAGGGCTTGGGTTAGGTTTAGGGTTAGAGTTAGTGCTTGGGTTTAGGTTAGGTTGAGGGTTTGGGTTAGGTTTAGGGTTAGAGTTAGGGCTTGGGTTTAGGTTAGGTTGAGGGTTTGGGTTAGGCTTAGCGTTAGGGTTCGGGTTAGGTTTAGGGTTAGGTGTTAGGGTTAGGGTTAGGGTTTGGGTTAGGGTTAGGGTTAGGGTTAGGGTTAGGATTAGGGTTTGGGTAGGCTTAGGGTTAGGATTAGTATTAGTGTTACGGTTAGGATTTGGGGTAGGGTTAGGTTTAGGGGTTGGGTTAGGGTTAGGGTTTGTGTTAGGGTTACGGTTAGGGTTGGAGTTAGGTTTAGGGTTTGGGTTAGGGTTAGGGTTAGGTTTTGGGTTAGGGTTAGGGTTAGGGTTAGGGTTAGGGTTAGTTAGGGTTAGGTTTAGGGTTAGGGTTAGGGTTAGGGTTAGGGTGAGTGTTAGGGTTAGGGTTAGGGTTTGGGTTCGGATTTAGGTTTGGATTTCGGTTAGGTTTAGCGTTAATTTTAGGGCTTGGGTTAGGTTTAGGGTTAGAGTTAGGGCTTGGGTTTAGGTTAGGTTGAGGATTTGGGTTAGGCTTAGCGTTAGGGTTCGGGTTAGGGTTACGGTTAGGGTTAGGGTTAGGGGTTAGGTTTAGTATCAGTGTTTGGGCTTGGGTTAAGGTTAGGTTTAGGGATAGGGGTAGGTTGTGGTTTGTCTTAGGGTTATGGTTAGGTTTAGGTTTAGGGTTAGGGTTAGTGTTAGGATTAGGGTTAGGGCTAGGCGATAGGGATAGGGTTAGGGTTAGGGTTGGGGTTAGGTTTAAGGTTAGGGTTAGGGTTTGGGTTAGGGTTTGGGTTAGGGTTAAGGTTAGTGTTAGGGTTACGGGTTAGGGTTAGGGTTAGGCTTAGGGTTAGGGTTAGGTTTAGTGTTACGGTTAGGATTTGGGGTAGGGTTAGGATTACGGGTAGGGTTAGGGTTAGGGTTTGTGTTAGGGTTAGGGTTAGGGTTAGTGTTAGGGTTAGGTTTTGGGTTAGGGTTAGTGTTAGGTTTAGGGTTAGTGTTTGGGCTTGGGTTAGGGTTAGGTTTAGTTTTATGTTTAGAGTTAAGGTTAGGGTTTGGCTTAGGGTTAGGCTTAGGGTTAGGGCTAGGCGATAGGGATTGTGTTAGAGTTAGGGTTGGGGTTAGTGTTTGGGCTAGGTTTAGGGTTAGGGTTAGGGTAAGGGTTAGGTTTAGTGTTAGGATTAGGGTTTGGGTTTCGGTTAGGGTTAGGGTTAGGGTTAGGGTTTGCGTTAGTTTTAGGGTTAGGGATAGGGTTTAGGTTAGGGTTAGGGTTAGGGTTTGGGTTAGGATTTAGATTTGGATTTGGGTTAGGGTTAGCGTTAATTTTAGGGCTTGGGTTAGGTTTAGGGTTAGAGTTAGGGCTTGGGTTTAGGTTAGGTTGAGGGTTTGGGTTAGGCTTAGGGTTAGGGTTCGGGTTAGGGTTAGGTTTAGGGGTTAGGGTTAGTATTAGTGTTTGGGCTTGTGTTAGGGTTATGTTTAGGGTTGGGGTAGGTTGTGGTTTGGCTTAGGGTTATGGTTAGGTTTAGAGTTAGGGTTAGGGTTAGTGTTAGGACTAGGGTTAGGGCTAGGCAATAGGGATATTGTTAGGGTTAGAGTTGGGGTTAGTGTTTGGTTTAGGGTTAGAGTTAGGGTTTGGTTTGGTTTAGGGTTAATGTTAGGGTTAGTATTAGGGTTAGCGTTAGGGTTAGGTTTAGGATTAGGGTTAGGTTTAGGGTTATGGTTTGGGTTAGGGTTTGGGTTAGTGTTAGGGTTTGGGATAGGATTAGGGGTAGGGTAAGGGTTAGGGTTAGGGCTTGTGTGAGGGTTAGGGTTAGGGTTAGGGTTAGTGTTAGGATTAGAGTTTGTGTTAGGTTTAGGGTTAGGGTTAGGGTTAGGGTTTCGGTTTGGGTTAGGGTTAGGTTTAGGGTTAGTGTTTGGTTTAGGGTTAGAGTTAGGGTTTGGTTTGGTTTAGGGTTAATGTTAGGGTTAGTATTAGGGTTAGCGTTAGGGTTACGTTTAGGATTAGGGTTAGGTTTAGGGTTAGGGTTAGGGTTAGGGTTAGGGTTAGTTAGGGTTAGGGTTAGGGTTAGGGTTAGGGTTAGGGTTAGGGTTAGTTATAGGGCTTGGGTTAGGGTTAGGGTTAGGGTTAGGGCTTGGGTTTAGGTTAGGTTTAGGTTTTGGGTTAGGCTTAGGGTTAGGGTTTGGTTTTGGGTTAGGTTTAGGGTTAGGGTTAGGGTTAGGGTTAGGGTTAGGGTTTGGGTTTGGGTTAGAGTAAGGTATAGGGTTAGGGTTTGTGTTACATTTAGTGTTAGGGTTAGGGTTTTGGTTAGGGTTAGGATTAGGGTTAAGGTTAGGGTTAGGGTTAGGGGTTAGGGTTAGGTTTAGGGTTTAGGTTAGGGTTAGGGTTAGGGTTAGGTTTAGGGTTAGTGTTTGGGCTTGGGTTATGGTTATGGTTAGGGTTAGGATTAGGTTTAGGTTTAGGGTTAGGTTTTTGTTTAGGGTTAGTGTTAGGGTTTGCGTTTGAGGTAGGGATAGGGTTAGGTTTAGGGTTAGGGGTAGGCGATAGGGATAGGGTTAGGGTTAGTGTTTGGGTGAGGGTTAGGGTTAGGTTTAGGGTTAGGGTTAGGGTTTGGTTTGGTTTAGGGTTAGTGCTAGGCTTAGGGTTAGGGGTTGTTTAGGGTTTGGCTTTGGGTTAGGATTAAGGTTAGGGTTAAGGTTTAGGTTTGGGTTAACGTTAGGTTTAGAGTTGGGGTTTGGTTTAGGGTTAGGTTTAGGGTTAGGGTTGGGGTTAGGGTTAGGGTTAGGGTTAGGTTTATGATTAGGGTTAGGTTTAGGTTTAGGTTTTAGAGTTGGTTTAGGGTTAGGGTTAGGGTTAGGGTATGGTTTGGGTTAGGGTTAATGTTAAGGATAGGATAAGGGTTAGGTTTGGGGTTAGGGTTTGGTTTATGGTTACTGTTAGAGGTTGGTTTAGGGTTAGGGTAGGGTTAGGGTTAGGGTTAGTGATTGGTTTGGGGTAGGAATAGTGTTAGGGTTAGGGATAGAGTTTCGGTTAGGGTTAGGGTTAGGGTTAGGTTTAGGGTTTAGGTTTGGGTTAGGTTTAAGGTTAGGGTTAGGGTTTGGGTTAGGGTTTGGGATAGGGTTAAGGTTAGGGTTAGGGTTAGGGGTTAGGGTTAGGATTAGAGTTAGGTTTTGGGTTACGGTTTGGGTTAGGGTTAGGGTTAGTGTTACGGTTAGGGTTTAGGGTAGGGTTAGGTTTAGGGTTAGGGTTAGGGTTACTGTTTGTATTAGGGTTACGGTTAGAGTTATCGTTAGGGTTAGGGTCATGGTTAGGTTTAGGGTTAGTGTTTGGGCTTGGGTTAGGGTTAGGTTTAGGGTTAGGTTTAGAGGTAGGGTTAGGGTTTGGCTTAGGGGTAGGGTTAGGGTTAGGGCTAGGTGATAGGGATAGGGTTAGGGTTAGGGTTAGGTTTAGGGTTTGGGCTGGGGTTAGGGTTAGTGTTAGGTTTAGTATTAGGGTTAGGTTTAGTGTTAGGATTAGGATGTGGGTTTTGGTTAGGGATAGGGTTAGGGTTAGGGTTTAGGTTAGTGTTAGGGTTTGGGATACGTTTAGGGGTAGGGTAAGGGTTAGGGTTAGGGTTTGTGTTAGGGTTAGGGTTAGGGTAGGGTTAGTGTTAGCGTTAGGGTTTGTGTTAGGTTTAGGGTTAGGGTTACGGTTAGGGTTTCGGTTTGGGTTTGGGTTAGAGTTAGGGTTAGTGTTTGGTTTAGGGTTAGGGTTAGGGTTAGGCTTAGGGTTAGGGTTAGGGAAAGTGTTAGGGTCAGGCTTTGGATTAGGGTTAGGGTTAGCTTTAGGCTTAGGGATAGGGTTTGGTTTGGTTTACGGTTAGTGTTAGGGTTAGGGTAAGGGTTAGGGTTAGGGTTATGGTTAGGGTTAGGGTTAGGGTTAGGTTTAGCTTTAGGGTTAGGGTTAGGGTTAGGGTTATGGTTAGTTTTAGTGCTTGGGTTAGGGTTAGGGTTAGGGTTAGGGTTTGGGATTCGCTTTAGGTTAGGTTTAGGGTTTTTGTTAGGCTAAGGTTTAATGTTTGGGTTTGGGTTAGGTTTAGGTTTACGGTTAGGGTTAGGGTTTGGGTTTGGGTTAGAGTAAGGTATCTGTTTAGGTTTTGGGGTAGGTGTAAGGGTGGGGTGAGGGTGGGGGGTAGGGTTAAGGTGAGGGTTAGGGTTAGGGGTTAGCGTTAGGGTTAGGGTTAGGGTTAGTGTTACGGTTAGGGTTTAGGGTAGGGTTAGGTTTAGGGTTAGGGTTACGTTTAGGGTTATGGTTAGGTTTACAGTTTAGGGTTAGGGTTAGGGTTAGGATTTGGGTTAGGGTCAGGGTTAATGTTAGGGTTAGGGTTAGGGTTTGCGTTAGGGTTAGGGTAAGGGTTAGTGTTAGGGTTAGGGTTAGGGTTAGGGTTAAGGTTAGTTTTAGGGCTTGGGTTAGGGTTAGGGTTAGGGATTGGGTTTAGGTTAGGTTTAGGGTTTGGGTAGGCTTAGGGTTAGGGTTTGTGTTTGGGTTAGGTTTAGGTTTAGGGTTAGGATTAAGGTTAGGGTTAGGGTTTGGGTTTGGGTTAGATTAAGGTATAGGGTTTATTTTTTGGGTTAGGTTTAGGGTTAGGTTTTGGGTTAGGCTTAGGGTTAGGGTTAGTATTAGTGTTTCGGTTAGGATTTGGGGTAGGGTTAGGTTTAGGGGTAGGGTTAGGGTTAGGGTTTGTGTTAGGGTTTCGGTTAAGGTTGAAGTTAGGTTTTGGGTTTGGGTTAGGGTTAGGGTTAGGGTTAGGGTTAGGGTTAGGGTTAGGGTTAGTTAGGGTGAGATGTTGGGTTAGGGTTAGGGTTAGGGTTAGGGTTAGTTAGGGTGAGGGTGAGGGTTAGGTTTAGGGTTAGGGTTAGGGTTAGGGTTAGGGTTAGTTATAGGGCTTGGGTTAGTTTTAGGGTTAGGGTTAGAACTTGGGTTTAGGTTAGGTTTAGGGTTTGGGTTAGGCTTAGCGTTAGGGTTTGGGTTTGGGTTAGGTTTAGGTTTAGGGTTAGGGTTAGGTTTTGCGTTTGGGTTAGAGTAAGGTATAGTGTTAGGGTTTGGGTTAGGTTTAGTGTTAGGGTTAGGGTTTGGGTTAGGGTTTTGGTTAGGGTTAGTTTTAGGGCTTGGGTTAGGTTGAGGGTTAGAGTTAGGGCTTGGGTTTAGGTTAGGTTTAGGTTTTGGGTTAGTCTTAGGGTTAGGGTTCATGTTAGGGTTAGGGTTCGTGTTAGGGTTAGGTTTTGGGTTAGGGTTTGGGTTAGGGTTAAGGTTAGCGTTAGGGTTAGGGGTTAGGGTTAGGTTTAGGGTCAGGATTAGTGTTTGGGTTTGGGTTAGGGTTTCGTTTAGGGTTAGGTTTAGGGTTCGGGTTACGTTTAGGGTGTGGGTTTTGTTTAGGTTTAGGGTTAGTGTTAGGATTGGGGTTTGGGTTAGGGTTAGGGTTAGCGTTAGGGTTTGGGTTAGGTTTAGGGTTAGGGTTAGTGTTTGGGTTAGGGTTAGGATTGAAGTTTGGGTTTGGGTTAGGGTTAGGGTTAGGGTTAGGTTTCGGGTGTGGGTTTGGTTTACGATTAGGCTTAGGGTTAAGGTTTTGTTTGTTTTAGAGTTAGTGTTAGGGTTAGGGGAATTAATGTTAGGGTTAGGGTTAGGGTTAGGATTAGGTTTAGGGTTAAGGTTAGGTTTGGGTTAGAGTTAGGTTTAGAGTTGGGCTTTGGTTTAGGGTTAGATTAAGGGTTAGGGTTGCGGTTAGGTTTAGGGTTAGGGTTAGGGTTAGGGTTAGGATTAGGGTTAAGTTTAGGTTTAGGTTTTGGTTTAGGGTTAGGGTTAGGGTTAGGGTTTGGTTTGGGTTAGGGTTAATGTTACGGAAAGGGTAAGTTTTAGGTTTGGGGTTAGGGTTAGGTTTAGGGTTACTGTTTGAGGTTGGTTTAGGATTAGGGTTAGGGTTAGGGTTATGGTTAGGGATTGGTTTGGGGTAGGGTTAGTGTTAGTGTTAGGGATAGAGTTTAGGTTAGGGTTAGAGTTTAGGTTTGGTTTAGGGTTAGTGTTAGGGTTAGGGTTAGAGTTTGGGTTAGGGTTTAGGTTTGGGTTAGGGTTAGAGTTAGGGTTAGTTTTAGGGGTTGGGTTAGGGTTAGGGTTAGGGTTAGGGCTTGGGTTTAGGTTAGGTTTAAGGTTTGGGTTAGGCTTAGGTTTAGGGCTTGTGTTTGGGTTAGGGTTAGCTTTAGGGTTAGGGTTAGGGTTAGGGTTAGGGTTAGGGTTAGTTTTAGTGCTTGGGTTAGGGTTAGGGTTAGGGTTAGCGATTGGGTGTAGGTTAGGTTTAGTGCTTGGGTTAGGCTTAGGGTTAGTGTTTGGGTTTGGGTTATGTTTAGGTTTAGGGTTAGGGTTAGGGTTAGGGTTAGGGTTACGGTTTGGGTTTGGGTTAGAGTAAGGTATCGGGTTAGGGTTTGGGTTACGATTACGGTTAGGGTTAGGGTTTGGGTTAGGGTTTGGGTTAGGGTTAAGGTTAGTGTTAGGGTCAGGGTTTAGGGTTAGGGTTAGGCTTAGGGTTAGGGTTAGGTTTAGTGTTACTGTTAGAATTTGGGGTAGGGTTAGATTTAGGGGTAGGGTTTGTGTTAGGGTTAGGGTTAGGGTTAGTGTTAGGGTTAGGTTTTGGGTTAGGGTTAGGGTTTGGTTTAGGGTTAGTGTTTGGGCTTGGGTTAGGGTTAGGTTTAGTTTCAGGTTTAGAGTTAAGATTAGGGTTTGGCTTAGGGTTAGGCTTAGGGTTAGGGCTAGGCGATAGGGATAGGGTTAGAGTTAGGGTTGGGGTTAGTGTTTGGGCTAGGGTTAGGGTTAGGGTTAGGGTTAGGGTTAGGGTTAGGTTTAGTGTTAGGATTAGGGTTTCGGTTTCGGTTAGGGTTAGGGTTAGGGTTTGCGTTAGTTTTAGGGTTAGGGATAGGGTTTAGGTTCGGGTTAGGGATAACGTTTGGGTTAGGATTTAGTTTTGGATTAGCGTTAGGGTTAGGGTTAGTTTTAGGGCTTGGGTTAGGGTTAGGGTTAGAGTTAGGGCTTGGCTTTAGGTTAGGTTTAGGGTTTTAGTTAGGCTTAGGGTTAGGGTTAGGGTTAGGGTTAGTGTTAGGATTAGGGTTTGGGTTAGGGTTAGGGTTAGTGTTAGGGTTAGGGTTAGGGTTAGGGTTAGGGATTGCCTTTAGGTTAGGTTTAGGGTTTGGGTTAGGCTTAGGTTTAATGTTTGGGTTTGGGTTAGGTTTAGGTTTACGGTTAGGGTTAGGGTTAGGGTAAGGGTTAGTGTTAGGTTTAGGGTTAGGGTTAGGGGTAAGGTTAGTTTTAGGGCTTGGGTTAGAGTTAGGGTTAGGGATTGGGTTTAGGTTAGGTTTAGGTTTTGGGTAGGCTTAGGGTTAGGGTTTGTGTTTGGGTTAGGTTTAGGTTTAGGGTTAGGATTAAGGTTAGGGTTAGGGTTTGGGTTTGGGTTAGAGTAAGGTATAGGGTTTATTGTTTGGGTTAGGTTTAGTGTTAGGGTTAGGGTTTGGCTTAGGGTTAAGTTTAGGGATAGGGTTAGGTGTTAGGGTTAGGATTAGGGTTAAGGTTTGGGTTAGGGTTAAGGTTACGGTTAGGGTTTGGGTTAGGGTTAGGGTTAGGGTTAGGGTTTGGGTTTGGCTTAGAGTAAGGTATATGGTTAGGGTTTGGGTTAGGTTTATTGTTAGGGTTAGGTTTTGGGTTAGGGTTTGCGTTAGGGTTATGTTTAGGGTTAGGGTTAGGTGTTAGGGTTAGGGTTAGGGTTAGGGTTAGGGTTAGTTAGGGTTAGGTTTAGGGTTAGGGTTAGGGTTAGGGTTAGGGTTAGTTAGGGTTAGGGTGAGGGTTAGGTTTTGGGTTAGGATTAGGGTTAGGGTTAAGGTTAGTTATAGGGCTTGGGTTAGTGTTAGGGTTAGGGTTAGGGCTTGGGTTTAGATTAGGTTTAGGGTTTGGGTTAGGCTTAGGGTTAGGGTTTGGGTTTGGGTTAGGTTTAGGTTTAGGGTTAGGGTTAGGGTTTGCGTTTGGGTTAGAGTAAGGTATAGTGTTAGGGTTTCGGTTAGGTTTAGTGTTAGGGTTAGGGTTTGGGTTAGGGTTTTGGTTAGGGTTAAGGTTAGGGTTAGGGTTAGGGTTTAGGATTAGTGTTAGGGTTTGGGTTACGGTTAGGGTTAGGGTTAGGGTTAGGTTTAGAGGTAGGGTTAGGGTTTGTCTTAGGGGTAGGGTTAGGGTTAGGGCTAGGCGATAGGGATAGGGTTAGGTTTAGGGTTAGGTTTAGGGTTTGGGCTGGGGTTAGGGTTAGTGTTAGGTTTAGTATTAGGGTTACGTTTAGTGTTAGGATTAGGATTTGGGTTTTGGTTAGGGTTCGGGTTAGGGTTAGGGTTTAGGTTAGTGTTAGGGTTTGGGATACGTTTAGGGGTAGGGTAAGGGTTAGGGTTAGGGTTTGTGTTAGCGTTAGGGTTAGGGTTAGGGTTAGTGTAAGGATTAGAGTTTGTGTTAGGTTTAGGGTTAGGGTTACGGTTAGGGTTTCGGTTTGGGTTTGGGTTAGGTTTAGGGTTAGTGTTTGGTTTAGGGTTAGGGTTAGGGTTAGGCTTAGGGTTAGGGTTAGGGTAAGTGTTAGGGTTAGGGTTTGGATTAGGGTTAGGTTTAGCTTTAGGCTTAGGGTTAGGGTTTGGTTTGGTTTACAGTTAGTGTTAGGGTTAGGGTAAGGGTTAGGGTTAGGGTTATGTTTAGGGTTAGGGTTTGGGTTAGGTTTAGCTTTAGGGTTAGGGTTAGGGTTAGGGTTAGGGATTGGCTTTAGGTTAGGTTTAGGGTTTGGGTTAGGCTTAGGTTTAATGTTTGGGTTTGGGTTAGGTTTAGGTTTACGGTTAGGGTTAGGGTTAGGGTTAGGGTTGGGGTTAGGGTTAGGGTTAGGGTTAGGGTTAGGGTTTGGGTTAGGCTTAGGGTTAGGGTTAGGTTTAGGGTTAGGACTAGGGTTAGGGTTAGGGTTAGGGTTAGGGTTAGGGTTAGGGTTAGGGTTAAGGTTAGTTTTAGGGCTTGGGTTAGGGTTAGGGTTAGGGATTGGGTTTAGGTTAGGTTTAGGTTTTGGGTAGGCTTAGGGTTAGGGTTTGTGTTTGGGTTAGGTTTAGGTTTAGGGTTAGGATTAAGGTTAGGGTTAGGGTTTGGGTTTGGGTTAGAGTAAGGTATAGTGTTTATTGTTTGGGTTAGGTTTAGTGTTAGGGTTAGGGTTTGGCTTAGGGTTAAGTTTAGGGATAGGGTTAGGTGTTAGGGTTAGGATTAGGGTTAAGGTTTGGGTTAGGGTTAAGGTTACGGTTAGGGTTTGGGTTAGGGTTAGGGTTAGGGTTAGGGTTTGGGTTTGGCTTAGAGTAAGGTATATGGTTAGGGTTTGGGTTAGGTTTATTGTTAGGGTTAGGTTTTGGGTTAGGGTTTGCGTTAGGGTTATGTTTAGGGTTAGGGTTAGGTGTTAGGGTTAGGGTTAGGGTTAGGGTTAGGGTTAGTTAGGGTTAGGTTTAGGGTTAGGGTTAGGGTTAGGGTTAGGGTTAGTTAGGGTTAGGGTGAGGGTTAGGTTTTGGGTTAGGATTAGGGTTAGGGTTAAGGTTAGTTATAGGGCTTGGGTTAGTGTTAGGGTTAGGGTTAGGGCTTGGGTTTAGATTAGGTTTAGGGTTTGGGTTAGGCTTAGGGTTAGGGTTTGGGTTTGGGTTAGGTTTAGGTTTAGGGTTAGGGTTAGGGTTTGCGTTTGGGTTCGAGTAAGGTATAGTGTTAGGGTTTCGGTTAGGTTTAGTGTTAGGGTTAGGGTTTGGGTTAGGGTTTTGGTTAGGGTTAAGGTTAGGGTTAGGGTTAGGGTTTAGGATTAGTGTTAGGGTTTGGGTTAGGGTTAGGGTTAGGGTTAGGGTTAGGTTTAGAGGTAGGGTTAGGGTTTGTCTTAGGGGTAGGGTTAGGGTTAGGGCTAGGCGATAGGGATAGGGTTAGGTTTAGGGTTAGGTTTAGGGTTTGGGCTGGGGTTAGGGTTAGTGTTAGGTTTAGTATTAGGGTTACGTTTAGTGTTAGGATTAGGATTTGGGTTTTGGTTAGGGTTCGGGTTAGGGTTAGGGTTTAGGTTAGTGTTAGGGTTTGGGATACGTTTAGGGGTAGGGTAAGGGTTAGGGTTAGGGTTTGTGTTAGCGTTAGGGTTAGG